>JAGWCC010000036.1:1200000-1590708 GCA_022651775.1 Drusus annulatus | reverse complement strand
AATGAGAAATGCTAGATTTTCACACCCTGCAAGCCCGCCGGAAGATGTTTTTGGGTAAAAAATTTTATAAGTTGATTTCTGGAGGTATTTATAACCTATATATACTAAAGGAGATCAACTTATTTGCCCCAAGTTATTATATTCGTGCAAGACATCATGTGACGTTTTACACACAGAAATTCAGAACTTCCTAATACAAAAACACGCTAATATACAAGCGATAGAACTATTCAATGAAGCTGCATCTACCTTAAATATATTTAGATGCACATATATAGAGTTCTGCCATTATCTCTCGATATACGTACATGAGTGACCGTTAGGTACATAACGACCTACATAATCTTAAATAAAATATTTTTATTTTTTTTACACACCTTTTTACACTTGCCAATTCAACGATTATCTCATAATATGTGTATTAGAATGTATTTTTCCAATATCTTATCTTTTTTGTTTTTCATTGCTAACCTTATTTGTGTTATTATATCATATACAGTGCGTCACACTACTTCAGTTTGTACCTTTATAACTCCTTTGGATATATAATACCTTGTCTATATGTGAGATGTACATAAATGTTTAATTTCTTTTTTTTTATGCATGTATCTACAATATTCTCTTAATCAATTGGGTGAACAACTGTTTTTTATGAGATCTTGTTAAATAAATAAATATATGTACTGAGATTTCAGCAAGATCACACACTCAATGCTTACACAAAATATCTTACAAGATGTGCTAACTAGATTTATGGACTTAAGCCTATTTCTACCAACCGCCATTGAATAGGTTATACAGCCTTCCACTTATCTTATTGGAAGATTGACGCCAGTTGTGGAGAAGGTATAGAAAGGTCAGATGGCAACCGAAATGGTTCGCTGTGAACATTATTTACCATAATCCCCGCCATTTCACAGGGTCACCAACAAGCTACATGTTGTTAGGAGGATTCAAACAATGAATACTGGGAAAAAGCCCGGCCATATAGTCACTAACCTGCAAATGTAAGAATGTTCGTAACCCGCATGCACCGTTCCGTAAACCACGAACTGCCTAGACTTGACGGCATCCATGGTCGAGTGGTAAAGACGCTCGACTACCAATCTAGAGGAGGTGGGATTAAATCTCGGGTTGCGCAAATAAATGTTGTAAAATTAATGTGTTATTTTACACACAATTCATATAAAACAATATTAAGTATATTTGCTGGTGAAATACCAGAATCAGTTCAGATTCGAAACTTTAATTGAAATAGCTTAAGCCATATTTAATCACCAGGCCCATATATCCAGATATTTCTCAACCTTCATCTTACCCATCTCCTTTCCTCCCCACTACTTTTACCCTCACGAAATACCCCGATGGAGGTTGCCATAGTTCCACCGGCTCCAGACGGTTGAAAACAGTTGGAACTTCTGTGCGGTACTCAAATAAAATTGAAATATAATATATTAAATTATAAAATAACGTACATTTCTTTTTACATATTTTGTATTTCAAAGGTGCGGAAAAAATTCATCGTTAAACGTCAGCTTTCAGGTTTCTAGAAATGCTGAAAGTATTATTATTGATTTACCAATCAACAATACATTTACTTTATTAAAAGAACGACAAACGTTCCCGAGCTACGAATAAACAGTCAATTTTCGATAACTCTTACTGCATAATAAGCGGAAATGTTATTTCTGCAGTGATGGAGGACTTAGCTAGCAGATGAATTGAACCCACGACGCCCAGGTGAGAATCCGACGCGTCTGTCCACTCAGCTACTAACCGGAAATATGTAAAAAAAATGTAATACTTTGTTATATACAGAATCAACGATTTATATACTTTTCAGCACAATTCTCAACACCATTCGGTAAAAAAGAGGCTGCCTCTCATGTCTCCTTCATTCCCTTCTCTGTACGTCTCAAATGGGCCTTACATGTTGTGTTGAAAACGAGATTAAATTATCTGATACCGTTAACGATATCAGATACTCAAGTAACCTAGTTAATGCGATTTTTACTTCCCTTCGTTTCAAAGCACTCTTTTCCCGTGGGCCCCAGGGTCATTCTTTTATTTTTTTTAAATATTTAATTGAATACCGCACAAAATTCCCGACTGTGAAGCTGACGGTAGTGAATAAGGGAAGGCGATGAGGAAAAGAAAGAGAAGGGTCGGAAAGTGCAGGGCTATTCAAATCTGGTCACTAAACACGGCAAAGCAATTTCATGCAACGTTTCGATTCTAAATGGTGATTTATCTCCAGTGGATACTTAAAGTATCTACCTCTCTGAAACGTGCCGAAAATATACTTCATATTAAATTATATAAATTGAAGTTTGAAATAACACATATTAAATAAATAAAGCTTATTGGCGGACGCCGGGATTTAAGCCAGCGACCTCTGGATTCATAGTGGAGGGTCTTAGCCACTCGACTACGAAGGTTATGAAGAATTTTAATTTTATGTGAATGACATACAAGATTTCCAACTGCAGAAACTAGTGGAACTATGGCATCCCCAATAGGGCTATGTCGTGAGGCTCGAGGAATGAAATATGTGGGGAGGAAATTAATATGGGAAGTAAATCGGGTTTAGATATCTGGCATTTCAAATCTAGTCACCAAAGACGGCTAAAGCAGTACAAGCAACATTCAACACACAACAAGGTTCAAAACGTGGTAAATTCTATAACTATATTGAGATTATTAACCTCTTTGGAACGTGTCGCAAATAAACTATCTATTATTTTATATTAATCATTTCTTTGCGCATGTTAGGGTTCGAACCCGAGTCCTGGTTAGTAACTCTAAATACCTTACTTCAGCATACAATATTAAAAGTGTTATATTATTTGTACCTGGATGTATGTACTATCCTCTTATATACACGAACAAGGGAACATAATAGAAAGTAGTACGCGTCATAAGTTGTATGTATCATTATTATATTATTTAAAGGTTGGTGGCCTAATCCATTATTGTATCCCTTATTAAATTATTTAAAGGCCGGTGCTTTTTATTATAAAAACAATCACTTAAGAAAGACAAACATTCTTGGGTTACGAATAACATTTGTTAACTCCTACTACCATCATTATAAGCGGAAAATGTTTCCTGTGCAATGATGGAGGACTTAGCTAGCAGAGGAAATAAACCCACAACTCTCGGGTGGAAATCCGACGCGTTTGTTCACTCAGCTACTAGCCGGTTAAATATGCTTTTATGTAACTCATATTACTGCAACACATATTAAAAGTGTATTTAATTCATCTTAGAAATACTTATTTATATTTTTTCTTAATCATTCAATTATTAAGGACATCAGAAGATCGGGATGATCTTATTAAACAACTTCGTAACGAAAAGTTGAATGTTATTAAACGAATAATTAAATCTGGATACTTAATGGAATAGTTATACCAAGTTTAAATATAAACGTTTTTATTTAACACTAGTTGTGTTATAACACAATTTTAGAGTGTCATAAATAAATGCATGTAATTTGATCCGCCAAGAAACAAACATTGGTAGCTTTAATCTACCCATTTCAAATATTTAGTTATGTCTGGTAAAAATAATTTATTAGTACGTACTTCATCAGGTAGGTAGAAATTAAAAAAAAATGATTTTTAATTTGATAATTGTTATTTCATATCTTATGTTATGTAAAGCCCATGAGGGCGTATATAATTAAATAAATAATTTCAATTAATATCAATTTCAAAATTTAAAGTTTACCCTTGCACGGTCGTGCGTACTCACAAAAGGAAATTATTCATATTTAATTATTTATTTTTGGAATCTCCAGGTGCCTTTTGACACCGAGCCTTCTAACCCTAATTACCCCATTGGCAGTAGACTTTAAAAGGTATAAATAGGGCGTTTTTTCTAGGTGGAGGTTTATTATCGATTGTAACGTCTTGCAGTCAACACCTCAGTTTAAAAAGCTTTGCTTATAGAAAATATTGTCAAAAACGTAATTATTAGAAACTTTTAAAAAACAAAGTCTTCAGTTTAAGTACTCGTATAAATCGTGTGAAATCTTGTGGAAGTGCTAAGTGTATTTTATTAAGATTCTTAGTGAAACAAATTAATCCACTCACAAGTTTTGTGTGTGTACTTCCTCTATCTCCATACGAGAGATGGAGCCACTATTCGTGGAAATACCGCGGGGCCCAGTCGCGGACTCTCCCGCTTCTCCCACTTCTCCCACCCTGGGAGGGATGAGGGGAGGGGGAGACTGGAAGCGTTCCCTCTTGCGCTACGGCGTCTTCTTTGCCGACACGAAGCCCCCACAGCCTCCACAGCCTCCACAACCCGCCCCATCACTCGAGCCTAAAGAAGAAGTACTTCCTGACGAAGAGCAAGCTAGCCCGAAACAGCGGGAGAATGCTCGCCCGAAACGACAGAGAGCTTTCCCGGCCCGGCTGGCAAAGTACGAATGCGAAATAGACGAAGAAGGTGAAGCAGCCGAAGAAGAAGACGAAGAAGACTTCCGCGTGGTTGTTAAGAGGAGAAGGTCTAGTTGTCGACCTTCGACTCTCAAAAAGGATAACAAGTCCGGTCCTGCCTTCTACATGGGGCAGGAAGGGACGATCCTCGTCACAAACGGACCGTCGTATATGAAGAGTAGTTTCCGATACCACCCCAAGATGGCGAGGGTCATGGACTCGCGGCCCAGGACCCCAGAGCAGCAACGGATCCGGGACAAATTAAACGCGGCGTGCCGAATGAGCAGGGCCCGTGCAAAGTTTGGGGGCCACTCGACCCTACACCTTCAAGAAGCGAGTTGTAAGAGAAATATCTGCAAAAGATGTGGAGAAGAAACACGGAGAGTAATGAGTAATCGCATCGAGGAAAGAACTGTTTTTAAATATTCTAATAATTTCTGACATATAAAAATATTGTACTATCATAAATATTTTTTTCTTTGTATCAAAGATGCATAAAAATTAACAATCATTTCTGTTTTGAAGAAATGTTTTTTTTTAATGTTGCGTATTTTTCACTCATGCAATACATATTATTCAGTTAAAATAGACTTTTTAAAAATGTTTGTCATTTTTCTTTGTAAATATGTTTCCAAATTTGTATTTCAGGTAATGTACCTAATTATTTGTTTTTTTACATTCACCATGCTTACTTTTTAACAATATTTTTTTTAATGTCCAATATTACATAACATCATTTTGTTTTGGTGAATCATGTTTAAGTTTTTAATTATATTTTATATGCGCGTTTAGGAATCGCACTTAAATTTTTTATAATTTGTATTATAAATAAAATGTTTTTATTCAATACCGCTTGTTGCAAACTGTATACCCATACGATCTGAATTTCTAAAATAAATTATTTTTATGTACAACTTTACTTTTTTTCCTTATACCTATTTGCGCCTCCCTTCAATTAAAACAGCACCTTAAGGCAGTACCCACGCGGAGAAATTATTATATGTAATTACTACAGATTTAAAAACAAAACATAGTTTAGTGGTTAGGTCACCGGTTCAATTCCCGGTGAGGTAAATCATGTGAACATTGAAGTTTCTACCAAGTATTTACCAACATGGTTAGAATAGGTTAACAGAAGTTACATCTTTTTATCCATAAGAAGAAATCAGTTTGTAGTTTGGTATTATATAAAATAAAGATCCACTCTGTTCTACATCACGAATTTTGTATACTTCAAATCCAACCGGTTTCCCTTAGACCAAGATTCCTCAGGGAAATTTTAAAAGTAAGTTATATTATTAAATTACCTTTACGAAGCTTGATATAAGCCAAACCAACTGAGGTTAAAATATACTAAATTCCTGGCTTATAACAACTTGATTTTTATTTATTAGAAGTGTAATCATTGGTAGAATATTAATTAATTACGGGTTCAATTACAATGAGAGCATATTATAGCACTATGCTAATATTTATTTATCTTTTTTGTATCGAAAAGATAAATAGGTTTTTTTTAATTTAATTTAACTTATTTCATACCGAAAGTAAAAGAATAATATGTAGCAGTCAACTCAAGTTCCTCCATATATTGAAAAGGCTTCATTTGTATCCAAATGTAATTCAACTACTGAATTAATTGAGACTCAGTCATATACAGAGTGGTAGGTACCTACTCTTAATATGGCTCTTGAGAAAGGCTGCCATTCAAAATCGAAACGCTGCTTGAAATGGATTTAGCCGCGATTGGTGATCAGATCTGAATAGTCAGGTATATTTCAACGTTCCACTTCCCCGTCTCCTTCCCCTCACTACTACCCAAAATAAACCACTACACTACTCACAAAATATTTCAATAGGCCCACTGGCTCCAGGCGATTGGGAGCAGTCGACACTCAATATTTACTATTAAAAAAATACATATCCATAAATGTAATAATCAAGATTGAGGTTGGAAAGCTTGGGCTTTAGCGAAAATGTAGAGCAGATGAACGAAGAAAAGAACAAGAAAGCTCGAAGAAGACGTCGTAGAACCGAGTGAATCAAATTCGTAAATCGGGTCATATCAAGGGCCTGAATAGCAGAAAAGTATGAATGAGGCGATGCATGAGTGTGGATGAAGATCTCGTTTGGCGGTTCCTTTTCTATAGTGAATTCCGCACAAGAGTCTCAACTGCTTTCAATCGTCTAGAGCCAAGGACTCCTTCAAATAGGGTATGTTGTGAGGCTGAAGGTGCAGGGGAGGGGAAGGAGATTGGAAAGAATAAGGTTGGGAAGTACCTGGCTATTCAGATCTGGTATCTGGGGCATGGGTATATCCTTCGGACATCGATGTTTTTTTTTACGCCTGATTAGTTGTATTAGAAAAAAAAGACAGCAAGTATACGCTTGTATTTTAAATGTCCGATATGTTTACGCTCAAGTTGACAACACGTATCATCAATATAAACCTATATTTCATATCGCCGCCATCTTAAAATACACGCCACCTCTTAACTTAGATATATAGCATAGCTTGTGCGTTTGGCGTGTAGGGAAAAAGGCCAGCCAAATTACCAGAAGATTGTAAAAGAAGTACATCATTTGTATACAATTTAAAAATTGGGGACAAAAAATTTAAAGTTTGCAAAAAATGTTTATCGATACATTTTGTATTGGAGAGTGGATAATCCATAATCGGATTAAAACAGCCACTCACAGATGCCCAAACAGTCAACTGAAAAGAAAATAGTAAGAAAATGAGAGGGCTAAATAAAAAAGAGACTAAGCAATTCTATCTTAAGAAAATTTCATCAATCAACTGGCGAAGCTACCTTTGCACTAGTACTGAAAGTCATCAAATAAAATGTATTCAAACCTAACCTATGGAGGCATGAGTGAGGTTTTCAAGGAATGTGCGCAAATCTGTTAAATCCACACGAGTGTTATCTTGCTCAAACTTTGACAGCATCATTAAAGTTAAAAACATTGCTTTTCTTAAACCTAAAAAGATGTATGCGATGTACGCATAAGTTATAAATTCTATCTGGTAAAAAATACCGAAGACATTGACAATAAGAAGACACCTATAAAATTGAAGGGATTTGACGAAAACCAAGTTCTTGAAAGAAAAAGCATTGCTCTGCAGCAAGACTTACAGGCTGTTGAAGTATGTCCTTATTTGAGAGCAAGTGAATTCAAACAAGTGAGAGACCTCGGTGGCTAAGTAGTTAATATCCTCGAATCCCAGTTTAAATCCCAGAGGGCGGATGTACATTTTATCTAATCAAATTTTATAATTTCACGTTTGATTCACATATAATAAAATGGCATATACTCTATTTGCGACATGTTCCAGAGAGGTAGAAAATCTCATTATTGACCTGGTAAACCAGATTCGAATATCCAGGTGTTGGGGTATGTTGTGTGGTTGAAAGTATTGGGGAGGCGAGGGAGATGGGGAAAAGGAAGATGAAGGTTGGAAAGTACCTGAATATTCAGATCTGGACACCGAACACGGATAAAGCCATTTAGAGCAACTTTTCAATTCCGAATGGTGGTCTTTCACCAGGGCAATACTTAGATTATTCACCACTCTGGAATGTGCCGCAAATAAACTTTAAACTATCCTATGTGAATTCAATATATTATGACATATTATATTCATTAAATAAAAGTTGCATGCGCACGTAGGCTTTTAACCCGCAACCTTTGGATTCGTAATCGAGCGTTTCCACTCGACCACGGTGATCGTCGAGGAAAATCAATAAGAAATATTTTTAAATAGATGTTAAAGTGTGTAAATAATTATTTCACTTTAGTCACCTTTTCATTGTTCAAAAATATACCTCTATCAATTTTAAATAATATCGTTTTTATTTAACTTAATTAGATCCCTCTCCCACATTTTCAGTTTATAAAGTTGTAAATAATATCAATGCAAAAAGTATATTTTTAAAAACTTAATAAAAGGTCTTATAAAGACATAAAAAATAAACACAAGTATCTTGTTCAATTTCAACATCTAATGGTTTTCTTCAGTTGTCTCGAAAGTGCATGTTAGTGTGCAGATGCATGTTTTATAAATATCGTGTTCCTGTGTTTCCAGTGTTATGAGTAATTCGTAATAAAGGGTACGATATCGTTGAATTTTCTATTACAAGTCGAAACCACCTCCGACGATTAAATAGGACTCTCTCTCGCTGGCAATTATGGTTCTTTCGTTTGTTTGTCTGAGCCATTAGATATGCCCAGAGTGCAAATTTAATAAACCCCGTGCAATATGTGTGTCTCAATCGCGACCTGATACTTTGTATTTTCTGTGTCTTTTTCTGTTTCAAATTTCGTTTAAGTTTGTTGATATTATTTCAATAATCAATGTCAAATTAAAAAGGTAATTTTCTACCATGGGTGGGTTTGTAAAAAATATTTAGAAGTTCGAAAAGAAACATGAATCGTTAACGAAAGCGGTTGCGCATTATGATTTGAGTCGTATCACTAGCCCCATGACATAATATTTCAATGATTAACCCTTGCAACCCCCTGGATTAATGATGTTTAAAACGTGTCTCCACTATGAAAGATCTCGGAACTATGTTTGATGGTGGGCTGACATTTCATGCTCACATTGAGATGGCTTGTAGCAGTTCATCGAGAATACTGGCTTTTGTTCTAGGCATGGCGAGAAACTTGAGAGACACCCGGGATTTAAAAAAATATTAAACAAAATTTAAGAAAGAAAAATTCTATCAATAAACTAAAATCTCTAGACTCGGGGAAGTGTGGTCACTACCCGTGGCTCTCTCTTACTGACTTTCTCTCGGGTATGCTCGAATCGTACCAAATAAGGGTCAGAGGAATATGTACAATGCTACACATTTGTTTAGATTGATCCGTGGAGGGTTTGAAAACTCAGCTATCATGGAGAGATTTTATGATATTGATGGTTATCATCGTCATCGACAACGTAGATTGTTATATGTCCCAGCTTGCAGGACTAACTTTCCGATCTACTTACCGATGGGGAGGGCAATCTCGTTGTTAAACCGAATCTCTTCGGATGCCAATATACTTTGTATAAGTGAGGCTGCGTGTGATCGACGAACTTTGAGCTATTTGTGAAATCATACGTTTATTATTTATACACAATTTTTATGAAAACATTAATTTTAAACTGTTTTACTGTTCTTCCATTTTAATTGATATGTATTCCATATTTGTGACTTTTGTGTACTTTGCTGTACACCTTTAGATATTTTATTTAAAACGCCTTAAAATGCTCAATTTCGTAATGTTTTTAGAAATAATGAATATTTCACTTTAATCAAAAAAAAAATCTGAGTCACTCAGATACTTTCAAAACACATTCCTCATATGTTACTATAATGCATTTTAATGAGTACAATTTTCAATAACGAGTCCAGCAAAGTTAACTTTATTTACGGAATTATATTTTCTTATCGGAATTACCCACTGTTGGGAACATGACTCAGCTCTCATTGTTTATTTACCTGAAACTCTTCCCATTAAAAAGCTATTAAAATTGCAATTTTGCTCTCAGTGCAAATACAGTCAGTATTATTTCCTCTCCCTAATCCTTTTGCCCCATTACGGCCCGCATGCTAAATTCTAAAGAAAAACCCATAAATGTCTTATTACTATCGGCAACAAAATTATCAACTTATTTACTGTGAATACGATGACGCTTCAATACAAAACAGATCACGCATTACTGATAGTGACAGCTTTGCTTCTGGTTGATTAGTAAATATAAAATACGAATCAGTGGAATTATATTCATATTTGGGTATTCAGGAGGGTCGTTTAGTACTTTGGGTTTTACGGTGATTTATATAATTTTAACGCAAAAATATGAAATCAGAGACCTAGGCGCGATTTTTGAGGCAAATTTTTCGTTTAAGTCTCACATATCTGATGTGCAGTTAATTAACTAGACTCTGCAACCGCCAATAGGTCCATCAGCGGAGCCGGGGATGTATTCTTCCACCCCAAACAAAAGTAGTTTATTTATTGATATACATGTACATACTAAATGTGAATGCAATTCATATTAGAAATACTTATTTATATTTTTGCCCAATCATATAAATAATTATTAAGGACACCAGAAGATCAGGATGATATTTTTAAACAACTTCGTAACGAAAAATTGAATGTTATCAAACAAATAATTATATCTGGATACTTCATGGAATAAGTATGCCAAGTTTAAATTTAAACATTTTTATGTAACACTTGTTGTATTATAACACGATTTTTCATGTGTCACAAATGTATTTATGTAACTTGACCCGCCAAGAAAAAAACAAAAGTTGCTTTAATCTACCCATTTCAAATACATAAAAATGTCTGATAAAATTACGTTATAGGTACGTACTTCATGAGGTTTTTAAATTTGAAAATTTTAATTAATACCAATTTCAAAATGTAAAGTTTACTTAAATTATGTTTTTTTGAAGAATTCACTTTGCTTTACGCTTTTTTTATTTTTGACATTAATTAAAAAACATTACAAAGATGGCTAGTTATAAAGGTGGAAAGAGGGTAGTTTTATTTAAAGGTAGAAGTTAAAAAGGTCATTATTTTAATAATGAATGTCAAATTAAAAAGGTAATAATAAAACTTTGCTAATTAATTTATATTAAATTAATTATAGAAAAAAAATCATTTCTACTTAAACAAGCTTGTCCCGGGGTGTAAAAATATTTCATCTTGTAGTGCGAAAGTGAAAATATAATATTTTTTATGTTAAGGTAGTACGGCCTGCCTGTAAAAATTGTCTTTTGAACAGTAGGTATTATCTATTTATAAATATGACTTTCTGAAGAGATGAATTTTGTGAGTTGTTGGCCGTAACGACGTTCATTTGACAAGATGTAACCCGAATAAGTTGTTTGGCAACTAATCCATTTATTCAGTACATCATTTGTTTAAATACAGCCAAACTTATGAAAAGTACTTGATTCGACAGCGTTCGGGTTTAACGAAATATCAAAGGAGACAGTATTAAAAAATTGAATAAAAAAATCATTAACTTTACACATAATCATTGGCAGGGCAGAATCTATGAGCGCACTATGTATAAGAACCCAAACGTAACTATAATTAAAATAGTGTATTCTGGAGGGAAATCATGGTTACATGAAAACAAACTTCATGATAGCCCCATGCCATAGACTCGAGCATTCATTTTGATGATCCTGATGGTAATCATCGTCATCGACAACGTAGATTGTTATATGTCCCAGCTTGCTTGACTAACTTTCCGATGTTCTTACGATGGGGAGGGCAATCTCGTTGTTAAACCGAATCCCTTCGGATGTCAACATACTTTGTATCAGTGAGGCTGCGTTCGACCGACGAACTTTGAGCTATTTGTGAAATCATACGTTTGTTGTTTATACACAATTGTTTATGAAAACATTAATTTCAAACTGTTTTTCTTGCTGTTCTTTCATTCTTGTATATTGATTTTCCTATTCGTGACTTTTATGTACTTTGCTGTACACCTTTACTTATTTTATTTAAAACGCCTTAAAATGCTCAATTTCGTAATGTTTTTAGAAATAAAAAAAATTTCACTTTATGTGAAAAAATAAATCTGAGTCACTCAGATACTTCCAAAACACTTCCCTTATATATTACTTTATTGCATTTTAATGAGTACAATTTTCAATAACGAGTTTAGCAAAGTTAACTTTATTTATGGAATAATATTATCTTATCGGAATTACCCACTGTTAGGAACATGACTCACCTCTCATTGTATATTTACCTGAAAAACTTCCCATTAAAAAGCCATTAAAATTGCAATTTGCTCTCAGTGCAAATACAGTCAGTAATATTTCCACTCCCTAATCCTTTTGTCCCATTATGGCCCGCATGCTAAATTCTAAGAAAAAACCCATAAATGTCTTATTACTATCGGCAACAAAATTATTACACATAAATTATCAACTACAACTTATAGTGAATACGATGACGCTTCAATACAAAACAGATCATGCATTACTGATAATGACAGCTTTGCTTCTGGTTGATTAGTAATTATAAAATACGAATCAGTGAATCAATATTTATATTTGGGTATTTGGGAGGGTCGTTTACTACTTTGGGTTTTACGGTGATCTTTGTACTGAGATTTCAGCTATACTTTAAACTCAATACTTACACAAAATATCTTCCAGGATGTGCAATTAATTAACTGGATTCGAGTATTCAAGCCTATTCTTACCAACCGCCATTGAATAGGTTATACAGCCTTCCACTTATTGGAGGATTGTCGCCAGTTGTGGAGAAGGTATAGAAAAGTCGCATGGCAACAGAAATGGTTCGCTGTGAACATTATTTACCATAATCCCCGCCATTTCACCGGGTCACCAACAAGCTACATGTTGTAAGGAGGGTTTAAACAATGAATACTGGGAAAAAGCCCGGCCATATAGTCCTACCCTGCAAATGTAAGAATTTTCGTAACCCGCATGCACCGTTCCGTAAACCACGAACTGCCTAGACTTGACGGCATCCATGGTCGAGTGGTAAAGACGCTCGACTACGAATCCAGAGGAGGCGGGATTAAGTCTCGGCTTGCGCAAATAAATGTTGTATACTCAATGTGTTATTTCACATACTATTCTCATAAAATAATATTAAGGATATTTGCTGGTGAAATACCAAATATGATTCTAAACATCAGTTTAGAATCCAAACTTTGCTTGAAATGGATTAAGCCATGTTTAATCACCAGGTCTAAATATCCAGGTATTTCTCAACCTTCCTCTTACCCATCTCTTTTCCTCCCCACTTATTTTAGCCTCACAAAATACCCCGATGGAGGGTGCCATAGTCCCACCCGCTCCAGCCGGTTGGGAGCAGTTGGGACTCAATGCGGCACTCAAAAATAAAACATAATAAAACCAAAATGCAATATATCATATTATATAATAACGTGCATTTCTTTTAACATATTTTACAATTCAAAGGTTCAAACAGTATCCGTCGTTCAACGTTAGCTTTCAGGTTTCTAGAAATACTGAAAGTATTATTTTTGATTTACCAATCAACAATTTATTTTCTTTATTAAATGAAAGACAAAAGTTTCCGAGCTACGAATAACCAGCCAATTTTTGAAAACTCCTACTGCTAAGCGGAAAATGTTGCTTATGCAATGATGAAGGACTTAGTTAGCAGAGGAATTAACCCACGACGGTCGGGTGGGAATCCGACGCGTCTGTCCACTCAACTACTAACCAGTAATATGAAATAAAAAAATGCAAAGGTTTTTTACTTTATTTAAACAATAATTATTATTAATTTAAATTTTTAAAAAACAGTTTTAGTTAAAAGCTCTGCGATGTAATTATTTTTACGCGTGACAGCTGTTTCGCCTTCTGAGGGCATTATCAAACTGTGGAGAAGCCACATACAGACGAACTATTTATATCATGTTTAATGTTATTATTATTTTTATTTTTAACTACCAATGTCCCCATTAGGTTTTTGTTTGACAAAAGGTCATTAAGGAGGGGCATTGGTGTTTCCTAATTCGTTTTAAGAAACGGGGTTTTTATTTTTTATTAATTTGGTTGATAATTATATCTGAATTATTTTTCTTAATTTTCGGTTTAAACACATCAAGTAGTGGTGAATGGATCATATTCTTTTGTTCATTTATTAACTTAAAGTTTGGATCATTTGAATTTTTATTTATTTCCAACTGCTCTAAAAAGATTTAATTTTCGGCCTTTGTTTTCTAAATGCAGAGGAGTTATCTTGTTATTATTTTTAAGCGAATGATTTTCGTTTAAAGAGATGTTTGGCAAATTGTGAAGCTATTTTATTTTTGTTTTTAAATGCTCTTATATGTTCTTTATATCTTATCTTAAAGGACCGGCCGGTTTTTGTCCAATGTATACAGCATTGCATTCATCACAGTTAAGTTTATAAATGCCGCTATTTTTTAATTTCGGTGACTTACTTTTTGAATTTTTGAGTGAAGATCCAATATTATTTTTTTTGTGCGGAAGGCAATATCCAAGCCACATTTTTGAGAACTTTAGCAATTTTTTGTAGATGTTGGTCCGACAAATTCCAAACATCCAAAATTATTATTTATTTTTGTATTAGTCGTCGGGTAAATTAAGTTAAGGTTATTTTTATGTTTTTTACTATTTATTATTTTTTCAATGTCTCTATCCTTGAATCCGTTATTTTTTAGCAATAGTTAAAATGATTTTCTCTCCCTCTCATATGATGCTTTTATCCAGTGGTAAATTAGTTAGTCTATGTACCATTGAATGGTACGCGGACAGTTTATTGTGACCATGGGGTGTAACGAGTTATTATGGATTGTAGTATCTGTAAAAGTTTGTTTACGGAAAATTTCGAATGTGTGTTTATTGTTTTCTCACCAATTGTTAAGTCTAAGAAATTAATTTTATTATTATTCTCTCTTTCAACCGTAAAGCAGATTTTGCGGTTGATGGAGTTAACCCATTTACAAAAATATCTAATTGTCTGTCGGTACCTTTCCAACAGATGAGAATATCGTCGACATAACGAACATAGTAAATAATATGTTTGCTTAAGGCTGAATCTAGAATTTGTTTTCAATATGGTCCATAAAAATTTCCGCAAGAAGTGGGCTAAGCGGGGAACCCATAGGTAAGCCATCAATCTGTTGATAATATTTATCGTTAAATAGAAAATAGTTTGTTTCCACACATATTTTAATTAGATCATATAATTCACTTTTAGTAACCGGGTTTATGTTAGATTTATCTAGTATGTCTTCAATGATTTTAAGGCATTCTTGGATAGGGATATTGCTAAAAGACTTACCACATCTAAAGATACAAATTGGCAGTTGTGTGGTAGATCTAAGTTTTCGATTTTATTTACAAGCTCCAGAGAATTTTTTGACGCTATATTCCGGAGAGAATTTAGTAAATTGTTTGAAGAGAAAGTTTAGTTTTTGGCCAGTATTGTTGTTGGAGCATTTATGAAGGGAGACAACAGGCCGGATAGGAATGTTTTCCTTATGAATTTTCGGTTGTCCGTATAGTGTAGGAGCCCTTGGATTCATTACCACTGTGCTTTTCGAGCATATTTAGTGATGAATATTGCTTTGCAATTGTGTATTAGGGTCCGCACGTTCTTTGAAATTTTATCTGTTGGGTCTTTCTTTAAAATTGTAAATTCTTCTGGTTTTAGGAATGTTTCTACTTTATTTAAGTAATCACTTTTGTTTAAAATGACAACCGAATTTCCCTTGTCTGCTTTGGTAATTGTGAGATCACAGTTTTTAATTTTAGATTTAATATCATTTAGAATTTTGGTTTCTTTGTTAATAAATTTAGTTTTATAAGTTGATTTCAAAGTTTTTCTCAAGATATCCGTGGTTATTTGTTTAGGTAACCCGTTATTTTTTACTTTGGAGAGAGAAATTTCAGTATCAATTGCCAGATATTCTATTTGTTTTTTAGTTATCTCCGAGTTTATTTTATATTTAAAGCCCTTATCTAATAAGTTGATTTCTTCTTTTTCAAAAATTGCGTCTGAGAGGTTAATAGTTTTTTTATAAAATTCGTTAATAATTTCGTCACTTAGATCTTTTTTTGGTGTATTCAAATTTTTATTTTTAATTTCGATAAGTTTTTTTAGTTTAGATTCTTGTATTTTAAATTTATCAAATATAATTCCACTGATGTGTTCGCGAGTGTCATAATCCAGGGTATCAAATTCCCATGGATGCAATTTAAAGGTTAATTCGGAGTGTAAAACCTTGATGTAGTGAAGTATCGTGTCTCTTTTCCGGCAACATTCCTTTTTTATTATGTTTTTAAATTTAAATTTTTTTTAAATTAAATTAAATTTATATTATATATTTATATTATTATGTTTATTGTTATTATGATTAAAATTAAAACATCGGAAAATAATGCAAAACCTGTGGTTTAACCAAGAGTGTTTAAAGTTAAATGTGATCCCCAAGTACGTGCATATTTCTACCAAAAGTAAATCTTCGGCAGCCATAACAACTGTACAGCGAGCACAGAGGATATGGCTGAAGGAGGAGACTAAGGAATGTTGCCGGAAAAGAGACACGATACTTCCACTACATCAAGGTTTTACACTCCGAATTAACCTTTAAATTGCATCCATGGGAATTTGATACCCTGGATTATGACACTCGCGAACACATCAGTGGAATTATATTTGATAAATTTAAAATACAAGAATCTAAACTAAAAAAACTTATCGAAATTAAAAATAAAAATTTGAATACACCAAAAAAAGATCTAAAATTATTAACGAATTTTATAAAAAAACTATTAACCTCTCAGACACGCAATTTTTTGAAAAAGAAGAAATCAACTTATTAGATAAGGGCTTTAAATATAAAATAAACTCGGGAGATAACTAAAAACAAATAGAATATCTGGCAATTGATACTGAAATTTCTCTCTCCAAAGTAAAAAATAACGGGTTACCTAAACAAATAACCACGGATATCTTGAGAAAACTTTGAAATCAACTTATAAAACTAAATTTATTAACAAAGAAACCAAAATTCTAAATGATATTAAATCTAAAATTAAAAACTGTGATCTCACAATTACCAAAGCAGACAAGGGAAATTCGGTTGTCATTTTAAACAAAAGTGATTACTTAAATAAAGTAGAAACATTCCTAAAACCAGAAGAATTTACAATTTTAAAGAAAGACCCAACAGATAAAATTTCAAAGAACGTGCGGACCCTAATACACAATTGCAAAAGCAATATTCATCACTAAATATGCTCGAAAAAGCACAGTGGTAATGAATCCAAGGGCTCCTACACTATACGGACAACCGAAAATTCATAAGGAAAAACATTCCTATCCGGCCTGTTGTCTCCTTCATAAATGCTCCAACAACAATACTGGCCAAAAAACTAAACTTTCTCTTCAAACAATTTACTAAATTCTCTCCGGAATATAGCGTCAAAAATTCTCTGGAGCTTGTAAATAAAATCGAAAACTTAGATCTACCACACAACTGCCAATTTGTATCTTTAGATGTGGTAAGTCTTTTAGCAATATCCCTATCCAAGAATGCCTTAAAATCATTGAAGACATACTAGATAAATCTAACATAAACCCGGTTACTAAAAGTGAATTATATGATCTAATTAAAAATATGTGTGGAAACAAACTATTTTCTATTTAACGATAAATATTATCAACAGATTGATGGCTTACCTATGGGTTCCCCGCTTAGCCCACTTCTGCGGAAATTTTATGGACCATATTGAAAAAACAAATTCTAGATTCAGCCTTAAGCAAACATATTATTTACTATGTTCGTTATGTCGACGATATTCATCTGTTGGAAAGGTACCGACAGACAATTGAATATTTTTGTAAAATGGGCTAACTCCATCAACCGCAAAATCTGCTTTACGGTTGAAAGAGAGAATAATAATAAAATTAATTTCTTAGACTTAACAATTGGTAGAGAAAAACAATAAACACACATTCGAAATTTTCCGTAAACAAACTTTTACAGATACTACAATCCATAATAACTCCGTTACACCCATGGTCACACAAACTGTCCGCGTACCATTCAATGGTACATAGACTAACTAATTTACCACTGGATAAAGCATCATATGAGAGGGAGAGAAAAATCATTTTAACTATTGCTAAAAATAACGGATTCAAGGATAGAGACATTGAAAAAATAATAAATAGTAAAAAAACATAAAAATAACCTTAACTTAATTTACCCGACGACTAATACAAAAATAAATAATAATTTTTTGGATGTTTGGAATTTGTCGGACCAACATCTACAAAAAATTGCTAAAGTTCTCAAAAATGTGGCTTGGATATTGCCTTCCGCACAAAAAAATAATATTGGATCTTCACTCAAAAATTCAAAAGTAAGTCACCGAAATTAAAAAATAGCGGCATTTATAAACTTAACTGTGATGAATGCAATGCTGTATACATTGGACAAACCGGCCGGTCCTTTAAGATAAGATATAAAGAACATATAAGAGCATTTAAAAACAAAAATAAAATAGCTTCACAATTTGCCAAACATCTCTTAAACGAAAATCATTCGCTTAAAATAATAACAAGATAACTCCTCTGCATTTAGAAAACAAAGGCCGAAAATTAAATCTTTTAGAGCAGTTGGAAATAAATAAAAATTCAAATGATCCAAACTTTAAGTTAATAAATGAACAAAAAGAATATGATCCATTCACCACTACTTGATGTGTTTAAACCGAAAATTAAGAAAAATAATTCAGATATAATTATCAACCAAATTAATAAAAATAAAAAACCCCGTTTCTTAAAACGTGAATTAGGAAACACCAATGCCCCTCCTTAATGACCTTTTTGTCAAACAATAGTATACCCTTAGGTAGGGAAACTCCCCATCTTAATGACATCAACAATAATTACAATTTATCGAAAAACCTAATGGGGACATTGGTAGTTAAAAATAAAAATAATAATAACATTAAACATGATATAAATAGTTCGTCTGTATGTGGCTTCTCCACAGTTTGATAATGCCCTCAGAAGGCGAAACAGCTGTCACGCGTAAAAATAATTACATCGCAGAGCTTTTAACTAAAAACTGTTTTTTAAAAATTTAAATTAATAATAATTATTGTTTAAATAAAAGTAAAAAACCTAAAAATTAAAATGGAGTTCTACAAAATAAACTTTAAAACCATAAATTATTGCGATTATTTACTTCCTTTCCTTTCAAAGCACTCTTTTCCCTTGGGCCATTCTTTAATTTTTTTAAATATTTATTTGAATACCGCACAAAAGTCCTAACTGCGAGGCTGACATGGAGAAGGGAAGGCGACGGGAAGAGAAAGAGAAGGGTCGGAAAGTGCAAGCAACGTGTTGATTCTGTATCTACCACTCTGGAACGTGCCGAAAATATACTTCACATTAAATTATATAAATGAAGTGAGAAATAACACATATTAAATAAATCAAGCTTATTGGCGGACGCCGGTATTTGAGCCAGCGACCTCTGGATTCATAGTGGAGGGTCTTAGCCACTCGACTACGAAGGCTATGAAGAATTCTAATTTTATGTGAATGACGTACGGAGCTAGTGGAACTATGGCACCCCCAATAGGGCTATGTCGTGAGGCTCGAGGAAAGAAATATGTGGGGAGGAAATTAATATGGGAAGGAAATCGGGTTTAGATATCTAGCATTTCAAATCTAGTCACCAAAGGCGGCTAAAGCAGTACAAGCAACATTCAACACACAACAAGGTTCAAAACGTGGTATTTCCCATGGCTTTATTGAGATTATTAACCTCTCGGGAACGTGTCGCAAATAAACTATCTATTATTTTATATTAATCATTTATAAAATAACACGTAAACCAACTGTTATTTATTTGCACATTCCAGGGTTCGAACCCGCGTCCTGGTTAGTAACTCTAAATACCTTACTTCAGCATACAATAAAGTGTTATATTATTTGTACCTTAATATACTTGTATGTACTATCCTCTTATATACACGAACGAGGGCACATAATAGAAAGTAGTACGCGTCATTAGTTGTATTAAAATGTAGTTTTATTTTACAAATATTATATTCATCTAAGCAATATTTTTTACAATGATAACTTTTTGTGTTTTGTTTTGAGAAAGCAGATTTGTTTCGATCATTTTCGTTTATTATTTAAAGGTTGGGGGCCTTCTTAATATTGAAATAACAACTAACCTTAAGAAAAACAAACATTCTTGGGTTACGAATAACAATTTTTAACTCCTACTACCATCATTATAAGCGGAAAATGTTGACTTAGCTAGCAGAGGAAATAAACCAACGACTCTCGGGTGGAACTCCGGCGCGTTTGTCCACTCAGCTACTAGACGGTTTAATATGCTATTATGTTACTCATATTACTGCAATACATATTAAATGTGTATGCAATTCATCTTAGAAATACTTATTCATATTTTTTTCCAATCATTCAATTATTAAGGACATCAGAAGATCGGGATGGTTTTACTAAACAACTTCATAACGAAAAATTGAATGTTATTAAACGAATAATTAAATCTGGATACTTCATGGAATAGGTATGCCAAGTTTATATATAAATGTTTTTATGTAATGATTTAATAAAACAAATTTATAACTTTTTTCTAGACTAGGTCTAGTCTGAAGATGGCCGTCATAGGCTGAAACCGGTCCAGTCATAAAATAAAAGTGGAATAAAGTTATAAATTTGTTTTATTAAATCATTAAAATGGAATTCCACCACGAATTAACAGTTTCAAAATTAGAAAAAAGTTTTTATATAACACTAGTCGTGTTATAACACGAATTTTCAAGTGTCACAAATGTATGTATGTAACTTGACCCGCCAAGAAACAAACACTAGTTGCTTTAATCTACCCATTTCAAATATATAATAATGTCTGGTAAAAATACATTATAGGTACGTACTTCATTAGGTACGTCGGAATTCTAAAAAAATGTTTTTGAATTTGATAATTTCAATTAATATAAATTTCAAAATTTAAAGTTTAAAGTTTACCCTCGCACGATCGTGCGTACTCACAGAGGAAATTATTTATATTTATTTTTGGAATCTCCAGGCGCCTTTTGACACCGAGCCTTCTAACCCTAATTACCCCATTGGCAGTAGATTTAAAAGGTATAAATAGGGCGTTTTTCTAGGTGGAGGTTTATTATCGATTGTAACGTCTTGCAGTCAACACCTCAGTTTAAAAGCTTTGCTTATAGAAAATATAGTCAACAAAATATTGTAACGTAATTAATAGAAATCTTTTTAAAAACAAAGTCTTCAGTTGAAGTACTCGTATAAACCGTGTGAAATATTGTGGAAGTGCTAAGTGTATTTTGTTAAGATTTTCTGTGAAACAAATTAATCCACTCAAAAGTTTTGTGTGTACTTCCTCTATCTCCATACGAGAGATGGAGCCACTATTCGTGGAAATACCGCGGGGCCCAGTTGCGGACTCTCCCGCTTCTCCCCACTTCTCCCACCCTGGGAGGGATGAGGGGAGGGGGAGACTGGAAGCGTTCCCTCTTGCGCTACGGCGTCTTCTTTGCCGACACGAAGCCCCCACAGCCTCCACAGCCTCCACAACCCGCCCCATTACTCGTGCCTAAAGAAGAAGTACTTCCTGACGAAGAGCAAGCTAGCCCGAAACAGCGGGAGAATGCTCGCCCGAAACGGGAGAGAGCTTTCCCGGCCCGGCTGGCAAAGTACGAATGCCAAATAGACGAAGAAGATGAAGCAGCCGAAGAAGAGGAAGAAGACGTCCGCGTGGTTGTTAAGAGAAGAAGGTCTAGTTGTCGACCTTCGACTCCCAAAAAGGATAATAAGTCCGGTCCTGCCTTCTACATGGGGCAGGAAGGGACGATCCTCGTCACAAACGGACCGTCGTATATGAAGAGCAGTTTCCGATACCACCCCAAGATGGCGAGGGTCATGGACTCGCGGCCCAGGACCCCAGAGCAGCAACGGATCCGGGACAAATTAAACGCGGCGTGCCGAATGAGCAGGGCCCGTGCAAAGTTGGGAGCCACTCGACCTTACACGTTCAAGAAGAAGGTTGGAAGTGAAATATCTACAAAAGATGTGGAGATGGACATGAATAAAGACACGGAGAGTAATAAGTGATCGCATCGAGGATGTATTCTAATAATTTCTGACGTATTTAATTGTACTATCATGAATAATTTTTCTTTGTATCAAAGATGCATAAAAATGAATAATCATTTCTGTTTTGAAGAAATGTTTTTATTTTAAGTCTTTGTTGCGTATTTTTCACTCGTGCAATATATATTATTCAGTTACCTACTTATAATTTCTTTCATTAAAATACAATATTTTTAGGTAGCTAAAAAGGAATTCTTAATTATGTGTGTCATTTTTTATTGTCAACATGTTCAACTTACGTTTTCTTTTTCCAAATTTGTATTCCAGGTGATGAATGTTCTGTCAATTATTTGTTTTTATTACATTCACCATGCTTACTTTTAACAATACATTTTTTTTTATTTCCAATATTGCATAAAATCATTTTGTTTTGGTGAATCATAGGTTTAAGTTTTTTATATTTTTTTTTATATGTGTGTTTAGGTATTGCACTTAAATTTTTTATAATTTGTATTATAAATATATTGTTTCTCTTCAATATCGTTTGTTGTATACTGCATACTGCATACCTATGCGATTTGAATTTTTAAAATAAAATATTTTTACAAACAACTTTACTTTTTTTCTTTAAACCTATCTGCGCCTCCCTTCACCTGTAGGCAGTACCCACATGGCGAAATTACTAGGTCGCCGGTTCAATTCCCGGTGAGGTAAAATCATGTGAATATTGAATTTTCTACCAAGGATTTACCAATATGGTTGGAATAGGTTAACAGAAGTTACATATTTTTTTCCAAAAGAAGCAATCACTTTGTAGTTTGATATTATTTAAAATAAAGATTTACTATATTCTACATCACAAATTTTGTACATTCCTACGTCAACCGGTTTCGCTTAGACCAAGATTCGTCAGGGAAATTATAATAATAAGTTAAGTTATTAAATTATAATAATGGCCACCATTCAGAATCGAAACGTCGCTTGAAATGGATTTAACCGTGTTTGGTGATCAGATCTACATAGTCAGATATATTCCAACCCTTCTTTTCCCCGACACCTTCCTTTCCAACTACTTTTCAGCCTCACAACATACCACAATCGAGGTTGCAACAGTCCCACTGGCTCCAGACGGTTTGAAGCAGGACTCTGGTGCGATATTCCGTTAGTCTATATTATTTTAAAGTGTTGTTTCTTTTCATAGATTCCTTTCTACGCACCTAATTAAAAAAACCTATATATATCATTGAACAGGTGCGGAATTTAATACCATTATCATTGCCAGGCTTATACCAACCCTGATGTATGGCAGTCAGACATGAAACTGGCACAGGAAGGATGAAAGTAAACGGAAAACTGTAAAAATGAGATCCCTGAGACGTATTTGCGGTAAAACTGTGTTTAACCATGTTCAAAATGTGGATATTCGGAAAGAATGTTAGGCTGATGCAAGCGTCATTAATAGAATCCATAAAGGGACGTTTGGATGGTTTGGGCAAGTAGAGCGAATTAACGAAGAAAGGAGTGTGAAAATAACGTATGACTGAGTAACAGAAAGAGTATTCATGAGACGGTGTATGAATGTGAATGAAGCAAGGAGTGTGTCCTAAGACAGATTTGTATGGTGGTCCGTCCTCTCTGCCTATCTGTAAGGATTTTAATATTAAGTCCAAACTGCGCCCTACTGTTTGGAGACAACGGGACTATGGCATACCCGTAATCAGGGTATGTTGTGAGGCAGGAGGGAGTGTGGAGAGGAAGGAGATGGGTAAAAGGAAGGTGAGTAATTATCTTGGCATTCAAATCTGGTCACCAAATACGGCTAAAGCCATTTCAAGGAACTTTTCGATTATCAATGGTGATCTTTCACCAGGGCGATACTGAGAGAATCTACCACTCTGGAACCTAACGCAAATTTACTATTTATTATTTCATATTAATCAAATGTGAAATAACTAAAATTAACTTAAAGAATAAAGCTTTACCCATCCTTGTTATATTGATTATTGAAAGAATGTCAAGAATTAACAAAGAATATTAAAAGACACTGAAAATAAAAAGATTTGGTTTTGACCGAAACTCAAACTCGGGACCTTTTCTCCATCCAGTAGCAGCGCACTAGCCATACTTCCTTTCCCAACTAATTCATTCACCGTAATTTATAACAATCTTATACTTCTTGAAGACTATCAGTACTATTTTTTTCATTTTGCAAAAATAAAATGTACTTGCGCCCGCCGGGATTCAAGCCCGCAACCCCTAGATTCATAGTCGAGGATCTTAACCGCTCGGCCATGGATGTCAGACACGACACTGCTCTTTTCTGAAAACCATTCTTAAAAATGGCAATAGTTTTATTGTTAAATTGAATTAAGTGATCCTTTTTTCCAAATTTAATAAATATAATTACACCAATCAAATAAGCTTATAAAAGTCCTACCATTCAAAATGATTCATAGATGTTACCCGAAAGCATTTAAAGCATATTCTTGCTCTACATTGGATATTTTCAAACTGAATTTTTGTGTACTGCAATGAAATAAAGTGGTGGAATATATATATATATATTTTAAATAGCCTTAACTTTGAAGTTAGGCCGTTTCATACAAATTACACGTAAATTTTCTTGACATCTCATAATGGGTACACTTTCTGGTTGCAAATTGGATTATTTCAAGCTCAAACTTTTATATACCTACAAATTTAAAATGGGTTGCTAAAAATATGTTTCGAAAAAAGGCTAGTTTGAAAATCAGCCGAGTCATACAAAACATTGACGCACCTAAAACCGCTGAAGAGATAAACCGATAGAAGTGTGTTGAGGGCGTGTCCCGGCGCCCTAAGTAAGCTCGATTTTTCCTTATTTCTGTTAAATTAATACATTTTAAAATACCTTTTTTTTTTTTCTTGATCAGATAATCAATTGTATTGACCTGTCACATATCTAGGCGTTGAAGATCTTATGTAAAATCAGTTTTTTATCAAATCGGTATAGATAATACTTCTAGAGTATATCTGTTCAGTGCTTGAAACCTACATAATTATGCGTTTTTTGGCTCAAAATCGGATTATTTAAAGCTGAACCTTTTTATATGGTCACGAAATAGGCTGCTAAAAGTATCGTGGGAAAAAATATTTACATTAAAGGTTGTACAACAAGAGCTGAAGCGAACAACACATACTTGGGATTGTGTGTATTGGGGCATGTGTATATACTTCGGACATCGATGTCCTTGCGGAAAATCACTGAGAAATAGCCTTTAATCTTGTTTTACACCTAATTATTGTTATAAGAAAGAAAAACAAGTGTAGGCATTTGTATTTTGAATGCTCAAAATGTTTTTACACTGCGTCCTTCTTATTTTTAAGAAAAAAAATTAAACCACCTATGTATTTTCTTTCTTTTTCCGTCAAAAAAATGATTTGTAAATTAAATTTCGATGGAATTTTCTTTTCGGA
The DNA here is from genome assembly GCA_022651775.1 of Drusus annulatus. Lineage (NCBI taxonomy): Eukaryota > Metazoa > Arthropoda > Insecta > Trichoptera > Limnephilidae > Drusus > Drusus annulatus. The sequence goes on along the minus strand of JAGWCC010000036.1, from coordinate 1,565,137 downwards.
AGTCAACAAGCTTGAAACATGCTGTATCCAAGCAATGCATATGCGTGGGTCCTGTGTTTGACTTAAAAAAACGCTCCAATACTAATTACTGGAATCAACGAATTCCTGTTAGAAGTGCAAAATATATCAGTAGTTTTTTTATATTACTCTTGCTGAGAAAATTCCTGTATTAGTATTTCTGAAACATAACTAACTAACCATCACGCCGTTTTCCCGCAGGGGTAGACAGAGAGGACGGACCGCCATATAACTCTGTCTTGGTCCACACATTATTCATTCACATTCATACATCGTCTCATACATACTCTTCCGTTGACTCTTCGCATGACCCGATTCAAGTATTTGATTTACTTGATCGTGCCATGTCTTTCTCGGGCGTCCTCGACTTCTTCTTCCATTCACTTTCGCATCATATATTCTTTTCACACTCCTTTCTTCGTTCATTCGCTCTACATGCCTTAACCATCTAAGCGTCCCTTTCTTGATTCTATTCATTACGCTCACATCAGCCTTACATTCTTCCCCGATATCCACACTTTTAATACGATCATACATAGTTTTACCGCACATACGTCTCAAAGATCTCATTTCCACAGCATTCAGTCTACTTGCATCCTTCCTTTGCCAGTTCCATGCCTCACTGCCATACATCAGGGTTGGTATAAGCACTCCATTGTGGATTGCTAACTTCGTTTCTATGTACAATTTCTTATTTGCGCCAACAGCGTTCAGTCCTCCATTAATGGAGTTTCCTGCATTCACCCTTCCTTCAATATCCTTGTCAGTCTTTCCGCCTCTCGTAAACATACTTCCCAAATACACAAACTCATCCACTTGCTCCGAGTATTCATCATTCACAACCATATTGCATGCTGTTCTCGTACTCTCTCTTTCAAACACCGTGACTTTGGACTTACTTACATTCCTCATCAGCTCATTTTGAAACTGTAGATCTTCCATACTGTCAGCAATCAGCACCGCATCGTCCGCATACAATAGGCAACATACTTTCACATTGTTCATTTTCGCGCCCAAGCCCACACCTTTCAATTCTTGCATACAATTATTTATGTACAAATTGAACAACCACGGTGACATTACACAGCTTTGCTTTACACCTTTTGTGATGTTAAACCACTTCGTAAAATCTCCGTTCAGTCTAACATATGCAACGCTTCCCTCGTACAAGGATGCGATTGCTTGTATAAGATTTGTGTCAACTCCATACATGGACAATACCTTCCACAATTTGTTTCTATCAACTCGATCATATGCCTTTTGCAAATCGACAAAATCACAGAAAATTTTCTGGTTTTTTGCCAAAAACTTTTTTGTAAGCATCCGCAATGAGAAAATTTGATCCATGCATCCCTTTCCACTTGTGAAAGCACCTTGGATGTCCCATTAATAATAATAATAATAATATTTGGACGATTTGTATAGCGCCGTTTTTTGAAAAATCACCTCAAAGGCGCTGTACAGATCTTACTTTCTATCATTCAGAAACATTATCCCAGGAAATGATTACAACTTTAATAGATCACTCCTTGATAATAAATACTTATTTTGATGTATTTATTAGCAATCAGAATGATAACAACTTCCGGCAATCTCGACTAAAGCAACCCCTTCTAAATTATACACCTGTTAAAAGTAATTACAGAAAAACGTAATTTTGTACGCGCATCCTACAACACAAAACAAGATTTTCACAAAAAAGTGTGTTGCGAAGCACAAATGCCCAAGGGAAAAACAATTTCTTTCCAAAAAATACCGCAATAAATGATTGTGTGTTGATACGTAAGTGATGTGTATCAGATACTTTGTTGTGCAAAATTGACAAAAGATATTCCGAAAGACTGGGTTACTAAAGAAATCGTTTCAATTCGGTGAAAGTGGCGCCATCCAGTGACGGTTTTTGTATATATCGGAATAGTCTAAGGGTGAATTAATTTTTCACTCTATTAAAATTATAGCATCCTAACGTTTTTACTCTTTGATAAATAGGCATTCAGTTTATCGGGTAAATTACGAATTAATATTTATTTATTTTCAAAACAGTCGATCATTAAAACGTGAAAAATTCTCGTCACTTTCCTCGAGGCGTGTATTCGCAGCAGCAATGCCATCTAGCGATAAACTGTTGAAGTAAAAAACTTCGACGGTTATTCGCGTTTTTCATTATTATTGTATTTTAATAGTGTAGGCAATCATAAAAAATATTTGTATAAATAATATAATTTTCTGTGTGCCCCTTTGCCTTTCAACCAAACATAGAGTATTGCTAAATTAAATGAATTATTATTGAAACTGGTAGACAAACGTAAGGAATAATTTGTTTGTTCATAAAATAAAACAAATGTCACTATGCAAAGAAACAGTGTTTTGAACAATGACCTTACACACGTATATATTTGTAGCTTCATTGGTTTTAAGAGGAAATTATTAAGTGTAAATAAATAACAACATAATATGTACCTACTGTTTATTCATTCTGATTATAATATAAAAGTCGCCTGTTATGATAAACATCCAAGTATTGTTTGTGTATTTAAAAATATGAACAAAAATAAAATATTTCCAATGATATTTTTTTTAGATTGACATAGATGATAATATATCCAAATGTATCTGTGTTGTTATTAATTTTTATTGGTATCTATGTGATCACGGAATGTTAAATTTATAATTCTACTAGATGCGCTTTTGTTTTAAATTTAAAAAAAAACTTCTACCCATTTTCTTCAATTATATTATTTTTTAACTTAGCAATAAGTGCATGAAAATTCATTAAATGTAACTTGACTTTTTTACCACATTTCTAATACAGAATAAAAGTTGTCATTTTGTAAAAACATATTATATGCTGATACTTTATCGCTTTTCGGGATTTAAAAAAAAAATCAATTGGATGATTTTCTCAAACCATCCATTAGTTCAAATTTTAAAAACCTTACATTCGTACTAACGTACATACGTACTCATAAGGAAGTTGTGGTATTCAATTAAATACGAGACAGAAAAAAATATTTTGGTCAAATTCATGTGAAAAATAAAATAGCCAAATTCGATAACACAGCTCCATACAAAAACAATATGAACTTAAATGCCTATTTTTTTAAAATTGAACAAGATTTTTAACTGTCTGAAGCCAATAGAACTATGGCATCTCTAATAAGATCCCCATTTAAGCATTAATGTAGTGGGCAGGGGAAGGAGATGGGGAAGAGGAAAATTATGGTCGGGAAGTACCTGGCTTTTCAAATCTGGCCAACAAGCACGGTCTAAGTCATTTGTGGCAATGTTTCGATTCTGAATGGTGGCCTTTCGCTAGATACTTGGAGTATCTACTACTCTGAAACGTGCCGCAAATATACTATATATTATATTATATTAATTAAATATGAAATTACACATATATTAAAATTAATTACTCCCGCCAGGATATGAGGTTGCGACCCCTGTTTCGTAGTCTAGTGTGTTTTAATCACTCGTCTACGGAGGCCGCCTTACTACTTTAAAACATCAAAAAAGTTTGTTGATATGTATGTAACAGATAAGATATGTGTCACGTAAAGTCAAATATTTTGAAAAATTTTAAATTTTTCTGGATACTGGAAAAAATAAGTCGTAACTCGAGAAGTTGAATACTACTAAATATTCAAAGAATTTGCCTTAAAACAAAAAACGATCAAATAAAAAAGGGTTTCGTTGCCACCGGGACTCTTCTAAATAATATTTTTAAAGCTTACACTCCTTAACCGTATTTTTTTTTCTCAATCTCTTCCGATACAGGCATCTTTGTATTGGTGCACTAATCTGTACCGTAGCACAGTTGCAAACCTAGATAGTGTCTTGGATAGCCTATTCATTCATATTTATGGACAACTTATTGACTTCTTACAGTCTAGAATTAATATTGAAATAAATCTTAAATTTTTAAAGCTTCATTGTGATATTAATTATTGAAACCACTTTTTTTCTCTAGTAGAGCTTTTCTCACCAATACACAGATGGCTGCCTATATCGGAAGAAATTGAGAAAAATAAATATTAATACATTTCAAAAGTTCGAGTTTCGTTCGAAACCTATACCTTTTATTTTGTGTCTTCTTCTAGTTAATATTTTGTCAAAATTATTGATATTGTTTGAATGGTTAATATCACAATAAAGCATAAATTTAATGCTAGTGTCTTTTTTTATTTAAAAAAAATATCATTAACAATAATAATACTCTCCCGAGTGGAGTACAGTTCTTGATCGCCCGGGTGAAAGACCACCATTCTGAAATGAAACGTTGAGTTGCTTTAAATAGCCCTATCTGTGTTTGGTGACCTGATATTAATAGCCAGGCACTTCCTGACCTTCCTCTTCCCATTTCCTTTCGCTCTCCGCTCCCGTCAGCCTCACAAGATACCCTTATTAGGGATGCCATAGTTCTACTGATTCCGGGCAGTAGGGACTTATATATAATATTTTTTTAAATAAATATTCCAACCGGAAATGTATAACGACTGTCCTGGTGGCAACTTATGCATATGGTTTGAATATAGTTCATATAGTTTCGATAATTAATGATAATACGCCAGTATACAAGAAAAGTTTTGATGTTTTGTGAATTGTTTCATGCCTCGATGCATGAGGTTATAAACAATTCATTATATTTATTTATACATGTATTCGCACACGCCTAAGGTATTCGCACAACTGACAACTGGGCTTTCATGTAAAGAGGTACATAGTTAGCTGATAATTAAAATTTTCAAAATAAGGTTTACAATTATAGATTAACAAAGAGCAATCTTATCTAACTGAGTTTTTATAATTGGAATGCTTTCACGTAAGTGGGAACATCTATCAACCCAGTATATTATTAATATTTCATCTCTTCTAAGACTGAGCTCGACCCCAATTTTCCATATTTTTTTAAAAGTTGCCAATAAAATAATATTCAAACATAAAATCGCCTTCTCTTTCTTTATTAATCTATTAAAATGATGGCCAAGAACGCCCTCGAAAGGTAAAAGCCATAAATTTTAAAAATAAAGGCTTCGAAGGTATTTTATTATTGATTTTCGAATTACCAACGCCATCTCATCGCCATTCTAATGTACTGACCAGGTGGCCGAAATTATTTCCCGCAATATTTATAGGAGTATTGGTCAAACAACATCATAATAAAGTACCAAAACATTTTTTGAACCTTCGAAATTACGTGAAAAAAAAATCATTCGAATGAAACTCTACGTTAATCTGTTATGTAATATTGTGTCAGAATGTGGTTGACGATTCAGAATATATGATATTATTACGATGGCTTCTACTTTTATTAAAAAATAAATGAATCTTCATAGAATTTACTTTTAAAAATGCAATATTTTTTAAATCAATAACTACCCTAACATTTTTCTATAGTGAATACCGTACAAGAGTCCCAACTGCTCCCAACCGTCTAGAGCCAGTGAGACTATGGCATTCCCCAATTGGGGTATGTTATGAGGCTAAAAGCAGTGGGGAAGGGAAGGAGATTGGGGAAGAGGAAGGTTGGGAAGTATCTGGCTATTCAGATTTGGTTAGCAAACACGGCTAAAGCCATTATTAAACAACGTTAAGATTCTAAATGGTGGTCTTTCAGCAGGGCGATACTTAGAGTATCTACCACTCTAGAACGTGCCACAAATATACTAAGTTTTTTTCATTATTATTTATATGAATTAAATCATATTAAATAAAAGTTGTTTGCGCACGCCGGCTTGAACCTGCGACTTCTGGATTCGTAGTCGAGCGTCTTACCACTCGACCATGGAGGCCGTCAAAATATACTACTTCTTAATATATATTTTTTAAATAGGCATTAGCTATGAAGGTAATTTTACTTTTTAATATAGCCTATGTGAAGTGCCCAACATTCGTACATGGCTGACATTTTCGGTTTGTTCTGTGGTCAACAAGCTCGGCTGTTGAGGCTTTTATGATTACTTATTTTCCTTCTACAACGTGGTTCTCTTGAAAAGCCAAGTCTCATCTTTCTTTTCCTTTAAAAGAACCTACACAGCTTCCACAAGATGACAAAACGTTTACAAGGGTTTGAAAGTTTAGAAGGGCCTCCTGTGTGAGGAAAATATTGTCAGTCTTCTAGCAACTGGAATCATCAGGAATCTGACCATCACATTATGCCATCCTCATTAATTAAGTTAGAAAAAAGACGTTAACTATGTGTTGGATTTCAAAAATTGCGTTATACGTTTTACAAATTTTCTGCAAACCTGACATTTTTTTGGCACTTAGTTCCTATTTTATTACGTGTATTCATTTGTTAGGCTCTTACCTTCATGTTTATTATCCAAATCCCTATCAACTAACCATTTTCACCGTATCGCCGTTTCAACATCATTCGAAACTGTTGACAATCGAAAAGAAGAGTTTAAAGCTTTTTTTTTATCTATTTAATCTTACGAAATATATTCAACACTGACAAGCTTTAAGTTTCCCATACTTATACAAAATGTCAGTTGTTCTGTTTTTCAAACAACAATAAATTATAAATTAAAATCGACTTAAGAGAGTAGCTACTTATTTTAGAGACTTTTGAAAGTGATTTATAAACATCGCATATCGGCAATCCACTAACCGAACTTACAAACGAATGTGGAGTTCTCACAATTGAAAAGAGAGCTGCATACTGGTTACTGATGCTAGTAACTTCGGCTTGGGAAGCATATTAATGCAAAAACAACAGGATGGTGCATTCAAACCGGTAATTTATTTGAGCCGGTTAACATCAAAGGTTTTTTCTACTCAGGGCCCTGGCTGTTGGAGAATCCATTGAAATACTTCGAATAACTCCACCTGCAAATGCCATACGTGTTAGATTTAATGTAATAATATCGTACTGTTGTTGAAGCACCTTTAATGTATAAAGCTGTGTTTCCCAGGAAAGCTCTTCTTCTGCTTGCCAAGTTCTTCATCATTGCACAAGCAACATCTTTCTCTTATTATGATGGCAGTAGGAGTTTTTCAAATATTATCAGATTATTCGTAATCCAGGAATGTATGTCTTTCTTTTTTCAAATGTGTACGTAGGTACATGAAGTTATGTTTTAAATGTAGGGTTTTTTGAGCAATTTGGTTTATAAGACCGTTTGAACTCTGCTAAATTCTGTATAACACCTTGATCTACAACTTAACGCTTCTGTTAATGATATGTCAATGATCGGAATGAATGGTTAAATGCTTTATTTGTAACTAGAGGATCGCATTACAGGTTCCGTCTATGGTATAAAATAATGAAATCTGTATACATTTTGTGCAGTGGAGATATTTCAATTATTTCGTCCAGTCACAAGGGTGATTATTCCATTTATAGTCAGAAAGACATTGATGACGACATACGATGATGCCACCCTGAGCTGTATCGGTGAGAAAAGCTTATTCACATTTCCTATACATTCTACACATATTTCCTACAATGACAAGAATCGTCAGAAAATAAATCGCCACTTTTATTATGTGCTTAATTTTATGTGCATTTGCAAAAGGCCAGTATGGTGTGAAGGGAGGAAAATTACACTAAAGTCTATACCGAAGCCAAGTTCACTGATACCCACGATTCACTTGGATCATTTGGGTAAATTTTGAAAAAGTAAGATTGGCAACGGCTACTTACTGATTGCCACTGACGCCTTTACAAAGGTTGGGTGTGTCCGGTCACCTGGCACGGTGCGGTTGAGAATACAAAAACTGTATTAGATTTTAAATCGGTAAGAAGTTACAGACAGAGGAATATCTAATCGATGATCAGCTTTTAAAAGTCGGCGATTCAGAAAAAGCTCGGCTGGGAAAACAGGTGAAGCAAATGTCTGACACTGACTCTGTTTCTTTTCCACAAATTGTTTGGCAAGTAGATCGTTGGTTAGTAGGGTATAGATAACACGGTGATGTCAATATCGAATAAATCGTTGGTTAGTAGGGTATAAACAACACGGCGATTTCAATATCCAATAGATCGTTGGTTAGTAGGGTATAAAAATAAACAACACGGTGATTTCAATATCGAATAGATCGTTGCTTGGTATGGTATAAACAATACGGTGATTTCAATACCGAATAGATCGTTGGTTAGTAGGGTATAAACAACACGGCGATTTCAATATCCAATAGATCGTTGGTTAGTAGGGTATAAAAATAAACAACACGGTGATTTCAATATCGAATAGATCGTTGCTTGGTATGGTATAAACAACACGGTGATTTCAATACCGAATAGATCGTTGGTTAGTAGGGTATAAACAACACGGCGATTTCAATATCCAATAGATCGTTGGTTAGTAGGGTATAAAAATAAACAACACGGTGATTTCAATATCGAATAGATCGTTGCTTGGTATGGTATAAACAACACGGTGATTTCAATATCGAATAGATCGTTGGTTAGTAGGGTATAAACAACACAGGGAGAAGTCGCCACGGACACAAGTTCTTGTATTCAACAGGTCGGCTGTGGAACGATTTGCCGACCTCTGTGTTTCCTCCTTTCTACAACATGGGCCCTTTCAAGACCTAAGTTAACTCCTTCCTTTCCTCAAAAAGATCTTTTACACAGTATCCCCAAATATGACATCGGCCCTGACGGATTTTTTTTCTCTCTGGGCCTCCTGTGTGGAGTAAATACATAAAAATAAATACATTCAATTCATATAAAATAATGTATAGTATATTTGCGGTACGTTCCATAGTGGTAGATACTCCAAGTATCGCTTCGGTGAAAGACCGCCATTCAGAATCGAAACGTTGCTTGAAATGGCTTTAGCAGTGTTTGATTACCAGATCTGAATATACAGGTACTTCCGAACCTTCCTCTTCCCCGTCAATTTCCCATTCATAGTAGCTTCAGCCTCAAAACATACCCCAAATATGGTTGTGATAGTCTCACTGTCTCCGGATAGTTGGGACTCTTGTGTGGTATTCAATTTTTTTTTTTGAAACATTAGCGGAAAAAATAATACAAAATTTATTTTTATACTGAATACCGCGTAAGAGTCCCAACTGCTCCCCACCGTCTGGAGCCAGTGGGACTATGGCATCCCCAATCGGGGTATGTCATGAGGCTGAAGGTAGTGGGGAGAAGAAGGAGATGGGGAAGAGGAAGAGGTCGGGATGTATCTGGCTATTCAGTTCTGGTCATGAAACACGGCTAAAGTCATGTCAAGCAATGTTTCGATTCTGAATGGAGGTTTTTCACACTATCTACCACTCTGGATTATCTTATTATTGGATTGGTCTCTGTCATGACTCGAGGCTCCATGTGCGTTGTTAGATCTACTTGATATATTGGATATGCCCATATTGCCCAAGGGGAAATGTCCGTGGGCTGGAACATGTGCATGACATATCGGATATGTGCATGCCAGACTATCCGAGCGTTGGTGCATCCGTCGGATCTAATGAGTGCTCACTGCAGTGCGATAATAACAACAGATTCATCTTTCTAATGAAACGTCATTTTTTTATCACAGCGTGAATTCACTGTAGTTTGATATAAGAGTAGTTTCGTATTTGTGATGGAATGAGATTAATTTGAATTTAGTTGTGAGCACACCTGATGCGGGTCATTTTATTGACTAAAGCCACCCATTTGTCAATAGAGTGGAACCTCTCATATTCAGTTATTTATTATTCTAAAAACATTACAAAAAATGTGTCTAGACAGCTTTTGAGTAAAAAAATAATTGATCATTTGTCATAAATTCATAAATAATAAACTAGTTATTTCGTTTTTTTTTTATTATTTTTTTGTAAATCGAAATCGCATTCCAGGTTGTGATGCTCCTTAACAATATATAAGCATGTAATTTTATTTGAATAGACGTTGAAAATAAAAATAAATGTGTATTTTTTTCGCCACGGAACGCACTATCATATATATTTTTTAAGCTTAGGTTTTTAATTTTATTTAAACAATATTTTTTTATTTTTTTAAACAATTTTTAATTAACAGTTCTGCTAGGTAATTATTTTTACGCAAATAAAATTAAAATGGAGTTCTACAAAATAAACTTTAAAACCATAAATACACTATCGTATTTTTCATCGATTTATATGAGAAAAATTATTTCGCTTAACGAGTGTTTCACATAACGAGTGAGATTCTGGAACGAATTATTCTCGTTATGAGAGGTTCCACTGTAAACCCTCAGGTGATTAGGTGAAGATGATGTTTATAATATCATTTTACTGATTCCTGATAGATAATGGAAGGAGAAGTCGAGGACGCCCGAGAAAGACATGGCGCGATCAAGTAAATCAAATACTTGAATCGGGTCGGAGTCAGAATAACAGAAGAGTATGTATGAGACGGTGTATGAATGTTAATGAAGCAAGGAGTGTGTGCCAAGACAGAGTTGTATTGCGGTTCGTCCTCTCTGCCTACCCCTGCGGGGAAACGGCGTGATGGTTAGTTAGTTTAGTTTCTGATAGGAAGTTGTTGATTTCGCATCCTTAGTTCAAGACAATAAGTTATTAAAAAAAACGTCGGTTTTTGAGTTAACGATACAGAAAATTTCCAAAACTTTTGTTCTATGTTATGACAACTCAAAATAAATACATTATTACTTTTTAAGTTCTAAAAATACATATTACTACCTTAGAGTATATAGAGTGCTATCTATATCAGTGGACCTGGGCGTGGCTAAGACTAAGGTTAGGGTATTTATACATCCATTCATAGCACATATCGGCATAAAGTTTTTGTTTATTCGTATAACCACTTTTTCACAGTATTGTTATCAACAAAAATATAGCATATAACCTAAAAAACCGTTAAGTTGCGTCAAGTTTAGTGGCATAATAAAAAATGTGGGCGGAGTCCTGCGGCGATCCAGGAGCCTAAGATCATTGTGAAAGTACATAGAATCAGTGTATTATATTTGTTGTCTCTTTCTCTCTTATGGTGTACGACTTCAAAACCCGGAGAAAGTGATTTATCGCAAGTTTGTGTAGGTTGGGTAAAAAATAATTAGCTCTCTCTCCATACATTGTTACTCCAAGATTACTACCGAAAAATAAATATAAAAACACACAACGAATTAATATGTACATAAAATGTGATACGACTAAGAGTCCCAACTACTCCCAACCGCCCGGATCCAGTGGGACTATGAAGGGTGAGGGGTGGGGAAGAGAAAGGTTGGGTAGTGCCTGATTTTTTAGATCTGCTCATTAAATATGGCTAAAGCCATTTCGAACAACGCTTGGATTCTGAATTGTGGTCTTTAACCAGAGCGATACTGAGAGCATCTCTACCACTTTGAGACGTGCCGCAAATATACAATACAATATTATTTTTTATGTAAATAAATTAAATTTATTTGCGCACGTCGGCATTCGAACCCGCGACCTCTGGATTCTCAGTCGGGGATCTCGACCGCTCGACCACGGAGCACTCGTCTATACGAGTCGAGTAATACTGTCAAGAGAAAATAAAAGTAGATTCTTTAATATTACAGCAGGGCAAGCTTGAACTTTTTAAATACGTACAAATTTTGTGCATTTAAAAAAATATATATTTCCTTTGACTAGAAGTGCAATTTATTGATTTAAAATTTGTGATCAATTATCCTTTTTCCTTTTGTGAGTCACAATCAACGAAGAGGATGGTCAATGTAACCGCGAGATGTCCTTCGACTCTCCAAAACATGGCCGTTCGTCAATCATTCAAGATAAGCAGGCAACATCACCTACTCATTTAATTTGAAGAAGGAGTAGCGTGGAAAGGCTTCGAGTCCAGTACAACAACGCCTAGCGCATGTCTTCCCAGGCACTGCAGTGCTTCTGGTATGTTCACCGTGGGGCGAGTTCCAGGATTTACAGCCCTTATGAGAACCAGGGTAGCAGGAATGCGGGAAAGGATTAACAACTCCAGAAAAAATCTCATCATGGAATCCCGTCAGATCCCGAACTCAAGCATAGAAGAGCATTTGGAGTAAATTATTGGCAGTCTTAACGCTGTCAGGATGGACTCCTTCTTGATGGCGTTTTGCAGAAATGAGGCCTAATATCCACCATTAATATTTTTTACTTTTGTATATATATTTTTTTTTTTCTCATGAATTTCATGTTCATTCTTATTGGTTACTAATATTTTTGATATCAATTATGGAAGGTATTGCATTGCACTACGCCTGCATACATTCCGGAATAAAACTTTACTATTATTATTATTATTGAGGCACAGTTGCCAACAGGACCCTACCCCGTCCCTTGCCCTGGTGTTTGGCAGGGAGGCATGGAACCGCCAGAGGAAGGACGAAAGTAGACTGAATGCTATGGAAATGAGATCCCTGAGACGTATATGTGGTAAAACCATGTACGACCGTGTTGAAAATGTGAATATCCGAAAATAATGCCGATGTGAGCGTAATGAATAGTATCAAAAAAGGGACGCTTAGATGGTTTGGGCGTGTAGAGCGGATGAACGAAGAAAATAGTGTAAGGGGAATATGACGCGGGAGTGAATAGTAGAAGTCGTCTTGTCAAACAATCGGGCCTGGTCAAGAGTCAGAGTTACAGAAGAGTATGTACGAGGCGATATATGAATATGAACAATCCCAGTAATATGTACCAATACAGAGTTGTATGGCAGTCCATTATCTCTGCCTATCTCTGCGGAGAAATGGCAAAACGGAAGATGATTGGTAAAGAATTCTTATTGAAAAGATCATACCTTCAATAAAAGCACCGGTGCTCATATTCTCCATAAAAATATTCATAGCAACAGATTAAATAATTTAGAAGCACTAGAAATAAAGAAAGCCATTGAAATGAATATTCACATTCTTAATTATCACTTCAATAGTCAATTTAATTCAGTAGTTCAATATTAGGTATATTTCCCGTAAACTCATAAAATTTCTCATTATTCTTTTATCACCTACTCAGTTGACGTGTTGCCTCTTTTATTTCATATTATCTGTTCCTTTCTCTCTGTTCCTTTGTCTTATTTTATTTTATATTGTGTTCTCCCTCTGTATATATATACGTGTATATATAACCGCACACTTTGTTTTTGTTTAGTTTAATTTTATACCCTGATGATGCCTAAGCTAAGCGAAACCGGTCGGTTATAAAAATTAAAATTAAATCTGTCTTATACAAAGTTATTATTTCGTTTTCATTAAATATGTCAAACCACAAAGTTATTGCTTTCTATGAAAATATATTATTTATAACATTATGCATATGCAAGTGGAAACCTGTAAATGGTCATATTTATACCACCCATTTAATAGTTTAAATAATTTGCACATATGATAACTGTTAGTCTCTATATATAAAATAAAATATTAAAATAATTTTATTAAAATCAAAAACAGTATAACTATTAAAACAATAATCCTGAATATACCGAATACCTTCAACCTTTTTTCCCAATAATAATAATACAGGTTGACAAGTATTGATGTATTTGCTTCAACACCACTCAAAAACTGAAGTGTCGGTATGGTGGCAATCATCCCTAGACGAGCCGAGTGGCTAGTGGCGAGAGCAGAGTTCCCCCCGCGCGGTCGCAGCGCCCGGCGCCCGGCGCCCTGCTCCGCCAGCGCCCAGCGACCAGCGCTCAGTGGCGCCAGCAGTCGCTAGTCGCTAGTCACCAGTCGCTAGTCAGTCTAGACTCTAGTCAGTCTCGCTCTGTCCGCTGCGCCGCGCGACTGCTCCGCCGCCGGGCACTCCGCACTCGCACACCGCACTCCGCACTCAGTCAGTGTCAGTTCTCGCTGTACCCTCATCATCCCTCACCGGCGCATTCGACCTCCTGTCAGTGCATCCAATCAACTTACTGTCGCATACCGCCCACTCTCCAAACCAGGTAAATCATAACATCATTAAACGTGTCTAATTCTCGTATTGCTTTTCTTCCCTTACTTTTGTAAATTGTTGATACCTTTGCAATTTATTATTTTAGAAAATGTTGTTGACTGCGAATGTTACATTTTTTATAATTTTGTCAATTTAGAATATTCTTAGATTACCTGCGTGTTTTTTACTATCAAAAGTTTGATATTTTGGTGCTTTGACGGAGATTGAATCTGCAATCTGCAGACCCTTGCACGTTTAGAAATGCGCCCTTGGCAATTTCACACCTGAATTTTTTTATACCTTGATATCTACTGAAATATAATACACTGCATATAATTTGGTTGAAGTTTAACTGGGTCCAAGTACATATTTGCGCAATTTGTTTCCGTTTTGCTCAAGATAAGCTCCAAGTAAAAAAAGTTCAAGGCATAGATGCATCGAATAGCTGTAGACTAAATTACTGTCTATTTAGTTAAAAAAGGTTTTTTTCAAAATATTGGAACAAATTAATGGCAAAAACTCTAAGAGTGACTAAACTTCCCCACCGTCTTAGTGTTTGCGCGTCTCTCCCTGATGTACTTTGTCTTATTTTTTATTGCAAAAGAATTCCAACTTCTCGGAGCAAGTGGAACTATGGCATAACCCTGTGAGGAATGTTGTGAAGCTGAATGTATAGAAAGTTCTTGGCTATTTAGATCCGGTCATTAAACATAGCCAAAGCCATTTGAAGCAGGGTTTAAATTTTAATTTGTGCAATCTAACCAGGGAAATATCGAGAGTATCTTCCTCTCAGGAACAAGGTGCCAAACTATTGTATAATATTTTTTAAAGTCTAAATGTGAAAAAACTGATGTAAATTAAATATTTAATTATTTTCCGGCGCTGGGTTTTGAACCCAAGACCTTCGGGTCCACGGTCGAGTAGCTATAGCATAGCTTAAGACATAAATGAGTGATGATGGCTTCGCAGATGTCAACCTCCCTACTTGTTTGTGTTTCTGTCACTGGTCCTGGTCGCTGGTTACTGGACACAGAGTTTTGGCGCCGAACATCAGCGATTATTCGATTGCCGTACGGAGTGTGTATCCCGTAGCTGGTGTGTAGAACGGAGTACGAGAATGAATGAAGATGCCCTGCGGATGCTTGCGGCTGCGGAGAGTTGGCGCCGAACGTCGGACAATGGAGATGGGCGTGCGGAGCGGCTATCTGGGGTCCCGACCCGGCTATCGCTAAATCGTATGTAAAACACTCCTCTACTCGTACTATCGTTTCGCCCGCCACTCATTCAAGTTAACCGGCGAGCACGTGGGACTACGTAGCGCAGGGACATCCAATCAACGCACACATCAAACCCTAGCGGGAAGCCAATTATTCGTATTCATTAACGCTGTGTTTGTTTGCTTCAGGTGGGAACGAGACATGCGGATTCACGCGAAGGCTGACCACACGATCGGGAAAGGCCGGTAGACGGTTTAGAAAACCTACATAATCAATCATCCGGCAGTCAGATCGTTGAGTACACAACAGCAGTGTGATGTGATCAGTGCGGACCAGTGGTAAGTGGACAGTGCATGGGACAAGTTAGTGACGCGCGCGGTGGACCGCGGGGCACCATGTGCCTCAAGAGAACGGTGTGGTTTCTGTTCTTCAAGCTGCTGCTCTTCCAAACCCTCCTGGTGTGGTGTAACGCGAGACTCATCTCCGTCAACAACAACAACTTCTACAATGGAGGAGACTTCTCCGACAACTACAACAATAAGAAGATCCTCAGCGACCCTCTTCTTACAAACGACGTGCGATCTTTCATCCTCGCCGACCTCCTGGCCGCCCAGCCACAGCTGACGGCGGGCTGGGGGCTGAGAGAGAGCTCCTCCACCGAGGTGGTCACCGAGGCTCCGCAGCCGACTGCGACTCAGAGCCCCCAGGGCGGCTCGAGTGAGGAGTATTCCAACTACCCGCAAGGCGAGACGCTCAACCGCGAACAGAGGTCCCTCGAAGATGAAATCCTAGGTGAGTCATTTTATTTTTTTATCTATATAATATTATATAATATATTAATTATTGAAACAATATCAACAATTTTCAACAAAATATCAAAAAGAGACAAAGAAAATCAAAACATTAGGTTACGACGGAAACCGGTAGCTCCCTGCTGAAGCTTGGATATAAACGAAACCGGTGGGCAATAAATTTTTCAGTCAATCGGTTTCTCACAAAGTGTTTTATTTCATTAACAGTAATTTTCATTTGAAGATAGCAATTACCAAGTTCCAGAGCAGATTGCTAACAATAAAGTTTATGTAATCTATTTGTTAATCATGTATCTTAACACATGAACTGCGAACTGCCTATCTTTGCACCGTGAGCACTATGCTTTATTGTAAAACAAAACTTTACCAGACGTAAACATATCGATGATCGCAGTATCTTTTTTATCGGCTTTAATAATAGTATGTACCTATCGTAAAAGTATCTTACTTTGCTCCACGCCTGGCTCCCCTTTTGTTTTAAGAATGTTCACACTGTTGCAAAAAAACACATTTACACATTTTAGAATCACGGGGAAAATTAATCAAGGAAAAAATATAAACTTTAAAAAAATATGGCAAGAACACTAAACTTCTAAATCGGAATCCCTTAATATTCCTTAATATTGTTTCACCTTTCCGAACCTGAAAGTAAAAATCAAACGTGCGATCCTAATGGGGGTGACGTAGTTGCCCCATTTGATCTTGCTTGTCTAAGCGTTTTCATGACATTATCTTAGGTAATTTGTTTTTGGTAATACTTATTTCGGTAATATTTATCTTAGATATTGCGCAAAATTCTCGTATGGGGTGACATTGAAACCCCCTTTCAGAACGAGAGCGTTATGAAAATATAATGGGGTAAGATTTTTTTGTATAAAATTCGACAGAAATTGGGGCAAAACTACGTCAAACGCCAAAATGACAAAAATGAAATACTAAAACTCAAACGAAAATCATATATTATGTAATTTTATAATGATACATAAATATTCTATGGAAATATAATTAATGTTACCTTCGTAAAACTAGTAATATCTTCTCTGGAAACAGATTATTCCGCACCCAAAAACTAGTATCTAACGCAGCTGACGAGGTTTACTCGAATTATCCAATGATGAAATCTCTATAATTCGCACTATTGACAAAATATGCCACTACAAGTACCACTTATGAAAAATGATGAAATTAATAATATAATACCATAAAATATTTCGTATTTATTTACTTTTAAATTTAATGGGGGAAAGTAAGGTAAATTTATGGGATATACCTTATGTGGTATTCGGAATGTTTTAATATTTTGTTGAGGCGAATGTGTGTTCAAAACCGTGTAGGTTCTACTGAATAACCAATGTAGAGATCCGAAAACAATGCGAAACTCGTGTAAGCTTATTAAACAACACGAATGCGCAAGCGAATGGAAAAAGTCGGGGACACTCCAGGAAGATATGGCACAATCAAATTAATGAAACACTTGAGTCATGTATTGTCAATAGATATAAAAAGTATTATGGATGAAGCGCGGACTGTGTGTAGGACAGATTTACTTGGCATTCTATCCGTTCTTCCTACCCCTACGGAGAAACGGCGATTGTTAGTAAGATCGATAGCAATAATAACTCATTTACTTTACGGTTTGACGGACCGGTCCTACCTACTCGAATATTCGTACATCTCGACCTCGGCAAAACGATTCATCTCATTTGAAAATGAAACCCTCGAATCTCTTATGTATCCCATTCCAAATAAAAATAATTATCAGTTTGATTTATTTTGTTACCGTCTAACGAATCAAACAGATGATTAAATATGATTGATCGTTAAAAATATAGAATAAATAACCTGGCCCGAACCAAATACCAAATGTTGTGTCATTCTACAGTACGCATACAAAAGCAGTAACAAAAAGTGAATCGTCGAGAGATATAAATTAAGAGTGAAACCTCATTTAGGCACTTATTGTTCTAAGACAAATCGATCCATTACTGCAGTGTGCTCTACAAGCGCTCATTAACTAGTGCTGACAAGGACGCTAAAGTTCAAATAAATACATCAACACTCGACCCACCACGTACTTCGGATCATGACTTGCTTACTTCTAATATCTGTATGTTATTGTGGAGCTTTAACCTCCGTGATGATGACCAACTGTCTTTTGCTCTCAGCAATACATCTCCCGACCTCCTCAGGTCCAGGTCGACCAGCATGCCGCCCAAGGAGACTTGATCCCATGCACCATCTTCGTGGCTGAATTCTGAAAAAATCTGGAATCTGCTACTTTTTACACTTTTCTTTACGCAAGCAAAAGCCTTCTAAATTAAAAGCAGTACGATTTATACAAGTTATTATAAAAATGCTCGAAAAAAACAGTTACATCGTGACTTGTCATAATTAAATTACATAAAACGAATGCGTTATTTTAAACCGGTTAGTAGGTGAGTGGACAAACGCGTTGGATTCCCACCCGCTGTGAGTTCAATTCTTCTGCTAGCTAAGTCCTCCATCATTTCACAAGCAACATCTTTCGATTATTACGACGGCAGTAGGAGTTTTTCAAATATTGTCAGCTTATTCGTAACCCGGGAATGTTTTGTCTTTCTTTAAAAAAAAAACACAATATTCATAAAGTATTTACCCCTGTATATCTTTCATCCTGACAAACGACGGGTTCTTCCAAAACGGTCGGCAGTAGAAATCAATTTAACGGATTAAATCGAAGAGCTGACTCGTTGCATTTGATCTATAAAAATAATGTTTACAACAGGTGATGTACCAAAAATAATCTAAATGATAATGCGTAATGTTAAAGGCTGTCACACGTAATTTCTCCGGTGTTTCATAAGTGAGACGAAGAAAAGATGTGGGCGCCGGCAATTATCTCCGTCCGTGATGTAATGCTGTGTAAATATTACATAAAAGGCGTTCTATTATTACATAGTTTTTATGGGCCGCTGAACACACTGATGATAAGATGATAAAGCTCGTATCTCGCACCGAAAGCCGAGCTACAGTGACGTCGTGTTGACTTGACCCAGACAAAGGCGTACGCGTTCTCCTGCTCGTCCTTATATGCGATACCGCATCGGGCACAGGTGGTGCAGGACGTAGACACAGGACGTAGGGCATAGGGCATACGAGCGCAGGGCACAGGACATAGTACCAAACTGCC
This sequence comes from Drusus annulatus, assembly GCA_022651775.1. Taxonomy (NCBI): domain Eukaryota; kingdom Metazoa; phylum Arthropoda; class Insecta; order Trichoptera; family Limnephilidae; genus Drusus; species Drusus annulatus. Next base: position 1,546,085 of record JAGWCC010000036.1, on the reverse strand, counting down.
CGCCGTCGCCTCGCCATCCTAGCAAACATCACAGACTCGTATAAGGCAGAATATGCGTATAAGGCAATCGTGCTAACACTTGGCGACAAGTTACATCCCAAGATCACGATCTACATTTATATGAGTGTGACTATCAAGAGTCAGTCAATCACCAGGTGGCCTCATTAACTCGTAGATAATTTAATTCCAGCTCCATGTATGGTACAATATATGGTACTGCGATGGCGATAGGTATAGATGCAATTTTTGTAATTCTTTATTATTTTTCTACAAATAAATTATCCAAATGCTGCATTCTTCAATATGGCAAAAGTATGCAACCGTAACTGTTACGCGTACAGCTACAAAGTTACGAAAGATATCTGCGTTTGTATGGTAACATCTGAACGTACGCTTTATAAAAAATAGCATGGCAAAATGATATTCAATTTATCTATCATTTTAACATTAATATTTTAAACTTGAAATAAAACTATCTTTATTTTATTAACACCCCTTTATTGGACACGTACACCAACCGCTTTCGGCTCTACCTGAACCTTTTTCAGGGTTGAATAAATATTTATATAATTCAACCCTGAAGAAGGTTCGGGAAGAGCCGAAACCGGTTGGTGTATGTGTCCAATAAAGTGGTGTTAAATCAAAGATACTTTTATTTCAAATTTAATTATGTCTTACCGCAAAGTGAGTGCTTCATGTCAAAGATTAAAATTTTACGAACAAAAAATGTTGAGATATATATCGAATATATTGCTTTTGATTGGCATTCAAAAGTTTATGTTTTCTCTCCAGTAGCCTTCTGTCAGAGGCAGATACAAGCTATTGCCAACTCAGTACCAATAAATAACTTATTCTTTCCATTTTTTTTATATTTATGTTTTTTTTTAACTGAATGATGATATTCAATTTTGATACGTATTCGAAATAATTATTTCCGAATTTGGTAAGTAATTTTTCGTTTTAAAATCTCGATCTTTCCTCGATCTTGGATATCGAACTAATTCAATCACTTATTTTGTGAAGACGTGGGTGAGTAGAGTACTATCTCGACACATAGTGTTTAGAAGCATAGACGGAAAATCTCATCTTTGTAAACATAAAAAAATGTTTTATTCATTTTACTCTCATGAATATGTTGATAATTTTTTAAAACAGATCTTGTTTCAAATCGTTTCCATTTCTAATATTTCTAATCTTGTTGACATGTGTAGTTCTAATTCCTTTAAAATAAACATTGAAAAGTTGACAGCGGCACAAACACTCGCTGTCTTAGCTTTTATAGCGCCAATTAACGAAAGTGAGTGGGCCCTGTAGCTAGCCACGACTGGTCCATGACCGTTGTTTGATGACGCGGAAAGTGAATCGATTGACTAGTTCGGGTCGCGGGATAATATAAGACCTCTTGGTCTTTGTGTTGTTGTTGTTGTTGTTGACTGTTCGGGTTGGAGTGTTTACCTTCGGGATCAGCGGCAGATAGCGCGGGTAGGGCGCGGGGCGGATGGGGGGCGGCGCGGGAGCCACTGCGGCAATGAACCTGAGCGCGAGTGGGCGGCGGCGGGGCGCGGGGAACAGGTGTTATCTTGTTGCGTGAGGCTGGATGACATAACGAATTATCAGTTACGGAGATAACTCTCTTTACTCGGATCTTCTCGGCAAACGAGGTGAGGTGACTAAGTTACCTATGTAACTCTTCTCGTCTCCAAATAATAAAAATAATATAATAATTTGTGAAGCAACTCGTACGTGTGGGTGACTGGGCAGTAAACGTACAACGGCCTCAGTCGTACTAGTTAGTAAATACAATATGTGATAAGGGGATTGGGTCGCGAGTGTTTAACATAATCGCACAGCGACGGGAAATCAAGATCTATATAAAGATATATCATTAGCATTACTCCCGAGGACATCGCCGGATCCACCATACGTCCAAACTGTGCAAAAAACATAGGCGCTATCTCTGAAGCGGCGCCGTGAAAACATACCCTAAATCATATAAAATTTATCCCAAATCATTTTAAAATTACCCACATCATGGGATGATTGTGTTTTTTTTATTGTGCTGGCAGCATCACTGTACATTGAACGACTAGCGAAAATGAATGAAAAAAAGTTTTTTTGTCACGGATTTTTTTTACGAATTGCATAATAGTTATTTGGACATAAAGTGTGTTTTTCTGTGGTTTGTCGTACGTTAAAATAGGTTCGATCCAAAACCAGCATGCCCGTTTTTTCTTCCAGGCAGTCGAAATGAACCGTTAGAGATAGAACATATTCTTGTCCCGGCGATATTGTACCGGTGACTTTAGGTTTATTTGATTTAAAAACTAATTTAAAGAAATATTTTTCCGGGGTTTATTTTTCGGTATTATTTTCGAAATATTTTGGTAAAATATAACATATCGTAAATGAAATCCTATATCTCCGACAGCCCATTTTAGATATCAACATCACTAAGACGCAGCTATTGTGACGTATTATTGTCTTATGTTATACGAAAATAAACTCTGGATATATGTACTGTGCAGTTCATTATCGTATGAATTCATGAAATGGAACAAAATTCGAGGAATTTTTCGATACGGGTGTTTGTTTTATGTTATTGTTTGGGATTTCGGTATGTTGACAGCTTGGCCATTTCAAAGCTGTTAATTTCGCTGCATAAACTAAAAAAATATTTATAAACTGTTAAAAATACTTTATCATTGTGGGAGTTTATGTGTTTTTGGGGTTATTTTAATGTCTAAAGAATCATTTGTGTTAGTTTCAGTTGGTCTAAAGATCGTCGTAACCATAAAGCAAAGGTAGATTTTAAAATTATATTGACTTCGCTTTCTATTATTTTTTTACTATTGATCAATTAGATACGATGAATCCATTTAAAATAAAATAAAAACTATCTGGCTCGCAGAATTTAAAACGTAAGCTCAAAGAACAAAAGCTTATTAAAAAACTTCAGTGTCAGTTGGAACTTTCGAGTTCGAATCCAATTGCTCCGATAATAAATAATGTTCCCAGCACATCTAAATAAATATTTTTTGCACATAGTTTAATAGAATCAAAAAAGTCTTCGGTCGAATTGAAAGTTATAAACAAATAGTGACTTAATTTAATAGGTATGGATAGCTTTAATTGGATCCCGGATGTTGGCCAAAATTATGTCAAAATACAAACGGTTTATTATTTCATGAATGTCCCAAACAATAAAAAAAATTAAATTTTCCTGTTACTAATAAACGAAAATGTATTCCGAAGTATTATAATAAAACACCGCCAAATGGAGAAGAAATACATAAGTTAGACTTTTGATAGGGTATTTTGTTTTTGTTGTAAATTATTTTCTTAGCACTAGTAATAGTGCTTTGGCAAGTTCAAGATTATAAGATTGGAATAATTTGCTATAATTTTTGTTTTATTTAGCATTCGTAGAGCAATTTAAAACGTTTGATTATTTTTTGTGTTAAATTAAAAAGAGGGGTGAAGGGGAGGGGTGCAATCGGTACTTACTGCACAGGGCGCGACATATCGTGGAACCGGCCCTGCCTGAGGAGTTGGGATCTTGTATCCTGGGGCAAAAATCGCGCTGCTTTAGTCCCTAGTATTTACTTATAATATGACCCCAACATGTGGTAGTAATAAATTGTCAACTCTTTGTAGCACGGTTCAGTGATTTAATCACCTCAAAGTCCCTTTATATTGGTTAAAGTAGGTGGTTGGTATTGGTTTCAAAAAATATGTGTTATTACATTTTCTTAATATCTTCTTAAATTGATTTTATGCTTGAACCGTAAATTTAAGGAACTGGGAACTGGAAACTAAACTTTCACCCACTGGGAAAACAGTCGCTGAAAAACATTTGTTGGCGAAACACCAGCCAAGAACAAAATGCCGCCAATGAGTTGAACAGAAAAATACGACAATAATCGGAACCAAATCTAAACTGTACAGCAGAAAATCTATTTGAGTCCAACTAAAAACTCTCAAACGTGGCGTGGCTCAAAGGTGTCATGAAATTTGAAAAGATTTTCAACAGATTTCTAACTAACCCTATACTGCTCGTCATGCTGTTTCCATCGTTAGATGTGACGCCAAACTGTATTTTCCATATTCGCCAATAATTATTCAAAGAGAAAAAAATGTCTAGAAAGTGAATAGAAGCAACGTCTTGAAAATTTATTAAGTAGAATAAAGCATCATTTTAACGCACATTTTGCTATTTTAATTTTGATTCGTCGAATTGGTAAACACGGCACACCGTTCGCTGGCGGCAAATTCGAGGAATTCATTAGAATTAAAAAATCATATTTCAAACAAAGCAGAACAGACAGACAGACGCGATATTGCGAAAATTACATGCAAATATCTGACGAAGCTTTATGCGGCAGACCTCTTCTTTTGGCTGAATATAAAATACACATATCATCCACTCTTAGGATAATATCTTATATGCACATATACATGTAAATGTACATATATGGCAAATATCGTCATATTATATTCCTTCTCAGCGTCATTGTTGTCAACAAGTATTTACTTCTGTAATAAATTATATTTGAAATAGATCTAAAGTGAAAACACTTTCATATCTACAAAGTAAAGTTACTGTGATCCACTCTTCTTTTTATATCCGCGAAGCACACTCGTAAAAGCCGTAAGTATTTCCATGAAAATTACAGTAAATTTTAATAATTTCGCGTTTCTGATCGTTAAACTTTTACAGACAATTGATTAAAAAAATAAGAAATTCAATATTTATTTTCTTTATAAAGAACAGACATCCTTCCATTAAATTTTTACAAAAAAATGATATTATTTGACTTCACCATCGGAATCTCAATTAATAAAAACTAATACTACACATTAACGTCAATATTTTAATAAACACGTTGGCGTCGTTGAAAGGATCTTACAGAAGTCTTTAAACACATTTCAAAATATACTATAAATATAATGCACATATTTAATAGTGAATGTTAATGGCATTTTGTTTACCAAACAAATATATTTTGAAGGACTGGAGTGCGTGAAGTACGTGAAATCGAGTATTATCTGTGTCACTTGAAAGAAAAACTTGTATTTTTTACACCACTTTTTTTATACGACTTAAAAGTTTTTCTTTCGGTGACCTTTAGATTTTTTTTTATATCGCCAAATATTTTTCATAACTTCATGTTGAAATTATTTTTTCTATTAAATATTTTTCGTACATTATAGCCGCAAAGGTCACCCATTATAACAGTGAATGGCAGTACGGAGATAAGTATTTAATAAAATTTTAAAAATACCGATTGGGATTTGCTCATTACAGCCAACTCACCATTTCCTTGATGGTTGGGTAGTAAGAAATTCGACTGGATTTAAGTTCTGCTATTTTAATGTAGTTATTAGTATTTCAAGGGCCAGCCATTTAGTCCTTGAAAGCCACTATGATGCAGAGGATTGATTTTATAAAAGAAAACCTAAAATTTCGTATCCCTAACAGCACTTCTCAGTACATTTGAATATCTGTCTAAGCACCACGATTTCTAAACAACATATTTATTTAACGGGTATCATAATCTCTCATCACTTTTACTGTCAGGTTGACCTCTAACTGAACACCTGCCAACCTAAAATCAATAAAATCTAATGGAGAACAAAATAGCTTGTTTAATACATTATTCTCTTCAAACGTGTTTACCTAAAATACTTCAAATATATATCCATTCCCTTTCACTCCCTCTCCTCATACTCCCCCAATGTGTTACTTTTAAGTATAATTAAAATACTTACATATTTAATTTTCAAATGAGCCGTTGGTTTTTTTAACCAATACAAATTTGAATAACTGCATGTTGCAGAAAATAAGGTGGTATTTACACATTATTTGTAGACTAAGGAGTGCTACCATTGAAAAGGGGCTTTGATTTTTTTTTAATTTCTGAAGATTTCAAACAGAATACTCGTATGGTGTTGGTTTTATATGGCGCCAGTGACAATGGACACGAGTACACGTCAAGCTGTACACTTGACTTACACGTAGATTTGTACCAACTGTGTTCTGTGTACTTGGGTAGTCTGTGTACTGTGTATACTCGAGGAACAGGAGACTTGACTGCACAAACAGAGTCTAATTGATGGGCTATTAGTACAGGTGAAGCTGCGGATGGCAACAATGAATCCCGGGACGGCTAAAACGTATAAAGAATAACGAATAAAGATTACCCGAACATAATATTTGATTAATGTGTTATTATTTCATAGCTGCAAGCAAATATACCGACGTATTGAACAAATTAGTCGATTTGTCTGCAGAGAGTTTGAGCGAGAGAATGACAGGCCGCCACTCGTAACCCTTTCATTTTTAACACGAGAAGATTCGATTTAAACAATAAGTACATCCCTCAATTTAAGTGATATTATTTCACAGAATTTCTAGATAACTACGAGTATTGTATAATATATTTTATACAATGATTGCCTCTGTTATTCAAAAGTGCTCAAAATTTATATTGGAAAAGACAATAATTATTGAAGAATAAAAAAAACATCTTCGTGTAAATACGCTCGATATCTAATTACAGCGTGTATTTCTATAACCATGCAGACCTCAATCGAAATAAAACATATATTTTGATTAAAGAGAAAACACAGACTCAGACGATGACATACATTAATATATTTTTTTAAAGATCACCTTGCGTCAAAAACATTTTCTCACGAATTAAGATGTTGTCAAAGAATACCGACCGTGAAATCTTAAGAATCATATTAGCGACAGCCACACCGCAAATCTTACCGTCTCTTATATGATACCGCCGCAGCTATCGGGTTAAAAGCGGCAACCCGAACGGGAGAGTGGATCGGATGCTATGCGCAGGAGTCGATTGTCCCGCCTGCTCTGGAATGCGCGGTGGAAGGTGATGCCCGATCACGTGTGCCGTGTAATCTGTTATTTAGTCACTAACCCCTACGCAACAATACTCCCGCTCTCCTTTCCTCTCTCGCCACCTCTTCTTTCCTCTTTTCTCTCACCGTTCCCCACTCGTCACTCGAGCGAGGCTCTATTAGACAAACAATCTGGCCCGCGCGCGCTGCCTTAAATCCACACGGCCTCCGCGGCAGAGGCCAGTCCTTGACAGGGCAGATGAGCCCAGAGGTGGCCGGTTTCAAAACCGACATGTGAAATTATTGTAATATTATACAAAAAAAAAAAATCATTTATTTACAAATTAACGGACTAAAGTCCAGTTACAAATAAAAAATACAAAACGGGAAAAGAAACAAAGAAAGAACAGCACATAGATAATATTAAATGAAGCAATGACAAAAATAGGACAAAATATCCATAAGAAAGAAAATTTAAACCAAGGTCAAGTCAATGTTTTGGTAGAGTCGTAAAGAATGGCAAAAAACATTTAGACTGATACCTAAAATTTCAAGACCATGGCTTGAGTTAACAAGTCTCGACATTCTGGACAGTGGAGAATGATACCCATAATTAGTAGAGGGATGATTGAGGAACAGCAATTCATTATTTATAAGTCTGCGACAAGGAATTTTGAACTGAATGAGTTGCAACAGAGAAGGTGAGTCTATAAAACAATTAATAATTTTGAAAATGCAAATCAAATCAAAGTCTTTTCAACGCTTTTCTCATGAAGAATTTTTCAATGATTGTTCAATTTCATCATATTGATAATCTCACTTTATTGAGTATGATAAATTTATTCAAATATTATATATTTTCACCTTATTCTGGAGGGAAAGATACAATCTATATCACCCTGGTGAGGACCACCATTCGGAAACTAGTCGTTGATTAAACTGGCTTTAGCTGTGTTTAGTGGCTGAATCTGAATAGCAAGATACTTCCCACCGTTTTATTCTAATAGCATTCAACTCCAGAGAATGCAACTATTCGGTTCTCTCTCGTGAAGTACCTACCTCAATATAAAAATAAATAAATTAAAGATCGTCAAAGAGCGTAATATATAAGTTTTAAAATATATTCGAAGGGACGAAATTTTCTTAAATCATTTTTCGCTTAATTTTCATTGATTTTCTAAACCAATGAAAACACAAAACGTTTTGAACGACAAAAGACTATCACGACTCTGGGCGATTTTTTTGAATAATCATATTCACCAATCATTCGATTGCGTGTGTGAATGAGTGAGAAAAGACACTAATTTTCTTTCTTTACCACCACTAAGACAGGGAGGCTCGAAGACGGTTGGATATACAGAGCGGAGGACACAAAACATTAGTCCGGAGTGAGTATATGACAAGCAAGTGCATGGAAGAAAAAAACGGGGACATTCCAAAAAGAGATGGCACGACCAAATAAATCAAACATTCAAATCGGATTATGTGACGAGTTGCGATATCATTGAGATTTTATTTTAGTATGCAATATTCCGAATATAGTTACCACACGTTACAAGAATCGCTAAGGTTATCTTGTTTTTTTTTCTTGCTAATTTTATAAACGATTATTTGTAATGTATATCATTATCTTCGCTAATAATTATTATTTGAAATCAAAGCGTCTGATTTCATCAAGGAAACGCAAACTAATTACATATTTCAGGTTGCATTGTCTTTTCAATACTGTTATTGACCTACACGTGTACAATACACTTGCCCAGAAGGTGATATTTGAAGCGTCGTTTTATATTATGCAAATTTAACAAAATATACTGACTTTTTTTTCATCACTGCATTATTGACAGTTAAAAAAAAGTGTAACACTATTTATTTTACCTCAACAAAATACTCGTAGATTACTCCCAACCCTGCTTAAAAATTTTGAGGGAATTTTGTGGGATTCAAATAAATGGGGGAGGGGGTAGCGAGAAGGTCGTTAGTACAGGTTGGGGAGTACCTGGCAATACAAATCTAGTCACTAAACATGAGTGAAGCCTCTTTAAATAGCATTTAAGTTTCTGATTTGGGGTTTCTTACCAGAGTGATATTTTTGAAACGTTAAAAGTTGAGACAACATAGTAATTTCTGTCACAATTTTACGCAACAAACATAAATTAATTTTTGGTTTGATAATCGTAATCGGCCAAGCAAGAAAAGTTGCATCACTTGTTTTTTTTAACAAAGTTGGTGAAATTGTAGTGAATGCACAACACAATGTAGTATATAGCATGTGGAGGGGGCTGATTGGTGTCGAAGCCAGCTTGTGGTGCTGCAGCGCCTGCGGTGTTGGGAGCATACATTATTCATCAGCCTTCTGGTCTGGTGGCGGTGTGGTTGGCCCAGTGTATGTGCATTAATATTTATGGTACATTACGTGATCTAAAATCAGGTCACATTTTTGCAATAAATTAAATAAACACGTTTTTTTCTCGCATTGATTACTGGCCAGCCTCCCGCCGCCACCCACCTACAGATTGTTCTCCGTTGACAAATACGCAAATACGTTTATGGTTACTACGTGACCATATTTTAAATTATAAATACCTTCATTGTTATTTTTTTAAAATTAAATCGTGTGCGAACAAAGGGTTGCTCATAAGATTGTCCAGAAATGTGCTTTTTGTAGAAAAAAGGTGCCGGACTCGACACCCTGCTAGTTCGAGTGGTTAAAACACTCGACTACGAATTTAGAGGTCGCGGGCTCGATTCCCTGCACATTTCACATTTAATTCATATAAAATAATATTTAGCATATTTGCGACACGTTCTAGAGTGATAGATACTCTAAGTATCGCCCTGGTGAAAGACCACCATTCAGAATCGATACGTTGCTTGAAATGACTTTAGTCGTGCTTGGTGACCAGATCTGAACAGCCAGCTACTTCCCAACCTTCCTCTTCCTCATTTCATTCCTACTACCTTCAGTCTCACAACATATCTTAATTGGGGATCCCTTAGTCCCACTGGCTCCAGTTAGTTATCAGTTGGGACGATTGTTTGGTATTCACTATAATTTTTTTTAAAACATCTTGTGATCTGAATTTAAATTAGAATATTTTTTTTATATAGAACAATCAACTTACGATTATTAGCAATAACTATAATGATAAAGAATTTCTATGAAAAATATTATTACTTTTTAAAAATATTCATATGGAACAACAAACGTCTATTCTGAATAAAATAAATCGATTTTGAAAATCAAAAAAAAAACAACTGGTCTAAACGCTTCGGCTTAGAACCCCTATCGGTAAATATATGACGCCATCTGAGGTCACTTTGCACTTCAACTTTTTTTTTCGAACTATATTTTACTATGAAAACGTGCTTCTGAAAAAATATTAAAATTACTGAAATATAAGTTAGACGGAGAATATTGTAGTAATTCATGTTAGTGGTCTGGTAGTATCTACATTAAAATAAGTTATTATATAATATAGTTAATTCCACAGTTTATAGATTCCCAATTTTTTTTGTTGTGAATAAATTAATTCCCGCTCTGAAAATCCTCTCTACTTGATACTGTTAGTATGAAAAGGAGTGGAGAATTTCATAATTTAAGGTTTCTGAGTAACCATAAATCAAATAGCACAGGACATACTAGTGATGATTTTTATAAATCTTCTCTAAGAGGTATCTTTTAAAAGTGCACTGTAACTTAAGGAAAATAGTGAATTAGTTTTCAATAAATATCACTTTTTAAGTTGTAAATGTATGTAGGTGGCGTAGCGCCGCCCGTTCCTACAAGTTCAAATACGTCATATTATTATAATCACTGGGGTTGTCCATTTTTACTGTTAATTTGATAAATAAACAAAAATAAAATATCACACGCAGAGTAGAAGAGTAAAATTCAAATTACAAATAATATACAGTATATAAGTATGATCTTGAACTATATAAAAACACATCCTCGTAAGTACCTCAGAAGAGAAGGGTCATATAGAATATTATATAAAACATTATTTTTTTATGTTTGTGTTAAAATAATTATTATTTTAAGGAAGACATAAAATTTCCCCAAAAATATTTATTTTGGTTTTATATTTTTACAGTTTATTATGACCAACGAAAATTGAATATTAGGTGCCATTTATATTCAGCAAGTTAATTTTTAAATTGAAAAAAAAAAATCGATTCCAAAATTTATTCAAATGTTGTAAACACGGCTTTTGGGAATGATTTAAATATGTTTTTTTTTTTTGGGAAAAGAGCTTTTAATTTGATTCTTGCAGTTACCAGTACCATTACTGTAATATCGCTTGTATTTCTAACTTCTTTTCGAAGCCTTTTTTCCTTTATTCTCCTGCGGACAAGCCGCTTGAGGTATTAGGTAACATGTAAAAAAGTATTTATTTAATTTAACGGGTGTTTGTTTGTTTGTTTATTCAGGAATATACGCGCGCGAACATGTGGCGGGCACGGCGTGCGAGGTGACGGTGCCGCTGCGTGTAGCAGCCGACGGGGCCTTCGTGTCGCACTCGCTGAGCGCGCCGCACGCGGGGCCGGAGCACGCGGGGCGCGCGCTCCGCTCCCTGCGCCCCGGGGACCAGCTGGGGCCGGAGGACCCTCCGCAGCTGCACTACAACCTCACGGTGGGAGGGCGCGCGCTGCGCTTGGACCTCAGGTAGGCACCTAACTAACCTGTCTCACGCTCACAACGCCTAATTTCAAAGGGTGATTGCTCATGATAAAAAAAAAATAAGAAAACATTATTAAAAAAACATCTGACAGGTGGGCGGTGCGTCGATTTCAGAATCATAATGTCTATATTTAATAAATATTAAAAAGTTTGCGTCATTCTTCTAAAAAATGGTTATTTGGCTTACTGCTAAAAAGGTTTCGCGCCACTGATTGACAGATCTTTTTGTCAACCGGAGGTAAATAAAATTAATAATAATAGTGATAAAGCTTTTTTTCTTTAGACAACTGTGAAAAAAAAAAAATTCTCCTCAGACTTCCATAAATACTTTCCTTGAAGTTTTCCGATATGAGCGCTGAACATTGTGTATTTACTTCCACTATAGTTTATCCACCTGTTCTATAGCAGTTAGCATAATATTTTTTTTAAATATGTATTTTCGAGAAAATAAGAAACATCTAGGAAAATTCACCCAAATTATTGGAAATAATTAAAATCTAGTGAAACACGAAGTCGGTCTATATTTTTTCGGGCATGTACGTTTGCAATTTCGGGTCTACGAGCGGATACCAGGAACCTATTCATTTTAAGTAACAATCTACAATAAACCTGAGGAATTGCTGCTCTCTCTCAGCCTGTGAACTTCTGTGCGGTATAATACAAATAAAATTAAAAAATCGAAGGAAGCAAGAACTTGAGGGTGTGACATTGTATATTAACCCTAGAAAGATAATCTACGTCCGCGAGACGTACAGCGCGACAAAATAGTGTTGTCTCTTTTTCACTATACGCCGCAGCGAGTTGTCTGTTTCAACCAACTCAGTTGACGACCAGAGCTCACACGGGACCGCTGTGCCGCAAAGGTAAGTACCCATAATAACTACAAATGACTATATTGTACGTCCGAGAGACGTATGATTATCTTTTATGAAACTTTTGTGACATATTTGTTGACATCGTTTATATGTATTAAAAGTAACTCTGTCTATCTATTTGATGTATTAAAATGAACTTAGTATTATTTTCAGTTACTTACTATCAATATGACAAACGGAAGCAAGAAGAAGCAAGAAGAAGCGGAACTAGCGAGAGATTCCAGAACAAATGAAAAATACTCGATCGCGAGCTGTGGGCACATCAATGTTTTGTTATGACGGTCCTTTGACTCTCGTATCATATAAACCATAACCATTGAAAATGGTTTATTTGTTGTCATCTTGTGATGAGGACGGGACAATAAATCAAACAACTGGAAAAGCTCAGATGATCATGTATTAAAACCAGAAAAAGGGAGGTGTCGACACATTCGACCAAATGTGTTCGTTAATGTCTTGCTCTAGAAAGACAAACAGATGGCCAATGGCTGTACTTTACGGCATACTTAACATAGGTTTTGTGAACTCATATGTCATTTATTGTCACAACATTCTATTGAAGAATGAAAAGCCACTTAGCCGTAAGCATTATATGAAGAAATTGAGTACAGAGCTTACTTCACCATGGATGGAAAAAAGGTTAGAGGCACCAACTTTGAAGAGAACTGTTCGGAAAAACATATCGGAATTAATGCCACAGGTTATTGCAAATAGTGATCAGACAGATCAAGAAGTGCCTGCTGTAAAAAAGAAGAGGTATTGTTCATATTGTCCTTCTAAAATTCGCAAAATGTCAAAGTTATCTTGCATAAAGTGCGAAAAATCTGTGTGTGGTAGCCATAAACGCGACGTGTGTTTTGATTGCATTTAATATGATTATTTTGTGATTTAAAGTAATAAATAATAATTATTATTTTTAATATAAGAAAAACGTGCCAAATAAGCAACCATTTAGACTGGAGGTTAATTAAAAGTTCCTTTAGAAAAGAAGTTTTTTTTTGTTGCTGATTTGTAAGGGAGTTTACATTTTTGTTTGTAATTTTAAAAATGTATTTTATTTTTAGTAAAACATTGTTTTATTTCACTAATTAACACATGAACAACTATTTATAGTAATAATTTTAAAAAATAAGTACACTGCTTTTTTTAAATACGCTAATTACATGCGATACGTCTCTGAGACGTATGATTATCTTTTACGTTATTTATAGTAAGATTATCTTTCTAGGGTTAAATAAAACAATAAACTTTGTAAAACACCACTTAATTTGAGTCAACCGCCAATCAGGTTTCGCTTTTCTCAAGCTTCGTCAGGGATTTTACATCAACTGTTGATGTATATATATAGAGTTTTACCTGATGAACAACAGATGTTTTATTACGCCAGCTATTCGCTACTCTACCTTTATACATAGCGCAGTTAGCATTTAAAGGTTGCGAACTCTATTCAATCATTATTATCTAGTCTAGTTCTAACCTTTCAAACATTCCTGGTTGTCCTCCTGATTGTATTGTCATTTTGACATTTTGACGTTTCGACATTTCGAGCCAATCGTGGTGATAAGAGGCGAGTTATAAGATTTACTGTTTAGGCCGAGGCCTCTATCCATTCCATTTACAATGGGGAGATACAGACATCGAGGATAGTTAGAATTTAGTTAAAATATCTAGTCATACTTGTATCTAACACAATACTATAGAAGCCACATTGTGGAACCAGGAGACCTCGCCAATCACCGAATAAAAACGCTGGTGAACTACGTTAAAAGGTCTGGGCTACTGTCAAAGGATCAGGTGAAGCACGGTAGATAACATAATGGGACAATGTTTAGGACGACACCTATGGAGACCATCAGTCATAATCAAAATTAATAATATTAGACACACTGTTGTTGTGGTTAGCATAATTAGCTCTCGGCTGCCGATGTGTAAATCACAAATCTGTAACTCTTGGATTCATCCTTTAATTCAATATTTTTTTAAATGTACGATATTCCCAATCCCTTTTTTTATTTGACGATTTGCGGTTAACCTTAAGGTTTGGATGTTTGCCTAACCGCACACTCAGCATAAAAAGGGTTTTTCGATTCTATTTTCAATCTGACACTTAGCTTAAAAATCACCACAATCGACAAAGCTGGAGTCATATAAAATGCTATAAAAATGACGTGCTATTCAATGCGCAGCAGTTTTTGGTTTTGTTTAAAAGTTATGTAATGGTTGGAGCTACCCTGCTTTCTGACTTGAAGACGTAATTGCGCTGATAAAGACATACCTCTGGTATGCTGATGTAAAACAAAGCTCCCAAAGCATTCGACAATACTATACCGAAGTAATAATGATATTGGGGGTAGTGCGCACTAGCACTGCACTTGACAGCGCCGGCAGCACCAGGCTGATTTGGGGAATGTGGATTAAGCTGGATCCTAGACGCTTCCCGGGTAGGGGCCGAGTCCTTGAGAAGCTATAGCAATGTGACTTTAGCGTTAGCTTAAGGTCGCCTACTAATTCACTCTCGAAGAATGCGAACGGCGTTTTCCTAATCTAATGTGCATTCTTGATCTCGGCTAAAGATTCCAAGAACTGAACAGATGTATCCGAGCAAACGGCAACTCACCCCGTGGTGTTACAGTATGCAAGAACAGTGAACACCTAGTGGCTAGTAGGTTGTGTTGATAGTTGCAAAGACGTGCGGAATTTAAGACGAACCTTTAAAAACTCATAAATCTGAAAGTAGACTTCTGAATGTAAGTTGGTAGTGTTGGCAGTACCTAGTCCAGTCAACACGAGCAAGTCTATCCGTGAAACAGAGGACGGACGCTTGACGGCCGCTGAATAAATAATGCATGAACTGGCTCTGTTTTGTGATTGCGACAATAGGCTGGGCGACTTTAAGTGGGTTAAATGATTACAAATGGGACTTATAATGGGGTTTTACTTAAAATCGGCCCAATGCCACTTTTTCCAAGCTGTCGCTTGTCGCTGCTTGCTACGCCCCCCGCGTCGGCCTTCGCTCTGCCTGTCTCGCATTGCTTCGTTAACTCTACCTGCACGTCAATTAGCCGATGTCAAACTATAGGTTAGCAAATTATGACATGAAATACAACTTCAACATCTTTCCGACCGGTCTGGAGTATCATTACGCGTGTCATCTGTATCGCGTTATCAACAGAAATAATTAACTAACACGCCTAGCCAATTATTTATTACGCAGCATTTTTACTATGTGATTTCACACTGTACAAGTCACATAATACGTCTGTATTTGTAAATGCTGTCCATAGATTCTGGGAGAAATGTTATAAAATAATATGTTTTAACTTTAGAATGAGTAAACTTAAAGCCTTTCTACCAATCTGCACTCTGTACAAAAAATGTCAAGGGAAGTATCTTAAAATGCTACGATTTGTCGGAAGAATATTATTTTGCCAAAAATCTGTCTGATTCCACACCGTTTGATGCCTGCGGAGAAATCATTCATCTTAAATACACTTTAACGAAGTACAATAAACATGAACGACAAAAATAAACTATATTGATGACTTCAAACCATCGAACAATTAGATCGACGCTTCAAAGCTAACCGATCATCTGAATTTATCAGCCTCGATTTAATTCTTAATTATATCTCCAGAAACACAAAATTAGTTGAAACATTTTACTTTTGTAAAGTGAATACTATACTACGTTTTTTAAAGTATGTGTATTGTCATATTACAGTTTAAACGTCATTGAGGATAAAATGGGAATATAACGGTGAGCCACAGCCCATGTCTGATTTTCTTAAAAGCAGATAAGATAAACAGAATATGATATAATAACTCAAAAACGATTGTTTGGGTTACACGTTGTCAGCGTGTAGACAGAAATTATTGTAAACACAAATTAATAATGTAAAACTTGTTGATTTTTAATGATTTTAAATTTCAACGGGGAGTCCAACTATATTCAGGGTGAATTTCAATATGAATGTGATTTTTTTTTTTTTTGCCATTTACTTGACCTGTTATGAAAATTTTATTGCGATTAGATCATCAGTCTTGTACCTACTGATTACTTTGTATATGGGCAATTTCCATCACTAAAAATTACTCTAAAAATGTTTACGTCATCATCAAAAGAAAAAGTTTTATTTTTTCATATAAAGACACAGCGTAATTTTTAAGAACGCGAAATAAAATGGGGTAGATAGAGAAGACTCTTCTACAAAGTAAAAATAGTTGAATTAAAATGTGGACAGTCTATTCGGTAATGAGTACTCGTAAAACTGGCTTAATGAATGGATGTACGGGTATTGTTGAATGCGGGAGAGTTGCTCGCATACATAGCTCATACAATGGGTACCTGATTGCACTGGACACTGGAAACAGTGCAGCGGTCACCACACAGTGTGCAATGAGCAATGAGCAATGTGCAATGTGCGTGCCTGACTGTGGAATACAGGCTATATTTATTGTAGTCGTATAATTGCCTTGGCTCCCACTGAACAATTTATTGTCAATTATTTCAATCAGTAAAAATGGTAAAGGAACTTTCTGATTCCGCTCAGTGCGCAAGGCGAGCTCGACTGTGGATTCAGTGGCGCGCTCACTTCCTTTGAACTTCGGTTTAATGATATACTAGCTTCCAAAATAATGATTTCACGCTGTATTCATTTTACGAATTGAGAGTAGTGAATACAGCTTTTTTTTCCATGACGATGACAACATACAATGTAGGAGTATCTGAAAGCCTTAGCAATTGTTATTATCTATTATATTTCAATTATTCTTATGGTGATTTTTGGAAGAGGTATGAGTGACAGTGCGGAGGGTAAAATGCTACTTAGCCGTGTGTGATAATATTTTGTGATGTTCTTTAATAATTTAAATAAATATAATTTACCAAACCGATGTGTCTATCAAATACCTATGAATACTCGGTGCAAGTGCCTCTAGTATACCACCACTTTCCTTTAGGTGGTAGCGCTTATGCGTGACCTATATTATTGTCTGGTAACAGCGCTACGATCCTTATAAGGGGCCATCTTTCCTATGATAATAATTAGCGATGCGATTAATTAATCGCTTGTCTTTCTGGAGCACCAGCATGACTCAAAAGAGTTCTGCAAAAGGTCAGAACTGTAATTTATTTGATTTAATACTATGTAGTGCTGTTCCCATGCCAAGGCCGTCATTTTACGGTTAATATATTATAACAAACTATGGTTAGGTTTGTAGAGGTTAGGTAGGTAATGCCGTTTGTGAAGATCAGGTACAATAGAATGTAGGGGCACACAAAGGTTTTTGTTCTGTTTTTCTTTGGTATTAGGATCCTGATTACGTTACGTGTGATCTCGTATTTGTCGTAATCGTACGAATGTTATTGTGTTTTTTTTATAAACAGAGCTAACATAATGGTATTTCCATAAAAAAATTAAGATTTTTTTACATTACACCATCGTAGAAATAAATGAAAAAACATGAATATGTAACAATATATAAATATGAACAAACATATTTCGAGCATTGACAGCACGCCACTGGGGTCTCCTTGTCGCACGATGACTCGCTTTGGACAGAAGCTCTGTTTGCACAAGTTATGGAGTACCAGTTTTTATGACACGGTGTGACTGGAGTGTGTGCTGGAGACAAGAATAGCGGACAGAAGGAAATATATTATTTTCTCTTCGACATCAGCCATGATCGCTCGGCACAGAAACCGCTTTTGGTAACAATTGAACGTTAAGTAACTGAACCGGCTGCTCGAAGTGGCGTGTATGGATGGGCACCGGCTACCGGCTGTGAGCCAAAGGCGCACCGCCAATTCCGTTGCAACCTCTCCGCCTTTCTCACAAAGGACGCATATCACAGAAACAGTAGTAGCAACGGAGCTACAACTTAGTTACAACTGCCCAAAGTTTCGATTTCAAATGATAGTCTATCTCCTGGGATGCAGAGGGTATCTGCTATGTTTGAGGATACTACAAGTTGTTTTGTTTGTTGCAGGCCAGAGACGAGCTTCATCTCCCCCCAGCTGGTGGTGGAGCGCCACGGGCGCACGCAGCAGTTCCGCGGTGCCCCGGGGGACGCGGAGGCCTGCCACTACCGGGGACAGATAGCCGGCCAGCCCGGCTCCCACGTGGCCCTCTCCGCTTGCCGCGGCCTGGTGAGTGCCTACTCCCTTCATAACCTTCCCGGACCTCCGTCCTTCCCCGCGCCTCACCTCTGGCTCCCGTCCAAGATGAATGGACGACATCTGATTGTGTGACGACTCCGAGATTCCAGACGAAAAGCAACAAAGCTTGAGCACTATTAATAGGCAGTCTGCCGGAGTGTCGCTCGGTCGCAGTCTCGTGTCTGTCTTCATTAAATTGCCGAGACATTTTTGCATTCCGTGAACTCTAACATTTATCTTCGCATCGAGATATTATTTCTCATAACTATAATTAATATGTATATCCACTTCTTGCTCTCAACATTGACATCGTCATGGGCGCCAAGTCTATTAGGACATTAAAATGCGCCCGTATAATAATACTCGTCCCCGCAATAAAATGATATCGCACTCAATAAAACCACTCGTTCTAGGTGCTGGGTGAAAAGTATTGACTAAGCAATATAAGCAATATTCCGCATTATAGTAGACTGCTTGACTTGCCGAATTTGATGAACGTGGGAATTGTTGAAAAAAGCTGACCGTTAGTTAGTATGCAGCATGCAGTGGTTGTACGGGTCAGAAGTCTGGCCACTACCCAGTGCGCGAGGCGGGGAATGGCTGCCGAGGAATTCGCCCTATAATCGTGGAATGTGGTTTCATTAGTCAGACGGAGAACAGCCCAGCCCCGCCCCGAGACAGGAACTAATTGCAGACTCTCGCGCCGCTGTCCTTGGCCCTAAGCTAACCTTTACTCGCGCTTCTCCCATCTTCACAAACTGCTGTCCTCCCGGTACGCCCTGAGTTCAGTTAGGCTATCAGAAGCTGTATCGTCAGACTGTACATGCTCTAATAGTCGCGCTCCTGCCAGCTTCTTCATCTTCTGTAACCATGCTATCCCCCGAGCTGAGTTAGCCTCACAGAAGCTGAGCGTACCGCACATACTAGTATGTAGCTTACAGATAATATAATAGTTCGCAACTGCAGACTGGCCGTATAAATTGCAAGTGAGTCCTACTATTCATTTTGACAGCCACTCAATCAGTGAAAAAACGGACAACCGTTTGATAGATTACCGTATCTCAACGGATGGATTGCAATCTTTAGGACATGTCGGTGGAACGGAAGTTTTGTGTTTATTCTACTGGTCTTTCAGTGGAAGGTACTCTGATGAACTAGCGTCAACGATCCCTTGAACGCCGCTTCACAGCCGGAAACCGCGTCCAACATTTGTACACGGTTGACATTTCACGCATGAGAACGGATTATTTTTATTACTCGTTCTTGGGCTTGGTTGAGGAATGCTTCGACAGATTTTGTGTTTCCTCCTTCGCTTAACACGGGTCTTTTCAAGGCTCGGTTCACTTCTTCCTTTCCCTGTGAAAAACTCGTGTCACCTGCGTCTCTATGTGGAGTTGTAATAAGTACAAAAAAAAACTTTATATTTACATGGTCTAGATATCACTATAGCGATATACTAACTACTTAGGATAATTAAATAATATATAGAAAATATCTATGGTAAATTTGAATCCTTCCAGAATTTAAGATACACATAGTTCTACTGGTTCTGGACATTAAAATAATAAGGAAAATATTCTCGTATATTTAAAAAAAATATTGTTTTTTAGATTATTTTAATAAATATTGCATTTCAATAATTCAAAGCATTTCCGAGAAATAAATCGTTATAAAAAAATGATTGCGCCTTTATTTGTTCCTCGAATTTGGGTCAGCGATTAATAGACTAGGAAGCAAATGGAACCAGAGAATAATTACCTCTGTCAGAAAACTACTACAGAAAGCACGACGCTTGGATTATTTTTGTGTTCATTAAAAAAATATGTATAATTTATCGAAACATTAATTAATTTTATCTTACGTCATCTACTCAATCAACTATCTGGAGACAGAATCAAAAGCAAGGATTCTTAATTTGAAAGAATTCGCCCCCGGGGGCGGTGGTGGCCTCGAGGCCAACGGGGAGCACTTCGGGACAGTAATAGGGCGGCGAGGACAATAAGAAGGCAAATAAAAATATTGGAAAAGTTATTTTTCACATTGGATACATATAGTATACGTCTTTCATTGTGGTAAGAATCGTACTGGGGAATCATTCGTATATATAATATTGTTCAATATGCTTTATTTCATAATTCATATTCAACTCCGCACAGGAGGCTTCGAGGGAAAATAATTTCCTTCGGGGCCTGTGTCATCTATGGGGAGGCTCTTTTTGATGAAAGGAAGGAGTTAACCTGAGTACGTAGAAGCCCGTTTTGCAGGAGTTCGACAGTCGATATGTTGAATACAAGAACAAATCGTAAAAGCGACCCGTTCTCACGTGTCGAATGTCAGCCGTGTACAAATGTTGGGCGCGCGTTTGACGAGTTTCCCTACTATGCATTGGTGCCCAATTCCTCGGAGCATCTTCCATTGAAATACCGGTAGAACAAGAACAGCATTCCAACCTGACGTATGTGCTCCAAATTCATTTGTTAAGATATGAGAATCTGTCAAACGGTCCGCCCACTTCTGCACAGAATTGAGGGTTTTAAAATTATTATTAAAAAATATGAGCATTCCTGGAAAAGTGGACACTGAACCAAATAAGTTAGGAAAACTCTGATCTAAAACAGGATTTTAAAACTCTCAGGAATTGTAACGATTTCCTCTTCCGCTACCGCCTCCGAGTTGTTCTGCAGATGAAGACATGATATATATGTTTTTGATTTTGAATATTTGTGCCAATTAGGCACCAGTGGCGCCCACTAGCGAGTTAAGTTTGTCGGTGTTTTATTAATATATCATTCGTCGGGAGATCAAGCAGGTTGCTTCTAAAGCCATTATCAATTATTGAAATGATTTGTTGGTTTTTTTTTATAATATCTTTTGTTGACAACTTTATTATTTAACAGTTGGTTAAATTTGATTTTACTCTTTGACTTTTCCGTCTTGGTTGCTCAATATATTTTATAGCAGGTATATTTACATGTCGATTGGCAAAATATCTCATTATAATAGGTACATATCAGGGAATTATCTTTTGTAGATTTCTCTTGAGATGCCAGCCACAGAATTTAGAGACTACATTTCACTGTGATATTTTTGTATGCATATTTTCTATTTACATTTATGTGTTAAATACTATCATTTATAATACATAATTATAAAGCTTAACTATAACGGATTTACTGAAGGAAAACCTTTGTCTCCAATCGACTATTTATTTAGGAATGTTTATTCCATTTCATCTCTAATGGTTCTAATATTCCTATTCCTTCCTTTATTGCACACATGCAATATTTAAACATCTGTATCTTTATGAAATGAATGAGTGTTTAATAAGTGGGTGGCCACGTTCAATTATTCCGCTTTATTATTGACCCAGCTTGAAAAATGTTCCGTTGCCCCGGTGGGAAAGGCTCTTCCCGTTTGGCCTACATAGTTTGATGGTATACTCCAGAGTAACGTAACAAATGTTTTTTTTTTCCTTTAACCTTAATGTTATTTTTTAGCAGTCTGAAGATGCCTGTTGGAATATGAAACCGACCCAGTCAAAAATAAGGAAGTGGAAACTAGTTTTAAGGGTTTTTAATCATTAAATTCACATTTAAATGGAAATTCATCAGTTTCAAAATTATAAATAATAATTTTAATAAGTCGACTGAACGTGACCTGAATACATTAATTAGCCACTTGAAACGCCGGAACAGCCGTCATACAACAAACAATGCAATAGGTAAACTAGCAGAACTTTAAAAATGTATTTTTAAAATCACCTTTGTTAGTTATCTTTTAAATCCTCTGTATTTTGAAAACTTAAAAGAATGAAATCGCACGAATCAACTTGTTTATATCCGCAATGCTGCAAAGTGATAGATGCTAGACATAATATAATAATACCACACGAACATCAGAGCCGTTTAAGCGATTGTGACAGATATACGAGTATGTAGGTGTAGGTAGACTATATAGGTGCAGTGTCTGTCTGGCTTAGTTTATTGGTTTATTTTCATTTGATATCTCGGGGAAATAACGTCTGCGCTCCCCGTCCCGCCACGGTGAGATACACAGCAGTTCATCTTCACGTTCATCGCAGCATCGCGGTCGCCGGACCCAATCAACTATTTCAATTTAACACAAACCGCAGAGGATAGAGGTATCTGGCTCTCGTGAGTCAGGGTTCCTTTTCTCAGACACACATTACACACATAGCCGATACCTACGTCAGTAGTTGGTATTACACTAAACTTTAGGCTACAGCAGACAGAGCTTATTTTTAGTCTCACTGTTTATTTTTACGAGGAGACATTCTCAGATGAATCCACGGTGACATAAATTGGTCATAAAAATTGAAAAACTGCTAATGCTTAATGTTCGAGCGGTAAATAAAAAGCTTTGAAAGTCTCGGGATAATCTCACTTAAGTAGGTACGTGGTTGACGCGTCCCAAATGCTCTAGGCTAGTCCTCAATATGTGAGGCTGAAAGAATTGGGGAAGGTTGGGAAGCATCTGGCGCTTCAGATCTCATCAGTGAACGCGGCTAAAGCCGTTTCAAGCAAACTTTCGCTACGCGTGGTGCAAATATTCTACGAACAATATACCAAACTAAGAAGGTGTTCGCTGGTTATTTGTCAGTGGTCAGTGTTCGCTTGGGTCGATGACCAGGAGGAGCGAAGAGTCTTCGGCCGTGCTATTACATCGTACGTGTTATGTGCCTTTCATCTTATTGACGGACGAGCGCCCAAAGGTAGAGAATAGTAAGAGGTGCGAGGCACGGGGTTGCCTCTCCGTTTACCGCTCACATCAATCCAGCCAACTGTATAATCATTTTCAATCCAGATTTCGGGCAAGGCCAGGTCCATTGTAAAAAAACTGCCACAATTTAAATTCATTCATTCAAATCGAGTAATTTGCTTATTACGTAATAATAAAAAACTGGCTATTTTTTTCGCCGATGCATAGATTAACTTTATTTACATTCTACGGTTGCAAATATGTATTAAACAGCTTAATCAACCAGCCAATCTGTAATATGATGGAGTCGACAAGATAACTGCCGGCTGAATTTATAGTTCTCGTTTCGACTGGTTACACTTGTATCTCCAAAGATAATTTCGGAATTTACTCTTTGAGTGGGTGTGACGAATCAGATTACATATTTCCGCCCGACCTCGACCGAGCGAAAGGTGAGATGTCAGCTGCAGAATGGACCGAGAGGCTGTGGTGGCAATTATGAACAAACCACCCTGCACCAATTAACCCGCAATCGGAACCCCGGCCGCAAATTAACCGATTTGAAATTGTCGACGAAATCTATACTTTGTTCCATGAAAGGTATTTCTTCCCCATTTGAAAAAACTTTTTTGTTTTAATTTATTTCGATAAACACTTAACTGTCAAAAAAAATTGTTTCACATTTCATAAAGTAGTACCTATGTGATATATTTTATAAATTTAAAAGAAAACAATAATTCTGTTTTTTTCCAGATATTTTCAACGAAAAAACTTATTTCTAACGGTGCAAAGTTTCCCTTTGAGGAACAAAGAAAATTACTTATACGGTATTTGTATTATGTGGTCAAAATATCGTAAGAGCAAAATACACCATTCTCAGAACAATAATTTTAAAATATTTAATTACCCCAGTAAACCGAATCATATTGAATTTCACCGGTTTCTTTGGCATCACGAATTAAATTGTTAGGTTGGGTTATCATGGTTATACCAAAAAAGAGCGCACAAAACTTAATTAATTGAGAAACTTTAGACAAAATGTCGATTATTTCGCGTATTATTGACATTGACCTATTACCATAATGGGGTTTGCTTTTGAATAATGATCTTAAACATGTTTTGTAGTTTGATTGGCTGTACACACAGTGACAGGACTGGTGTACTCGTATTATAAACTTAAATAAAATAAAATGCTGAATGTTAGGTCGATTGAAAGTTTATTTATTTTTATAATTTAAAAAGAAAGACAAACATTCCCGGGTTACGAATAACCTGTCAATATTTGTTAAACTCCTACTGCCATCACAAGATGCGGAAGATGTTGCTTGTGCAATGATGGAGGACTTAGCCAGCAGAGGAATTGAACGCACGACGCCCGGGCGGAAATCCGACGCGTTTGTCCACTCACCTACCGACCCTTTATTTATCACTTGAAAATAAATAATTTTCCAATGATGCATTATCTTTCAAAACCTTTTAAACAATCATTTTTTTTCGATTGGTGTAAAGTTAGCGCATTAGGTGCAAAGTAAATTTTAAACCAAAAAAAACTTTACGTACATTTATTTACTTATAAATTAACGGAGTAAATTCCCATTACAAAAAATGGAAAAAAAGGAAAAAAAGAGCAACAAAGAAAGAACAGCACATACATTATATTAAATGAAGCAATGACATAAATAGAACAAAATATACATAAGAAAGAACATTCAAGCCATGGTCTAGTCAAAGTTTTGGTAGAGTCGTAAAGAATGACAAAAATTATTTAGACTACTACCAAAAATTTCAAGACCATAACTTGAGTTAACAAGTCTTGACATTCTGAACAGTGGAGAATGATACCCATAATTAGTAGAGTGATGATTGAGGAACAGCAATTCACTGTTACTGAGTCTACGGTAAGGAATGTTGAACTGGAAGAGTTGCAACAGAGAAGGTGAGTCTATAAAACGATATGTACATGTATGTTATTGTACAATACATCCGTGGATGGGTACACACCCCGCTGTACCCCGTCCGTAGTCCGTACCTTGGGAACTCCGCATTCCTCGACACGTCCGCGTCCTGTGGGTTCCTGTGAGGTGACGCGGCGCGCATACTGATCGTGGGCGAGAGCTGATGGCCGATCACCGATCACCGATCACCGATCACCGATCACCGATCACCGATCACCGATCACGGATCACATGAGATCGCGCTGAACTCGATAGATCATATTACAACACGTATCATCTCGCCACTTAATTCCTCTCCAAAACAATAAGACGATAAAAATAGTCGGCCCCAAAAAAGTTATTTGAAAAAAACCTGTTATTACTATTAATTGACTACGAATTGCCTAGGTTAAAAAAGATTTTTTTTCCGTAACCAGGATCATACTATTTTTTTTCTGGTTAGCTATTTTAGTATTCTTATAATTGATTATTTATTTGACGGCCTGCATGGTCGAGTGGTAAGACGCTCGACTACGAATCCAGAGGTCGCGGTTTCGAACCCGGCGTGCGCAAATACACTTAATTGATATAAAAATAAAATATGCTATATTTGCGGCACGTTCCAGAGTGGTAGATAGTCTAAGTGTCGCCCTGGTGAAAAACCATCATCAGATGTGAATATCCAGGTACTTCTCAACCTTCACCTTCCTCGATTTCTTCCCCTTTCCCCTACCTACAGCCTCACAGCATACCCCCATTGGGGATGCCATATTCTCACTGTCTCTAGACGATTGGGAGCAATTGAGACTCTTGTGCGGTATTCACGTAAAAAATAATAAATAAAATACGCCCAAGTGAGCTTTTACATACGAAGGTACATTTTACAGAAATACAAGCGTAAATTATTAACTAATATGAAAACGAAGAATACTAGTGAACATAAAATATGTATTGCGTATATTGTATTCATTTGATTACATCAAAATTTGTATTGATCGATTAATGACAGAATTGTAACGAAATTTAGATAATTTTAAACCATAGTTTTAACCATATTACCGAGAAGCTCTGTTTCAATTTGAGGTGCCATCGTGATTTGCTAAACAGTGGCGTCCGTAAAATAAACGTGACACGTTTTTTAGATTGTTTTCTATTTTATTTAACTAAATTTGAAAAAAAACGTGTTAAAGATCTATAAATGATTATAAAAATGTACCCATGTGTTAGTTGAAAATGTAACATGAGTTGAGCCCAATTTATTAATATAGACACTCGTTTAAGTTTTCACCTCGGACCAGGTGGCTTCTCCTCGTGTGGGTTTACGAAAAGTAATAAAAAATGCTTTTGAGACTGAGCGCCATTTTTTTAAATTAAATATCACCCAAGAGTTCGAACTTCCCTGAGGCAGTTGAACAATGACATCCCCATTTGTGTAATGCTGCGAGTCAGTAAGTAAGGGAGGGAAAGAATATTAGGGGGTCGAGAAATACCTGGCTCTTCAGATCTGTCCACTAGAGGTAACTTAAGACATTTCAGACAATGTTTTGTTTGAATGATGGCATCACCTGGCCTATACTTAGAATATTTTTTGCTCTGAAACGAGGCTCAAAAATTATATAATATTTTTTGATTAAAATCTATTTGTTAAATACCCACGTTAATTTACCCGCGGCTGTTGAGTCTGGAGCCGAGGAGCTTACTGAATCAAAATAGTCATCACATATAAACTTGAAGAACATAGAGAGGTACCTTTGCGAAACAGTGTTGTCAGGACGGTTAAATTTATACTGACTCGATAGAAAGAGACAAAGATATTTTAAAGGAAGTTTGATAGCCTATTAGTAACCGCCCACATGGAATTCGGACATTTTTAAAAACATATTTGAACACATTAAACAAAACAATATCAATACGCCATTAAAATGATTTATAAAGTTAAAATATCACACAAACACTAATGACAGAAGGTTTGCCTAAATAATGAGGAAAGTTTTTTGTTGATTTTATGTTTTTTATATCTTTAAAAATGTGAAAATCCTAAAGTTCGGTCAAAAATATTTAAAACTGTTATATAATTTATAATCTTCGTATGGTATTATTTGAACATTCAAGCATAGCACATATCACCATCATGTTTGATTTATTTGTATAACCACTGCAAGTTTTTTAACCAACACAAATATAGGAAATAACCTCAAAATCCGTTGACGTAAGTTATGCGACTCGTGATGTGAAGTTAGCGCGTGGTATACGACGTAAAAACCCGGAGAAAATGATTTATCGCAAATTTGTATCGGTCGCATAAAAATATTTAGCTGTCTGATTTAATTTTCATTTACAAAATTATTAATTGTTTTATTGACTCACCTTCTCTGTTGCAACTCATCCAGTTCAACATTCCTTGCCGTAGACTCAGAAACAATGAATTGCTGTTCCTCAATCATCACAATACTATTTATGGGTATAATTCTCCAATGTCAAGACTTGTTGACGTAAAAACGTAATTTATTTATTTCTTTATATGCCTGGAGTAAGAATACATATTTATTTATAAATTAACGGACTAAAGTCCAATTACAAAAAAGACATAAAACACGAAATGGAAAATAGAGCAACAGAGAAGGAATAGTATTTACATAATAATAAATGAAGCGATGACAAAAATAGGACAAAATATACATAAGAAAGAACATTCAAGCCATGGTCTTGAAATTTTTGGTAGCAGTCTAAATGATTTTTGTCAACTTTGACTAGACCATGACTTGAATGTTCTTTCTTATGTATATTTTGTCCTATTTTTGTCATCTCTTCATTTATTATTATGTATATACTATTCCTTCTCTGTTGCTCTATTTTCCATTTCGTGTTTTATGTCTTTTTTGTAATTGGACTTTAGTCCGTTAATTTATAAATAAATATGTATTCTTACTCCAGGCATATATAGAAATAAATAAATTACGTTTTTACGTTATTTGCTTTCATTGAATGGAAGGTAGGCAAAGCACGCTACTCTGTGGGTGCAATGTTCAGATCTTGTATCAGAATCGCAGTGGTAGGAGCTAGTCGAGGATGACTGGAGACGGAGAATGGAAATGAGAATGGGAATGAGAATGAAACAGGGAGGTAGAGGTAGATGTAGAGCGGCCCGTAGAGTGTGTGTTGGCTCGCTGCCGCCTCATCCGTCTTGCTCGGCGCATCGCCGTGTATTTTTAGAAGTCTATTAACGAGTTTAGTGATTATTTTGGCAACACCACTAATTATTTTCTGCTGAAATAGATTCGCATGTGCTTCAAATATAAAAATACTATTTATATTATTATTTTATGATCTACTTTCATTTGTAGAACGTATGTTGACGATTTTTTATTTTTTCGTTTTTATAATTTCCTACAATATTTGTTCACATGCTTGCCATGTCAGTCAGCGGGCATTCTATTTCGGAATCTAGGAATATTCAGTTTCAATTTATTGCTAAGTACCTATATCATACAAATCGTAAACACTTATTTCTATATTGGTGGTACATTTTTATTTGTAACATGTGGTCTTCTTTACCAAGTCACAAAAAACTAAATTTATATCGTCTCTACTTTTAATAAACTCGTTTTTTTTTAACTGTTTTTTTTTATCTTAATTCAAAACAGAGTGTTAGAAATCTTATTGGTAATAAATGACTTTAATTACTGACTAGTTTATACTACCCGGTTGGGCCCATAAGATTTGTGTTTTTCATTCAGTTACATTTTTTCTCATTGAACATTTTGCGCCGTTGTGGTATATCATTGCGTCTCGTCAAGATAAATGAATATTTCAAAGTGATTCAAATGGCGTTTCAAGCTGAAAATACTTGCGTTGACCTAGATACTCCACACAGAAATAACAATGCAGATTTCATCGTGCCAAAGCTCGGATGTTTTTCCTGGTGGAAAATTATTTTATTAATTAATTAAAATAAATCAATGAAACACGATCGAAAATATTTGCGCTCAACTAGATACTCCCGACAGAAATAACAGGGAAAATTTCGTCACGCCAAAGCTCGGTTGTTTTTCCTTAATTAAATAATTTATTTTGTCAATAAATTAATTCAAATGAATCAATGAACCTCCACCAATGCTATCAAAGCTCAAAGCAATCACCTATTTCACGGAACAAGCTAATTAATAGCTACAGTTATACGATTAAATCTTTTACGGCCGCTTTCACCAATGAAAACTGAACGAACCTTAGGTGAATCAAAATGTCCATTTCACCCTAATTTTACGACTGAGCTTTCACTAAATTTCAATAGACGCAATTATTTAACCAAAGTAATACTATTATTTAGTTAATAACAATAAATTAAGCATTATTTTTCTCGTGTGAATGCTCCTTAGAAAGCATTAATCAATTTAAACTATTTGCTTTTTTATGACGAAGTTGGGGTTTTGACCATCGAAAAAACTACAAAACCTTTCAAATGTTGTTAAGAAAAGGGGAAAATATTCAATATATTATTATAGCACCTAAGGTTGAAGTTTAGAATATGGAATTCAATACGTCGTTTGAGTGAAAGCACTACGAAACAATACTGAAAAATTGAACACGTTGAATATTTGTCAATAATATTAATATGCCTATAATTCCTTACTTGTGTAAGCACGCTTCGTCAGTATGATGTTTTTTTGGTGTTAATTTACACATAAACCAGAAAAAAAACTAATTTGATTTATTCCAATTAATTATTTTTTTGACAGGTATGTTTTTACAACTAACTTTTAATTGCAAGTGTTGCCTTAATCCCACGTTTCGTAGTGAGTTATCAATTTATCTTTAAATTATGATCAACTAATATGAAAGAACACTGAACTAATAAATTAATAATAAGTTAGTAATCAACCGGTAGAAGTGTGTTGTGATCATACGTGTGTGCCCAAAGTAAGCTCAATTGTTCCTTACTTGGCGTGAAATTTAACAAACATTTTCAAATGTCAAAATTATTTCTTGAACAGATATTCAATTTCGTTGACCTGTCTGAGGCATAGGAATCGAAAGGACTTATGTGAATTAGCGAATCGGTGTTTTTTCTAATCCATATATATAACACTTCTAGGGGTTATCTAAAGTATTATCAGTGTTAAAGAAAATCATGCGCTTTAGTTGTTTATTTCACGGGGTTCAAATATTTGATGTGATGAGGTTTGAATTTAAATTACATCTGAAAACAAAACAAAAAATATTACTTTTTCTTCACCATGAAAAGTAATAAATAAATTTAAAAAATATATTTAACACTGCTTACTACAACAACCACAATAGTACAGTAATTTTATACACTGTTGTGTAGTGTGAGGTAAGTGTGCGAATGAATGACGGTATGTGTTATAATGGAAGAAAGTGTACCGAGGTGTTCAAGTTTCTATGTTAAATGATGCAAATAAATTGTGTGCAACCTTCTGTAGATTTATGCAATTATAATATTGGCCATTTTATATTTATTGTTTATAATTCATGTATCAATAAACGAATATGACGTGCTTACAGCGTTTAAATTTTTTCTCGGTAAATTAATTCAAATTTGATCAACACTGTCCAAGCGAGTAAGTAAGAGTTTTCAGTAAGAGTTGCGTAAATATTAATTTGTTTTAGGACGTTTTAATTTATCGTCTTTTAACGCGAGTATGTGCAATCTGCATAAATAGCAGTATTTCTGTCATAACGCGAATTTCTTAGCGATGTAAATAATCATAATCCTACTTGGCATGAATCGGGTACCTCTTCGATTGGCAAAGAAATCGTGTAGTGTCTCATCCTAGTGACCTCAAAGCGGGGTACTCCCACCAGGTGGCCTAGCCAACACCCGCCAGCCACTCTCTCGCGCGATTCGCTTCCACCTGCACGCGACACCAGGGCGGTTTGGCGTATTGGCGGATAGGCGGCTTGGGACTCCTCCGGGCCTGGGGCTTGATGCCTGATGCCTGATGTAAGAGTGTCGCCACTTATTATACTAGAGCCGAAATGCCGCCCGCCCCCGCAGCCGCCCACCGGCTCTGCCTAACTACGCTCGGCTTACACGGATCATTCCCATTTATCGTTATTTTATGATAAATAGGCTAATTCGCCGAATCATTTGATTTACATCGACACATAGGAACACGTGGCATAGAAACAAGCAGGTCGCGAAGGAGATCGAAGCGAGAGTCGGAGAAGAATTGCACAATGGCCTACTAGAGATGCTGTACCATATCACAGCGATACCATCATCGGTGTCTGTTTATCCATCACTGAGTGAGAGCATCACTAAAATGCTCCAGCTCTTCTCGAGTGCATGCTTTCAGTTGCTCATTTTAACTGTTGGCGTATTTAGAAGAAGGTTCCAAATTTCAAAACGATGTTATTATATATTAATCAAAACACATCTTTATACAAACTTTAATTATCTCCTTTTGAAGATCGTGCGTAAGCGTACGAAAGTACTCAGATGTAAGAATCAGGTTCATTTATTCCAGCTGGGTATAATGAACAAGGATTTTGAACAAGAGTCAGTAAAGCAGTCCATCATCACTTTTGTTTTTGAAAAATTAATCCTTTAACCCGATCTGTGACGAACTGAGAGTTCCCGCATTCTACATCGAAGGTCATCAAACCATGAGAAAAGGCAACCACAGAGTCGGTCAGAGGCCGTGACGTTTTTTAATTGATTATTTAAACTCCGTTTATGGAAAGAACCACCCAAGTTCAAACAGATTTTAGTGGGATAGAAATACCACGAAAACGGGGATATTGGCTTACAAAATACAAATAAAAAAAGATTGAATTTAAGATACGTAAAGGGTTTCTTACGCACATACACAATTTTAGGAAACGAACAGTAAAAAAAAAACAGTTAAAATTTTTTAAATACACGACAATTTTCAGACACAAAAGTTTTTTTACTGAACAAAATTAAAACAATTTTGAATGTATCAATTAATAAAATATTGCAAAAGAATCTTTCAAGCAGTTATGTAAGCGAGAAAAAATGGCAATAAATACAAAAATATGAAAAATATTGGGGTGTACACACTTTGTGGTTCAGTTGATACAAATATTAGTTCGCAATCTTCGATATTAACGCCTCAGTTCACGAAAACTTTTTCTAGAGGATGCGTGCGCTCCCAGTGCGTTTCTTCAAGCAGCCGGAAGTTGCTAATAATCTTCGGCCAAGGAGACCGACTTTTATTTTTCAAAGCCTATTTTATGTTTTTTTTTTGCTGGCAATTCATTTTAGTATTTTATGTGATTTCTAAGTGTAGACAGATTAATTGATATTTAAATATATTTTTTATTTCCGCTATTAATTACGTGTGTATCTTTTCGAATTAACTACGAACGGTATGCCCTTGGGCAGTTAATAATCGAGACTCTTCCATCAAATGTATTCTATGTTATGTGTTATGCTATGTCATCGACTCAGTAGATAGATACACATGATTAATAAGCTATCAAGCATCTGCAAGAAAAATCCAGTGCTAGAGCGCGTACCATGTTTAATAGTTTACATTTCTAATTTCCGAAATGTACTCGATCTTTCGTCGTATACATATTTACTATGAAGTTCCCTTTCCATACAGGATGTTACAGGACGTACCTGATGGACTTTAACCAGCGATTTCTGAGCTAGTTTGGATTTAAACATGTAGATGGCATTTTGATCTCGGGTGACATTTAAAATTAAAATAATGTATACATATCTCCGCAGGTCACCCAGCCGAGAAAGCGCCCGCTCGCCCCTCGCCCCGAACCGTACTGTCCAGTACTGTACAACGCCGTGTGTACCTCGTGGTACAAATGAGGCAGTACACAATGTCGCGTATACCACAATGAGCAGAATGGGTCGGGGCGGGAGAGGGCAATATCTCTGCTGAGTGACGACATGTGACAGAAACACATGTTTTTTTAATTGAAAAAAATATCACCAAATGTTTACTCCAAATAAGCTCAGGAATCCCAATAAGTCAGTTACTTCCTGCAACATCCTGTATAAACGGGTAAATCATGAACCATGTGAGTATTTATTTGACTAACCTACGGCTTTGATAACATCGGTATTACAGTTTTCTTTCCATAATTTATATTTTCCCACTCCATAATTTATTGACAAACAAATACATCGTATCGAATTGTAACGTCTAAAAAAACATTGATAATGTTATTGATCGGGTGTTTATTTCTGAAATATGTCATTGACTTGTCATTGAATGTTACAAAAAACAATTAAATAAAACGTTTGTTGCGTTTCCTTTTACAAAACAACATCTCAAAAAAACAGCAATGACGACTGTATTGATTATTCTATCAACACACCTATCACTTCAACTGTCATGGTGACATTCGCAGCGAATATTTATATATGAGAACTTTTAAATACACAATTTGTATGGCAAAATAACAGCGGTTTTCCCGTTGCAATGGTATATGATGCAGTGCGTATTAAATAATATTCAATGAAAAGGCTTGAGGAGCGGTTGTCCGAAAAGAAAGTTGTTTAATTTGAGAATCTATGAGCTTATTGCTCATTCACTAGCAATGCCACGTTACTGTTGAAAGGCTAAAAAGTTCACAAAGGTCAAGGTAAAACCCGGCATGACACAGGGGTATCCCTAGCTTGGCAGGCGAAAAAATAGTTGTTAATATAAAGTGGTCGCAGTCGCAATAAGGTTGAAATTGCTTCTTCGCGTCAACCGCCTGTCTCGAATTAGGCAAAAACAGCACTAAAAAACGTATTTTATTTTCTGGATATCGGGCTAATATAAAATAAAACTAGATGGAATAATTATTCTTAAGTAAGAAATGGACATTTAAATATAAGTTAAAAAATATTTAATCAAAATTAAGCTAAGATATAGCATATGGTCGCCGGAATGGCAAAGGGGCTGAAGCGCCATTTTGGGAAATTTACACCAGAGCACTTTAATTTTTTTTTTTTGTTCTACAATAAAAATCATAAGTCTTCAGTACCTGGTTGGATTTTGAAAAAATTAACTCAGATAACTCAATGCTCTCACTGAGTTACCTGAAGCGACAAAAAGCTGTAAAAAAACGTCCCAAACTTGTGTCGCTTGAGTCAAGCCTTCTCTTAAATGGTAAATATATTTCAAATGGCTGAGAGTCCACAAAAGTCTTCAGTATCAAACGAGAGCCAGAGTATTCGATGCAGAAAAATGAACAAAACTGCATATTTTACTAATTTTTTACCAAAGTGTCGCATAAATTATTTTGCCTTTCCAACGACGATATATCTGCCTTGTGGTATTTTTATACAGAATCTACAATAAATCTATGTATAATTTCTGATAGTTTAAAAACAATATTTTTGAACATCTAAAAAATCAAATATAATATTGGTTCTGCTCTGAGAGCGACCTTGGTAAGTTATTTTTCTCCAACGCTTGAAATATATTATTTCAATATATTTATGTAATCCAAACACAATCCGATACTTCTCCAATTGTTTTCTCTAAAAATATTCTATGACGCCTTCATATTTTCTTATCCCGAGTAACCCTGAAATTTCCCCAAAATAGATCGCTGTTAGGTTTACATTTGAGAGATGATGCTTAAAAAAACATTGGGCACCGCCGCTGTATACAATAATTGCAAAAGTACCTTAGCGTATCTTCTCGACTATAAAGCGCAAAATCTTTTTGCATGTCTAACTGAAAACTCTGGTGAGATCTGGCTTCATAGCTTTTCTGTTACAAATTTCTAGCTCAGCAAGAACTATGGAGCTTTGAAATATCCCCCCGAGATTCATATTTGAATTAATTCTGATGAATCTGTAATAAAAATATATAATGATTTACGAGAATGCAAGTATTTTTTTATTATTTTAGATTATTAAAAATTGACCATCACCATTTACACTTCTTACCGTAAAACGATTTTCAAAATGTTATGATGGTTTTTCAGCTATAACATAAGCTGTAAGGACCAGATTTTATTTTTCTGCGCAATGAATTGGTTACTTCCCGAGATTTTCATCGGAAAACATTTGAGATTATAGTAATATGTTCATCAGAATTAATTAAAATGAATACCTCAGGCAGAACACCTTTCTAGGCCTGCCACAGCAAACTTGACCCTATCCCCTTACATACGCCTAGCGGCAAATATTTGTTTTATCATTCCGCCTATTTGCCTCGGGCCGTTTTTGGTTCAGTTGTCGATCTAGAGTCGGCGGATAGAGACGTCCTATCTGTGCTTATCGTCAGCTTGAATTCTTAATTTATTTTGACCAATTCTGATGTTTTTTTTTTTTTAATTTTGACATCACCTACCTGTAGGGTTTATGTATTTTCCCACAATTTAATAGAGCACGTATGATAGAACATGAACGAATGCAAATGAATTTGATCTATTTTGAAATCTCCTCCCTTTTTTCTAATAGTTGCGTTGAAACTCTGGTGAAGCCTGACATTAATATGGCTCATAGCCTAATATAGCTTATTTATTCGCACTGAGGAACCAGCCGTTGACAGTCCCACCAAAAAAGTAAAAAATATTTACAAATCGGTTATAGTTTTCAATGTATATTCGTGGTGTTAATTGCGTAAGCTTCCATATGTGGAAGATATTAAATATGTAGTAAGTATTATCAATTAAATTTGTTGAGGACATTTCTTTGCAAAAAAAAAGATGGATACGACTATAACAAGTCGTAAGAAGCCGGGCAACAACTACCTACGAGTAAACCTGTAAAGACAGTTGGGTCATTTCTTATTGCCTCTAAGGATGGCCGCATCCTTTTATATTTGTTTTATGAAATCTTTACTGACCGACTTCGATGAATACCTAATTAAATAGAATATGTGTATTTAATTTCTGAGAATATGGTCGGTGTAAATACATAACACTAAACACGGGCATCAGCCAAAAGGCAGAAGGCCGAACCACATCACATACAGTGATCAAAATAAACACCATGCATATTAATATCAAGTCGGCAAACTATACACAGATATCAAACACCGCAGTAGGCGAACTGCGTGTGCCCAAAACATCACACGATCGCGCACAACTGTACCCACTGCCTTTTCATCTGTCGTACACTTTGACACCACTACGTAGACCTAAAATAACAGCCACCATCTTATCTAGTACCTATTTAGGTGTGATATTTACGCTTCCCTTGTTTGGGGAGGTTACAGGTAGCAAGCAGCAGCAGGCGTGGAACTGGCAGAGGAAACAAAAGTAGACTGCTGTAGAAATGAGATCACTAAGCAAAACCACGAACATATTTCCAATCCAGGGATCCGACAAGGGTGCAAGATTAGTGAGTCAGTATTTGGCAATTTTAAAAAAGAGACGCTTAGATGGTTTGAATAGAAAAATGAGTGTCAGAATAAGCTAAACATATTCATTATATATTTTGAATTCATGCATAACAAAAACACTGAATATGCTATACAAGACCGTTTAGACAAATCATTGAAATGTATTGGTATCTTCATTGATCTTCAAAAAGCATTCGAAAAATATCTCATGAAAAACTAATACTCAAATTAAATGATGTAGGTATTAACGACAAAGCATTAAACTGGCTAAAAATTTATTTACACGAAAGGCCAAGTTGTAAAAGAATAAATGAAAGGTTAAGTCTACCTCTTACAAGTGATTTTGGCATACCACAAGGCACGGTATCGGGCCCTTTACTGTTTATAATGTATGTTGACGATATTTTTCAACAAAAAGTCAGTGGAAGTATTATTTCATACGCTGGCGACACGATTATCATAACGAAGGGTCGTGACTGGGATATTTTAAATGTAAATGCAAATAATGACATGTAAATATGAAACGCAGGTAAACGGAAACACAATCTGGGAACACCCCAGGACGATATGACCAAGTGAATCAAATACCTGAATCATGTCATGTCAAGAGTCAGAATAACGAAAAAATCTGTATGCAACGGTGTGTGAATGTGAATGAGAAAGGAGTGTGTGCCAAGACAGAGTTGTGTGAAGTTCCTATCATCTCTACTTGCCGTGTGGAGAATCGGTGTAATGATTAGTTAGTTAACAATGTTAATTGAATGGTGGTCTGGAGGAAAAGGTTGCTCTAATATATACTTTTCGGGCTTATATTTATGTCGGTCCCAACTTAACTATGATATCTATTGAAAGCTTTTTCGCAGATATTCATAGGTCATCGGTGTCATCACAGTAAAAGAGCCTTCAACACTCCAATAATCGTGACTTCAGAGTGAAATTATACAAAGGCATCAATAACGACAAGTTACGTAGGTACTCGAATCCATTCCAACTGAATGCAACCGTAAATTGACAGTAAGTAGGCGGTATAACATTTTTCTACTTAAACTGTGTGCTCAGTACCAACATCATGTGGATATTGACACATAGTTAGTTACGGCATCTCCCTATTGACCAATGTTTGCTCGGCACATCAGTGTTAACAGCCGTGTTGACATCGCGTCCGTGGGAGCTATGCTTCTCTCTGCCGACCTGTTACGACCTGCTGTTGACCTACCACATTCCAGCTGCCGACCAACTCTCGATCTGCTGCAGACCTACTGGCAACCTGCCGCTAACCCGCTGCCAATCCGACCTACTGTTGGCCTCCTGTCAACCTGCTGCCGACCTACTGTATATCTACTGTCGCCCATAAAGTGGCCTTCAGTTGACCCGCTGCAGACCCATCGTTGACCTTTTGCCGACCTACTGTTGACCTGGTACAGACTCGCTGTTGACCTGCTGACGAAGCTGACACATTCGCGCGACAAATCAATTTTTATATTCGCAGAAGAACCGCGTTGAGCGCCAGTTCATTGACTGTAATATGGTGTGCGTGATCGTCCTCACCAGGGTTAAAGGTGTTTGTTGAAAGATAATACATAATTTTCATAACAATCCCACGTCTCAACGGTCATCATTTAAAAAACGATCGTAGATTATCTCCTATTCGTAAACTATTGTACTAAAAGAGCCTTTCGTGTGTGGTCGGGGGTATTGATAATTGTTTTACCAGCTCCTATCCTCGCGAGATTTCATCCGCCCAAGGGTATTGGATAAATAACATATATTAAGGCGAATCACTTCCCGAATGACCTCGCAACTCTAACTAAATCACACGCTCTTTCCGCTGGTGGCGATAAAGGTGATATCTCTGTTTCATTCTGTGAAGCTCTGGAGCATATATTTTTTATGTTTTACGATTATACTCTAAAGGAGTTAATGTATAAAACCCAATTTCGAAAAGAATTCGCAAGTGAGATATTCGATTATTTTACAGTCCTTTATTTATTTTTTTTTAAAAGGACAATGCTGTATAAAAGTTGTAGATCTATATGTGCTTTACTCGCGACATTTAATTAAAGTATCTAAAATAATTCCAGGTAAACCAAAACACAGTTTTCATAAATTTGACGATCGCGAACCAACTCATCGCCTTAATTATGAAATTGATTTGACGGGCTTTACAACGAGGCGTACATTATTAGAGATCCACTCAGCAACCGAGCCGTTAATATCTTAGGTTTACGTTACGTAAAAACGTATATGTGAATATTTATTTGGAAGTCGCATGGATTCAATACGAATATTTATATCGATGATTCACGGGCCGGAACGATAGGAATATCTTCCGCACACCATTCGAGGGCGTGTGTGCACACTGGGCGCGGACAATCCCGACTCGCACACTTTCGCACTCCGCAACGGCGGTCTGGCAGGGCGGCAGGGCGGCAGAGCGGCAGGGCGGCAGGGCGGCAGCGTGACATGTCTGCTGTCTGTTATCTCCGGTCGCTGTCTGGCCGTCGCTGTCTGCTGGCCGCTGTCTAGCGTCGCCTCTGGCTCCTACTCCCGTTAAGATCAATCGTTCAATTCGCGATGTCACTAATTATTTATTAATGGCGGGTGTCCCACCCAAGTTGTTACGCATAGGTACATTGCACGCTCGCTCATCCCAGACATATCTATCATATGTACATACGAGTATATTTCTCTCGCGTATACTGTTGGCGAGACCTCGAAGATGTGCTAAAACCGAGTCAGTTATTATGTTGATTGATTTTTGCTAGGTCGCGTTGAGTTATCTCAGCCTCCTTTAGCCAATGTAACGGACAGCTCTGCGGTCAGGGCGGGATTCACTCGAGACGGGTCCAGGGCTAATCCATATCGGGGAGCCTCAATTTGTTTCTGCGCGTCGCGCGACTTCTGACCAAGTGATATGCATTACAAAAAGCAGCGGCCCCTGATAAATTGTTATATGTAGTATTCTTATTCTGTTTCCCTCTCCTATCGGAGGTTGGCTATCATTGGGGAAAACTTGGCCCTACGGGCTGCAGTCTGTAAAAACGTGGAATAACACTCGTATCAGTCAATTTAGATTGCGAAGCCACTAAGTTAATTTTCAATACATATCGATAAATATTTCTTCCAGTGCCATCTACTCGTATTTAGTTCCTTTCTTTTTTGTTGACCTTTTGGAACCCCAAATGTATTAGCTCGAAAATGGGAAATTCCTCCATCCTTGCGTGCGTTGTGCAGCTTTTTCATATATTTTCTATTTTTCCTGGGTCCAGGGTTCTTACGAATGTTTAGGCTCCCCGTCGATAGTCCCTTTAGCCCAATCCGGGCCTGCCTACAACGTTGATCATCAGGAACACTGCAAGGCTGTGACTAACATAACACCGTCGGCCGTGAGAATCTAAATCATATCGCCAATAGTTATTCATGACATGGTTTCATATGATTAGGAGGAGTTGTCTGTCTGCAATATAAAAGTAGACGCCGAGGTAGATGCATTGGCACGGCCCACGGCCCCTCTGCACCTCACGGGACACAATCTACACGGCATGTCTGGCTTCAGCTCTTCTACTTTTCCATTATTTCGCTCTTTGAAATTTTTACTTTTTATCTCTACCACTCATTTACTCTTCTACTTTTCACTTGCTTCCTTGCCCACTTTTCCATTCCTCAACTCATTTACTCTTCCACTCTTCAACATTTACACTATTTCGCTCATCCCCCATTTATACAGCCAGTAGATCCATCACCTTTCTCCTTTTTTAACCTTAACACTGGCAAAATTTGTTTACGAAAAAATATATTTAAAAGCATCAAACTAAAGTTTTTACCAAAACTCATTCATTTGGATTTTGTTTGGTACGCTTTTTACCGATGTATAATTCAGTACGTCGAAATTTCTTTACAAACAAAAAATATTTAAAAGCGCAGAACTAAAGTACTTTTACCCACCATCTGAGAGCATTTAACATTATCTGCAATTTCATAATATATAATAACTGAAGTATCGGTGTATAACGTAGTACGCAATCCATTTTCGTTCAGGGGCATGTTATAACACCATGTGGACATCTAGTCGTATGCCTCTAATTACATTTATTTCAATGACATCATACAAACATATCGTTGTACGTCTCTTAGCATTCACTGTTAATCTAATTAAAAAATATATAAAAAATTCTTCAACTTAAAAAAAAAAAAACTGAAAAATTCTCTAAATAGACATAGAATGTCATGTACAATATACGTTTTTACAATTTATTTTTTCATTTCATACACGTTATTGGGGATAAGACTATAGACGACCTCCGTGGCAGAGCGGTGAGTTCTTTGGTTCAGGACTCAAGGATCGCTGGTTCGAAATCGTCATCTACTGACACAACTAAATTTGGAATTAACTCCTTACAACGCACCACCTAGTGAATTAAAATTATCAGTTGCAAACAAAAAATATTGCCAAAAACACTTAAAGGATATTTTCTCAACAATTTTATAAATCAGTGATAAATCCTTTGTGTAAAATTTTTGTGAGTGTGAATATCTTTCTTAATTCATAATTGATCTCTACTAGTATGCGTCTGTTGTCCCTTTTCTTTTGTACTCCCTTTCAAATATTGTATGTCTTTGTAATAATATTGTTCCTTTTTGTTTTATAATTTTGTCCTTCCGGATATGAGTTTTTTTTAAGCTCTTTGGTAATAATATATCAAAATAAATATTATACTATATTATCATTACAATACAAAATAAAAATTCTACTCTCGTTCCAGAGTGGAAGACGCTCTCGTAACGTCCCGGTGAGGGACCACCATTCAGGATCGAAACGTTATTTCCCAGCCTACCTCCTCCCTTCTCCAGCCCTTTCACTATTTTCTTCTTCATCAAATTGAAATTCTGCAGTTCCACTGGACTGTCCGGGCAGTTAGAACTCATTTGAACAATGATAATAAAATGACTAACTTACATAAAATCTGAGTTCAAAAACTGACCTTGATATCTTTAAAAATAAATTACAAGCAATTACAAGTATTGCAATAATAATCGCACTATAAAAAGATGACCTTTTATTTATTTTGAACAAGATCGGCGGCTACCTCGGCTGTCAGTGTCAAGGCGTCGATTTAGAAAGGTATCAATAGAATCCTATCCCTAGTGTTGTGTTGTGTTGTAGTATAGCGCACTGGGCAGCTGTAGCGCGCGATAGACTAATCTCTCGTGGAGGACATGGCACTTGAACCTGACCACGGGTCGCCACTATTCGTGTGATCGCTCGCCTGCTGATGTCGGCTTCAGGCTACAGACTACAGGCTGCAGGCTGACTAATGAGTAATGGCTCTACGCTATCGGCTCTACTCAATACACTCCGATGTGTTCTGCCTCTGTATCTGTCTCTGTCTCTGCCTCTGCCTCTGCCTCTGTCCGCGCTGGGTATGAATGACATCCACCGTGCCACGGAACATGATAAGCATGACATGACTATAAATAGGAGATAAAACCAATTTGTTTTTGTATTATAAATACATTACAGATAATTTTTACAATTCGAGGCTTCTCAAACCGTGCAGTATTTGACGACCTGTACAAGATATCCATAGCTTTGGACCCAGAGGTCATGGGTTGGAAACTCTGCGCAAATAAACCTGTAATTTATTTTTTGGTATATTTCACTTTATATTGAATTTGAATGTATTACATATTGTATATATCATATTTTCACCAGCATATTTTCACCTCGTTTTTGGTGAGATACCACTATTCAAAATAGAAACGTTCTATAAAACGACCTTAACTGTATTCAGAGATCGGATCTGAATTGCCGGGTAATTAACATCCTCTTTATCTACTCTACCCCATTTTCGGCAACCATACAAAATTCCCTTAGTGGGGATTCCATAATTTCACCGACTCCGGGTATTTGGAACACACGTGCAGCATTACATAAAAGCGATGAACATCCAACTTTTTGAAGCCGCCTTACTTTTTCAATTAGCGCGAATCGAGATAAGTGCTCTTTAATGTAAGTATTAAATTCACAGGAATTTCGCTATGGTCCTTGTAAATATAAATTTCAATTAAATTAATTCATCCATGATTCAGAAAGAAGAAGCGACTCAAAATAATGGCATATTAAACAAAAGAATTTTAAAAAAAAAACGCTAAAATGGGTTTTCTTATTATTAGTGAAATTTGGTGTGAAGCCATTATTTTTTCAGTATTTAAAAAATTCCAAACATTTATCTTTTTAATTTAACTTATTTAGCCTTATCCCCACTGTTGACAGTTAAATTATATTTTCTGCTCTTCTTTTAGATCGTTTAGTTCTTATTTAAGTTACTTGACATTTTTTCGTTGAATTTAGAGTTGAACATTGAGTTAGTCAATTGAGTCCTATGTTTTTTTTTCTGTTCTTCGATGATATTTTTGATCTTTTGTCGTTGCTGAGCAGCAAATTCTCAGTCCAAGAATCGGTATATTTCAATGATAAAATGTCGTATCTTTAAGAATATCTTTATAAACGTAGAAAATTTGACATTAATCGATCATTTATAGAACGAAAATCTTAGGACAGAAAAACTTATTGCATTAATTTCTATCCTGGTGAGCTATACATAGAAGTATTGCCTGCCGACAGGAGTTTAT
The DNA here is from genome assembly GCA_022651775.1 of Drusus annulatus. Taxonomy (NCBI): domain Eukaryota; kingdom Metazoa; phylum Arthropoda; class Insecta; order Trichoptera; family Limnephilidae; genus Drusus; species Drusus annulatus. The sequence continues at coordinate 1,502,926 of JAGWCC010000036.1, read as the reverse complement.
CAACGGCAATATTAAGATAAGAGCTAGATAGGAAATGAATAATAATACGTGCGTTTCAAAAGCAATTGTCAAATTTCACAAAAGATTCGCGCCCCACCTCAAATAGAAGTGGTTGATAATGCGGCCCACGGATCGGGAACTACTGCAATTTATTTTTAAATTATCACTTGGTCCACCAGCTCTGATAGGAGACGTTTCAAGGAACCTTAATATTGAATTATAAGCGGCAGAAATAATCACTTCCTCCGTCTGCAATAATCTGTAATCGACTTTTAGTAATGCTTTGTGCTCACCGGCTCCATCTCCGCATTGCGCATGCCCGCTGGCGTCAGACGTGGCCCATCAACACATCAATGGGCAACACGATATTTCAATGCTTATGTTAATTTAACCATCTCATAATTCTCATAGTCTTAAAGCCCGCTTTGGAAAACTCCGAGGCTTTCACCAATCAACACTGAGCGAACCCTAAATTAAGTCAAAACTCACCGGTCGTAGAAGACTTATTTTATCACTATTTAAATTGCATTTCACCACCATTTTTTTCAAATGGTGGCGTTTAAGTAAGGTTTCTTACAGCCACTTTCAACAGTCGAATCTGAGTGAACGCTAAGTTAGTCTCAATTTTCCCATATCGATGGATTAAAACTTTTTCATTTCACCGACATTTTTTGTCTACTCGAAAACGAGTTATTAAATTAATTCATCCGTGGTTCATAAATATGAAGCGACTCAAAATAATGGCATCATCCTACCAAATACTGTCACCATCAAACTTATCAAAATCAAACAAAATGGGTTTCGTGAGTATTGATGAAATTTTGTTTTTCTTTCTTCAGTATTTACAATAATTCCAAGCAAAATCTTTAGACCACTCTTCGCTATAACTTCAGCTTTTTGTGTGGCTTAAATGGCTTGATGGATTAAAACTTTTTCAGTTCACCGACATTTTTTTATCTATTGGTATTTTTTACCGTCGAAAGTGAACGAACGCTAGAACGAAGAAAAGTAAAATATTACTCGCCGCAGAAATTTGGAGAAGGATTACTCAAATTCATACAGGTACCGTAGATTTTTTTTTAATTTTAATTACTCGAAGTCCATTTCACTAACATTCATTTACCGATGGGGCTTAAGTCAAACTTCTTACACCACTTTGACCAATCAAATCTGAAAATTCGCTACGTTAAATCAAAATTTATCCGTAGCATTCTTTAATCAATCAAACATCACCATCATTTTCTACTGACGAGACTTAAGGGTCAGCATCCGAAAATACACACTTTTTGGCTTTCTAGTTCAAGCAATACTACGAATGTTTTACCTGTTAATTCTATACGGTTAGTTGGGAAAATGTTTAAGGTTTCTAGTGAATACAATTCTTAAACAGTATTCTTTTAAATTCTTTATGAAAAGCATAGTGGAATTTTAGGCCAATTCGTTCAAAAATGCCTTCGCTGGTTTTCAAACTACACCTTTTACTGATATTTTAGTAAATGTTTTCATGAAATTTGAAAGATTAAAGTTGAAAAAAATTATTCATTGAAAAACTTAGACATTTTCCTAACTACCCGTATTAACAGATAAATCATTTGTAGTATTGCTTGTACTAAAAAGCCGAAAATGATGTTTAGCGTAATTTTTGAGTGTTGAGGCTTGACTGTCAATTTTCATCACACCGAGATGGCGCGTTTAAGCCGATATTTAACATAGCGGTCACTCAGTTTGATTGGTGAATGGGTTGGTTAGTTACAGGGATATATTCAAAGATGGAGAACAACTGACCACTACTTGTCTACTAACAAAAAACGCATCCATAGCACGAGTACGTACGTATACATCAGATAGTTCTAGAACAGTTAGCCCGCGCTGATTGAGATTTGAGGTAATCTTCCAATTATCCGATTGTCCGCGCTGTAATTGGAAGAGCATACTCTAATTGCCGGCTCAGCAGCCAACAGGCGGGGAGAAGAAGAAGAGAGAGAGCCGACTAGAAGTGGTCGATGTTTCCAGAAGAGTGGAAGGTCGCACTTATAAGGAATAAGATCAGGAAACTATTAATCTCTTGCCGTAAAAAATATGAATAACGTTCTTGCAAAGACGTTGTGAAAGTGTATTTAGGAAATGTAGTGGGCGGCTCTGTTCCGACATGGAAATCCTTCGCATTTTCCTTCTTCCTTGTATGGCTTTACTATTCTGCAATGTTTGAATAACTATAGAAGTTTCTATCTGACCATTCTTAGAGCTGCTATATCACTCATGTACGGTACGATACAATACTAATTAAAAAATTTCGAATTGAGCAACATTTTTTTTAATAAACAGATTGATGTCTCTTGTCTTTTTATTTGTATCTTTATCTTTTTGACAGTTGAACTAATATCACGTCTCGTCAATTGATGACAGTCAAATAAGCATTTCAAAGTCTTATAGCAAACTATGAAAATTAACTTTATTTTAACAGAAAGCACGGAAACACTTTACAACCCGGGTACGCTAGAGTTTCTACACCCTGTTTAGAGATCTTTAATTTTATTGAACAATTTAAAAGATATTTAAAAACTCCGTTACTCATGATTTAAATGACGTTTAGTGAGACGCACTAAAAGTTTTGTTCCTTACTTATTTTTATTACTTGTTAGTTCCTTATAAAAATAGTGAATAAAGTTTCCACATTACGAGTAAATCTGCGTTGAAATTTCTAAAAAAAAATAATTATTGTTATTAAGTTTTGCGTGTGCGATATTCGTTTTGCCCTTGGGAGGTATTATCAAAGCAAATAATTAGTCATATAATCCGACACGTGGTGCGGCCTTCTGCCGCCGAGTGTTGTCGATCTGCTCATGCATCAGATTGCAGCATGAGAAAGTGAAAGAATGCAGTTGCAGTTTTCATGCCGCACTCGGTGTCTGGTGCCCGGTGTCGGTGTCGGGTGTCGGGCTACCCGCTACACATGCAATGCTGAGTGAAGAGATATTTCGCACATTACGAGATTACCTAATCACTAAATAAACATTATAGTCATAATTAGGTGACTGACCATATTTGATTGGTGGTGATTTTAAAACAATCGACCAAGAATCATCTGCTGTTAAATCAATGTTGATTATATTAATTTTTTTTAAATATTGAAAACCTGTACAAAAATTATATGTCGACTTCATATTTTCTGGTGGTTGCAACTTGACTTAGCCGAAACCAAAAATCCTTGATACCAGAAAAGGTTCACTGTCAATCACGTAGAAAAACAAAATAAATTAGGCTTAAGCCAAAAGCAACATCATTGTCACTAAAAAACAGTTTGGCGGTAAATGAAAAAAATCTACCTATCTGACCTTGTTTCTTGTATTACTAATCTCGAATTAACTTTTGTATTCTTTTAATAAAAAAATATGTTCTAGTTTAATTTATATTTAAATTCGAAAAAAAATAGCATTCCAAAGTAGTAATACAATTTTTGGAATCAGGCTTCCAAATGTGTACAAGATCAGTTCTCATTTCTATACTGCGTCAAAATAATCTATTTTCGTTTATCACGAAGAAAAAAATTGTTTTACAATAAACGTCTATTCCGGACCTAATAGTATATATGCGATAGACTGACTTAGAATTGTACCAGTCTGAAGATGCCCGTCATAAGGTAAAACCGATCAGGTCTAAAATAAATAAAAAATTGTGGAATAAAGTTAAAAATTTGGTATTATTAAAATCATTAAAATAGAGTTCCACCACGAATTAACAGTTTCATAATTATAAATAATACAGTAATCATCACTAGGAAATGAGAATGACCACGATTTTCTAAAAAGATTAATCTTTGTCTTATTAACCCTTGCCTTATATTCAGTTCTACGAGTTCACAACATCTGTTTCTATGTAAAACCCGCTATTTACTTTGTTCGTATCTGCATAAGCCTGGTTTCGAGAAGTAGGTATAAACGTATCATTTAGCTGTTAGTTGCTATCTGCTAGTTGTGGAGTGCCCTTGAGGTGATATTCCATAAAAATGCGCTATGGACATTATTCTTTTCTCTCCGCTCTGTGCATATTTTGCGGAAGGTTAAATATAACGTAATTATGCAACCAACTCGTTCAATATCGATGACCTCCGCAGAAGGTAAGAACAGAACGGTAAGTTACTTGGCGTTTGGGACCATTGACTTTACCATGGGTTTGAAACTCGGCGTGAGCAGATGAAAAAAAGTATTTATTTTATGGGTCTTATCAATGGGTTTTTCACATACGTTCGAGTATAAAATTCAAATACAACAAAATATTTTCTTTTTCACCTCGTTCCAAAGTGGAAGATATTCTTAAGTTGGTATATTTCAAACTTTCGTCACAATTCAATGATTATTAGGTCAAATTTTGTTTTTTTTTTTACATTTGACCGGTCTCCGTCAAACGCGGATTGTCGGTCCATTGCAGCTTTTGAACAAATTGTGATCAACTGGAAAGCATAACGGTCATGTTGTTGTGCTTTTCAATTTTTTTATTTATTTTTTATTTTATATTTTTTTTATATAGTGAATATACTTGGTGTAAATACTTAGAGAATCTACCACTCTGGAACGTGCCGCAAATATACTTTTGATTATTTTACATGAATTAAATGTTTTATGACATATATTAATACCGCACGCGCGCACGCCGGGTTTGAACCCTCGACCTTTGGATTCGTGGTCGAGCGTCTTACCACTCGACCATGGAGGTCGTCAAATTAATCAAAATCTGTAAAAAAAATTAAAAGAATCTAGAAACGACGTTCAACGGGGTTAAATTATGTTAAATCGGTTATTAGATCGGCAATAAAATATTACGGTAGCTGATTTCAATATGGGTTTCACTGGTGGAAGGAAACCAACATTGGCATCACAGTATAAATAGAAATATGTTTAGATTTAAAATAAATATTTGAAAAAATGCATAACAAAATGTTATGTGACCAGAACTGAATAATCAGGTATTTCCCAACTTCCTCAATTCCTTCAGACTTGCAACACATAAATGAGGATGCCACAGTTGACCGGACTCCGGGTAGTCGGAACTCTCGATTTCTCCTGTCCGAGAAAAGTTGCTCACGCAAAATAACACCTCCTTTCCGAAGTTCTAGATTCCCCCAGTATTCAGCCCTCAGCCCTGGCGAAAAACCCCATTAGCAGCAGAGTCAGCCCCGGTGAAAGTGACAGAAGCTGTGACTTGACACACCAAACGTTTCCCGCTGCCATCATTACGTCGGAATGTGCTCATGTCCATTCAGGTTTACAGTTTTGGTAACATTGAAAATCTTGATAAATGTTTCCTTGTAAGATAAAGATTATTAATGAAGAGATTGCTAAACTGGCAGTTTTATATTACGTTATTTAGTGTTGGCGGTATTAGATTATTTTCCTTATACGGGAGGACGAGAACCGCTTAGCGTAATATAATATGTAAGTCTGCGCGTGCCTTAAGGCTCTCAGGGTCGCTAACATTTTCATTATGTAAAAGTTGTTACTTTTACTCGCTTCCTTGTGTGTGGGATTTTTCTCTTTGAATGCCTTTTTTAAAAAGTGAATAATAATCATGACGGTTGGGACTATGGCATCTCCAATCGGGACATGTTGTGAGGCTGAAGGTAGTGGGGAGGGGAGAGATAGGTAAGAAGAAGTTTGGGAAGTACCTTGCTATTTGGACCTGGTCACCGAGCACGGCTAAAGCTATATCAAGTAACATTTCGATTCTGAATGGTGGTCTTATACCGGGGCGATGAAACGTGCCGCAAACATACTATATATTATTTAGTATCAATTAAATGTTAAATAACACAATTTGACCGGTTAGTAGCTGAGTGGATAAAAGGGTCGGATTCCCACCCGGGCGTCATGGGTTCAATTCATCTGCTAGCTAAGTCCTCCACTATCGCACAAGCAACATTTTCCGCAGGTATTAGGAGTTTTTGAAACATTGTCAGGTCAATCGTTACCCGGGAATGTTTGTCATTCTTTTATTTTTATTTTACTTGTTGCATACGCCGGGATTTGAACCCGCGACCTTTGGAACCCAACCCACGGAAGCCGTCGTCGAAAGATATTGATAGGGCGATTCCGAAAGTATGTTGCACTCAGAAATCAAATTCTGTATATGAAATAACCCATTCAAAGTAAAACATATTTTATTTGCGCACGCTGTGTTCCGAAGCTACAGAGCCAAAGAGCTAACCGCCCCGGCAAAACATCTCCCCCCCCCGGGTGCTACTTCCGCGTGACACCGGACGCCATTTCCTTGAATTCATTTGTGTATCGACAATTTCGCCGGAGCCTTGATCTCTGCGCTCTAAAGCCTCCTGGCTATTTACATACTGGGACCCACTCCGCCATTCACCGTACAAGCCGCTCACACCACGTACTACGTATAGAATACGGTTGAATTTGTTTAATTCACGAAACCAACGCTTACCATTTATTGGGTATCAAATCTGGCGACATATTTATTACATGCCATCATTGTTAATTTTAAAAATAAATACTCGCCGTAATCTTAATCCGTGTCTATGAATTTATAGCATATTATAAATTTAAATGTTCCCACTCTATTTTCTACAAATTTAAACGGATGTTTTTTAGTTTTGCTTTGAAGACTTGGGTATCTACATATTTCTCTCCTATCTCTAAAACGGGAAGATCATATTACGTTGTAGCCAAGTGTACCAAAGCGTCGGGTTCGCACCCGGGCGTCGCAGGTTTAGTCCTTTGCAAGCTAAGTTGACGGCTTCCATGGTAGATTGGTAAGACGCTCGACTACGAATCCAAAGGTTCCGGGTTCGAACCCGGCGTGCGTCAATAACTTTTATTTAATTAATATGTGTCATAACACATTAAATGCATATAAAATAATAAAAAGTACAAGTATTTAACTTATTTTTTTAACTAAACGTTCGCCAATACGCAAGTCACTAAATATGCATAAACAAGGTGCCATCTTGGAGAGTGGTAGATACTCTAAGTATCGCTCTGGTGAAAGACCACCATTCAGAATCGGAAACGTTGCTTGAAATGGTTTTAGCCGTATTTAGTGACCAGATGTGAATAGCCAGGTACTTCCATACCTTCGTCTTTCACATTTTCTTCCCCTCCCCACTACCTTCAGCCTCACAACATACCCCCCATTGGGGATGCCATAGTCTCACTGTCTCTAGGCGGTTGACTCTTGTGCGGTATTCACTACAAAAAAAATAATTTAAAAAGTCCTCGATTATTTCACAATTATAATGGGGATAGTTTAGAATACTTGGAGCAAGTGGATGAGTTTATGTATTTAGGAAGTATGTTTACGAGAGACAGAAAGGCTGATAAAGATATTAAAAGAAGGGTGAATGCAGGAAACTCCATTAATGGAGGACTGAACGCTGTTGGCGCAGATAAAAAATTGTCCAAAGAAGCGAAGCTAGCAGTCCACAATAAAGTGCTTGTACCAAACGTGATGGCAGTGAGGTATGGAGCTGGCAGAGGAAGGATGAAAGTAGACTGAATACTGTGGAAATGAGAACTTTGAGACGTATGTGCGGTAAAACCATGTATGACCGTATTAAAAATGTGGATATCCGGAAAGAATGCAAGGCTGATGTGAGCGTAATGAACAGAATCAAGAAAGGGACGCTTAGATGGTTTGGGCATGTAGAGCGAATGAACAAAGAAAGGAGTGTGAAAATAATATATGATGCGAAAGTGAATGGAATAATAAGTCGGGGAGGCCCGAGGAAGACATGGCACAATCAAGTAAATCAAATACTTGAATTGGGTTATGTGAAGAGACAGAATAACAAAAGAGTATGTATGTGACGATGTATGAATGTGAATGAAGCAAGGAGTGTGTGCTAAGACAGAGTTATATGGCGGCCCGTCCTCTCTGCCTACCCAAAAACTCTCTGCCTGTCTCAAAAAGATACTAGGCATACTTTGAAAACTTATTACGTCATTTGATTCCTAAATTCGCACAACATTGAAACGAGTCTTGTTTTGGTTCAGACAAGGAAATATACATAGAATATAAAACGGTCATATAAGGCTCGACGCGATAGTAGGAAGAGTTGCCGAGAGCCAAATACGCTCGCGAAGGTCGTGGCCCGCGCCGTGTCTACCATACTTTACTGTCTACTGTTCACCGTATCCCGAGTACCGACCACTCTCTACTGTACCATAATAACCTACCCGCAGCCTCTCGAGTACTGTCTACTGTCTAGTCTTTCCTGTGTGCTGTTTACTCTTTCCTGTGTATTTTTTTTTTAAATATACGAGTATGAATACCGCACAAGAATCTCAACGGCTCTCAACCGTCTAGAGCCAGTGAGACTATGTCATCCCCAAATAGGGTATGTTGTGAGGCTGAAGGTAGTGGGGAGGGGAATAAAATGTGAAAGACGAAGGTTGTGAAGTACCTGGAAATTCAGATCTGGTCACGAAACACGGCTAAAGCCATTTCAAGCAACGTTTCAATTCTGAATGGTGGACTTTCACCAGGGCGATACTTAAGAGTAATCTACCACACTCTGGAACGTGCCGCAAATATACTTTTTATTATTTTTATATGAATTAAATGTGTTATGACACATATTAATTAAATAAAAGTTATTGGCGCACGCCGAGTTTGAACTCGCGACCTTTGGATTCGTAGTCGAGCGTCTTACCACTCGACTATGGAGGCCGTCTCCCGTGTATTTTCTACTGTTTAATGTCTACCGTGCACCTTGGCAATTGGCGCAGATTCTACTGTAAATTTGGGTACCAAACTATTCTATTTCTCTTTGGTCTACATTTTCTTGTATTAACTTCAGATATGAACATTATGAAACATATCAACAAATAATTATCACCCATTATTTTTTAAATTTAAAAAATTCACTTTACGTATTTGCTCACTTTTCTCATAAATTTAAAAGCATTTTTCTCTTATTTTACTTTGGTCGGAAATTCTTGAAAGTTCTACACCGCTCCATGAGATTGAGATTTCTTTTCTAAATGGAAATCGTATTTCATTTTTTCTTCTTGAATAGTGATTATGTGCGCATATATTTATACTCAGAGTACCATTGCTAATAAATTTATCTTGGTCTAATATACCTGGAGGATTTTTAAACTTTACGTTGCGGATATTTTAAATGAATTTTTGCGTGCACCGTGTTGTTCTGGAGCTTTCCATACATAGAAAACGCTTTCGATGAACTATAAAATAGACAATATTTTAGTATTCCCCAATAAGAGCTCGCAAACGGCGGTTCACGATTGTTAGCATTAATATTTGATTGGCGAATACGGTCGTAGGTCTTCCACAGCTTGATTTTTTAAAAAATATATTCTGATAATAATAATAAAATAATAATATTTTGATGATTTGTAAATTCTCGTTTTTTGTGAAAAATCACCTCAAAGGCGCTGTACAGATCTTATTTTCTATTATTAGATGTTAATTCCTAGTTTAAATGAGAAAATATACAGGAACATACTTACCACACCGATTCCCAATTACCCAAATCCAATAGAGATAAAATATATCCGATTTGGAGAATATTATAAATTTAAAGATATTTGGTGGAAAAGAGAACTGGAGGGTTGTAAATTACATTGGTATTTAAATACATGGTCAATTAACATGGTTACAGCCTTTTTCGGCCAAATTACAATTTTTTTGAAAATATTACAATCTTCAGAGCACAGACGTAAGGTTGGAATACTGTCCTTGTTCTACCGGTATTTCAATAGAAGATGCTCCGGAAAATTTGCGTCATCGACCCCCTTCGGCAACCTGTGGATAGTCGGGAAACTCGCCCAACATTTGTACACGCTTGACACTCGATACAATAGAACGGATGGCGTTTAAGAGTCGTTCTCGTGTTCAACAGCTCGGCTATGAAATGATTTGCCGACCTTTGTGTTTCCTCCCTCCTACAACAGAATAGTAGATACTCTAAGTATCGCCCTGGTAAAAGACCACCATTTACAATTCAAACGTTGCTTGAAATGACTTTAACTGTCTTTTGTGACCAAATTTGTGGAGTTAATGTAAAAAATATATACATATACTTGATTTTATAACCAGAAGAGAAACAAAATATATATCCCACGCCGGGCTTCGAACCCGTGACCTCTGGGTAGAAATCCAACGAAATTACCGCACTACCACGGAAGTTGCCGTAACATCGATAACCTTCCAACTCTATAGGCCGGGTCCGTGTCCGTGTCGGAATAGCGCGCCCATTCTAATATGTATACAGCACTTTGCTCAGTCGACTGTAGTGTGTGCCCGACCATCTGCAATATGGCGTGTAGCGTGTAGCGTGTAGCACGTAACGCGTAGCGCGTAGTGTGTACTGTGCATGGTGTACACGGTTTAGAGCAAAACAGTTTGACAGGTCCCGTCAGCCGTGAGATGAGACCGGTCCGGCAGCCTCTGGTCGTCAAGCAGTCTGAATCCGCCGCCCCCCAGGCCGCCCGCCTCCCGCCGCCCCGTTACCTGAGCGGAACCTCCGCGCTCCGCAGGTGGCTAGCGACTAGCAACTAGCGCGGAGTTTCCCAAACATATTTGGCTCACTGACCCAAAATATCAAAGATATTTTTCTTCGGTTTTAAGAGAAATAACAATTTATTTGTTTTTTTCAAATGGATAGTTCTTTATTGAAATTAACCTCCAATTTTCCAGAGTGGTAGATACTCTAAGTATCCCCCTGGTAAAATACCACCATTCAGAATTGAAAAGTTGCTTGAAATGGCTTAAGCCGTGTTTGGTGACCAGATCTGAATAGCCAGCTAAACTTCCTAACCTTCCTCTTCCTCGTCTCCTTCACCTCCCCACTACCTTAAACCTCACAACATATTTCAATTGGATGCTAAAGTCTCACTGGCTCTAGACGGTAAGGAGCAGTTAGGACTCTAGTGTGGTATTCACTATAAAAAACATATTAAAAAATCTTTGAGATTTATTGTCTTATAAATCGATAGGTTGTAATATGCATTTTAAAACGTTTATAAATGGTTCATGGTTACGATTCTTGCGATATAGTGAAAAAAATATGCAAAATATTTTCATAAATATAATTTTTATCGCATTTTTTTGTAATGAATTGTAAAAACATGTGAAAAATGTTTAAGTAAACAAAATGTCTTCAAATAAATTTTAATTTCCTTCCTCGCTACACATTAACGACCCCTCGCGTATGCCTCCCATTCATTGGCATAATTCTTAATTCATAAATCTTCCAACCGATAAAATTTCTTGACCGCCTTCTCAATTCCTTCGCCGCCCCTCGGTGCCCGCCGTCGCACTTAAAGCCACCGCCCACTTTGAGAATCAGTGCTCCAGCGACTTCATAACTGCCATTACATCTCAAGTCCGAGCTCATTTCGCAATAAGAGCCGACGTCTGAGTTCCTCTCCGCACGGAGCACTCGACACTGGACCCAGACTCTCCGCACTCCAACACTCTACTCTACTAACTGCGGAGAACTTCCATTATCACTTACCGCACTCAACTCGGCATGCTTCTAGGATCAGAAGGCAGGAGATATGAAGACACGGAGTCAAGTAAACTCCGCTTGTTGATGTTTTCAGTTTCGTTTAGAGTGCCGGGTGGCAGGTGGCAGGTGGGAGGTGGGAGGTGGGAGGAGGTCGCGACGTTCAAGGCAGCAGTTGAAGTCAATGCCTCACAAATAATACGTTCGTACGTGTTTCAACGTTTTATATGAACTCGTCTAATCATAGGAATCTGATTATAAAAAAACGTTAAATGCTTTTTCACGAACTGTAAAGAGGACGCACTTTTAAATGATCTGAGACCTCAGAGCGAGAATATACGAGAGAGAGAGCTAAATGTTTTTACCCAGCCTATGCAAATTTACGATAAATCACTTTCTCCGGGCTTTTACGTCGTAAACCGTGAGAGAGAAAGGGATAAGATAAGTTCTCACACAATATAGCACTGCATTTAGGTATGTAAGCATGTTTTCCGTCTCCCGCGCCTCCGCCCACTACCTTTTGTTATGCGACATAACAGGACATAACTCAACGGTTTTTTAGGTTATATCCTATATTTTTGTATATAACAATACTCTGAAAAAGTGGTTGTACAAATAAATAAAAACATTATTTTGACATGTGCTATGAATATATGTATAAATACCCTAGTCCTAGCCACGCCCAGGTCTAGAAGTTATCATGATTTTAGGCTTCCCAAAACGAAACTTGTGTGTACTCAAAACAGCGTGTTTTATAAAGGCCAAAAACTTTTTAATAGTCTTCCAAATGCCAAGAAGCTTCAAGCCTTGGCACTTTTCGTAGGATTTGTGCTGAATATGTTAAAAAAAACCTGTGATTCTTAAGATTACTAAGATTTCAATTTATATCTACTGTATAGTAACCTTGTGTGCTTTGTTCTATTATTGTGAAATGTTTTTCTTACTAGATGTGTGAAAAAAGAATTTATTTGCATACATCTAAATAAAAATACAAAACAAAACAAAACAAAGCTGAGTCAGGCAAAAATCATCAATACTAACTACAGAAGCGCTCCCTCCTGGTACATTATTGCTCTGAGTCTGAGACGTATTTGATTTATATTTATTGCATTTTTTTCTGTGACAGCTAGTCCGCAATATACACGACGCTCTCTTTGCTAGAGGTCGCGGGTTCAAAACCCGGTTTGGGAAATAAAATTGTATCAATTGTCTCACACATGGAATTAAGATTAATTTAATAGTTACACCAAGTTCAAAAGTGAAAGATTCTGTCAATATCAGAGATCACGGTTCAAAATCAAAACTTTGAAAGGGATTTAGGCATAGCAGTATAGTAAATTGATTCGTCAATGCCGAGATTTTTGTGATGTCGTTCTCACAAGGGTCAAAGTCACGTGTACTTGTTGCCCTAAATTAAGGTTTGAAAATGGGACAATTAGAGTGAATTCGCATTAAAAATATTGATAAATAACATGAAGTGTAAAACAAAATATTTTTCACACAATTTCCCACGGTCCTGCTCAAAATCTTTGATCACCAGATGCTATTAAAACACTTGTCAATTAAAAATGCGATTTAATTTACTCAAAAATATTTTTAAGAACTAAACTAAATGTTATGTGTTAGCATGTTGTGAAAGACGTTATACCTTACGATATTAATTTAAAAGTTTTTCTCATAAATAATTATTTCACTTGAAGTAGTCAAACAACAACAGGCAGTACAGAGCAAAAAGTAGTATGAATTTAAAAGATATATTTTTTTTTCTTTTTTCAGAATTTGAATAAGCAGCTTATTAAACTCCTTATTCGCATTCGAAAAAGCATTGCGGGCCTAGACTATTAGACAAGTATGCACGGATACTATGAATCTATAAACACATGACACCGAGTGCACTCCACTCAACCGTTGCTTAGTATTCATAATTCACAATGAATAGCTTGTAGGTTCGTTTTTCCGAATTGCTACAACAATGCTAATAACTATTATATTAGTGACTAGCGGGGAATAATAATTTACAAGGTATTTAGTTAGCTACGTAGTGTGGGTTAGAACAAAGCCTGTTATTAAAAAAAAAAACACATTGTGAAATAACCAAAATAAATTAACAATCTTTAATTTGCTACGGCTGGGTTTAAAACCCGTGACAGTTGTGTCCAAATCTTCGAAGCTTATCACTCTGCAACGAGGTTCGTCAAATGCTTGGATTAATTGGTTGCTTCTTCTGTGTTTACTCACGGTGCGTAAAATCAAATGAAATTTGATGGTTTTAACAAATATTCTAAGTGCCTTTTAAGTTTTTATTATTATTGTGAGTGTGTCGGATAGATCAGTGAAATAATTACATATTACTGCTGCATTATTACATCCAAATAGTGTTTTGAAAAGTAAACATCACGATCTGTCAAACGGTACTGTTTTTTTGCAGTGCACAATAATAATTTTTTTAAAAGTACAAAAATACATTCAAATAAAGTGCGGAAATTTATGGATAAATCCGAATGCATAAAAAAGTATTCATATTCATGTAATTACCCCTTAAATATAATTTAAAGTGACAAATTAAACATAATCTAAACCGAACTGTCAATTGTTTTTGACATAAATTCATCTTATATATTATTTAATTCCCAACTACGTCAGAGCTGTATTTGGCCGCGCGGTCAACCCGCCCATTCCGGCATATTATAATATTAGACTCCCCGAGCGTAAGTTCGAATCCATCTGGAACTATTTTTTTTTTGTTTTTTTTTTTTTTTGCCTTTTGGTAAAATTTAAAACTACTTTTATTTAAAATATTATTCCTAATTTTTAACTAACCACAATCTGCAAAAATGAAGCGTACACCCCCTGGACAATCAAATCGTACTCTTTTTGATCGAATTTCTGATGATGAAGATGATAATGATGTTCTTCCATCAAATACCGATCCAGTTCAAGTGTCCACTATCATTCCTGAAAATGAGCTAAAAAGTGTGTCGAACTGTGATACTGCTGACTATGTCAAACAGCTATCTGAAAGGGTCCAAGCTGCGATGGCAATCATTTCTGATCCATCATGCAGAGCTACTAAGGAACAGCAAATTAGAATTCAAAAGGAGCTGATTAGTGTTCTCTCTATATCGAATATGATGGCACTTGAAATGGGCAAGCTAGAAGGAGCCCTATCAGTGTTCACCACGAAACACAGCTCCAGTCAGCAACCAAGTGCTCTAAGCCGTGCCTGGAATACTGTAGCTGCCCCCTCTTCTGACTCCAGAGCCTCACAATATCCCTGCTTGCCACCAATAACTAGAAATAATGCTGCTCCTGGCCCTTCTAGACCGTCAGTTCTGGTTTTTCCGTCCGGCAACATCCAGGCAACTTCAGAAGCTACCATAAAAAAAAATTGAAGACCGCGATTAATCCCCACAACACTGGGCATTCGGGTAACTGGAATGCGAGGATTGAAAAGTGGTGGGGTGTTAATACACCCTAGCACTTCAGCTGAGGCGCGTAAACTAGCTAATGCTTCAGGTTTAGCTGAAGCTGGCCTCAAAGCAACGGTCCCCCCAAATCGCCTTCCCCGCATTGCTATCCACGATTTACCGCAAAACACCCCAGCTGATGTGATTATTAATGCCATCCATCACCAATCTTTAAATGACACCGGTCTCACATTGGACAATCTTAAAGCCGAAATATCATTTTCCCACAAGTCTGGCCCGCGCACTGGAAACTGCATACATATATTTAGAGTGCCTCCATCTGTAAGGCATTCTTTAATATCGAGCTCCAAGCTGGCAGTAGACTGGCAACTGCACCGTGTCAGAGACTGGGTCGATAGCCTTAAATGCGGCCATTGCCAGTTGTATGGGCACATAGCTTCGAAATGTCAAGCAGAATCAGCCACCTGTCCTCACTGTGCTAAAGTTGGACACAACCGCGATGCGTGCCCTAAAAAGGATAAAACCCCAGTATGTGCCACGTGCACTTTCTTCCGGAAACCGGCCTCCCACAACACTGGATCGAAAGACTGCCCCGCCCGCCAAGCTGCCGAGCGACGCGAACTATCTCGTGTAAATTTTTTAGATTGAACGAAAAACGTCGTCTCGTGTATAATGATTTCTCTTCTTATTATCAAAATGTACGTGGTTTAAATACAAAATTAAAAACCATTAGATGTAACATCAATGTATGCCAATACGATTTTATATTTCTTAGTGAAACATGGTTGTCCGATAATGTTGCATCGGCTGAACTAGAATTTTTTGATTACAACATTTTTCGTAGTGACCGCTCCTCTTCTTCAAACAAGTCTAGAGGAGGTGGAGTCATGATATGTGTTAACAAAAATACTCTTGTCATATTATTGAATCCTCCAATAATGTTTCTGATCAATTATTCATATGTGTTCTTCTTGGTAGCAAAAAACTTTTACTTGGTTGTGTCTATATTCCCCCCTCTTCTCCTTTGGAAGTGTATAAGTCACATACTGAATTAGTGGAACGCGTATCTAAAAATTCCGATTCCACATTTATTTGTGGAGATTATAATTTACCTAAACTATTGTGGACAAATGACAACCTAGGTGTGAAAACTGTTAGTGGTACTCTTTCCTTGCAAGCTACTACAATTGTGAATTTCTTCGCCTATATGAATATGTTCCAAGTAAATTCAATAATAAATTCTCTGGGTTCGTGTCTCGATTTGATTTTTTACAAGTATGCCTAGTGTCTCTGTAAATGAAGCTTCGGACTCATTGTTACCAATTGATAAATACCATCCATCTCTATCTATAAAAGTTACAAACTTTTTTTCAAAATTGATTCTTTAAATCCATGTGTTTCTTATTACAACAAATTTAATGATGGCGACTATGTCAGCATGAATAGATATCTTGCCCAGTTTGATTGGTCATCTCTCTTTTTCAATTCTAATATTAATGATGCTGTACTTAAATTTAACAAATGTTTAACGGATGCTGTAAATTTATTTGTTCCACGGGGAATCTACTCCAAACCTAAGTTTCCTAAATGGTTCAGTATGAAGCTGAAGCAGCTGATATTTGAAAAAAAGAAAAGCTCACAAAATTGTTTTAAAAGATTCAGGCAACTTAAGGCATTACCAAAAATTTAGTAATCTTAGGGAATTGTCTAAAGTTGAATCAGCTAAGTGCTACAAATCCTTCATAGAAGTCACTGAGTCAAAATTACAACTAAACCCAAAACAATTTTGGCAATTTGTAGCACAAAAGCGGACTGAAAATGATATCCCTTCAAGTATGTTTTATAATGAAACTCATGCCACAAACGGACTTGACATAGCTAACCTCTTTGCCAAACACTTCTCCTCTGTTTATTCTAATATATCGTGCACCACCCCTTCATACAACTATACTGAAAATGTTGACTTGAATAATTGCCAAATCTCACTTTTAGATGTATTTAATTCGTTAAAAAATCTATCTAGTAAGAATAGCACTGGCCCTGATGGAATTCCTGAAATTGTATTGAAAGAATGTAAATACATCTTATCTAAGCCACTTTCTATCTTATTTAACCTATCACTTTCATCTGGCTCATTTCCTGACTCATGGAAAATTTCATATATTAGGCCTATTTTTAAGTCTGGTAACAAGTCCAACATTGAAAACTACAGACCAATTTCGATTATATCCCACATTCCAAAAATATTTGAGTCCATCATTACAAAGAAAATTACCCCCGTATTTAAAAATGTTCTGATTGAGGAACAGCATGGATTTAGATCTGCTAAGTCTACCACAACAAATTTACTTTCCTTCACTAATACCATTGTTAACGCTCTGGAAGTTAACTCTCAGGCAGATGTTCTCTACACTGATTTTTCTAAAGCCTTTGATAAAGTTAATCACTCAATTCTTATCGCCAAACTTCATGCTATCGGTATTAGAAATCCTTTATTATCTTTCTTCAAATCTTATTTAAATGATAGACAACAAAGAGTCAAAATTAATAACTTTGAATCTATTAATATTAAAGTAACGTCTGGAGTACCCCAAGGTGCCCATCTAGCTCCTCTCCTTTTAACATATTTATTAACGACATTGCTAAAGTATTTTCTTCCTCGCGTTTTTGGCTTTTTGCAGATGACAATAAGATCCTTAAAATAATAAAATCTTTTTCATGACTGTATTCTTCTCCAAAGTGATATTGATTCATTTAATGAATGGTGTGAAACTAACTGCCTAAAATTAAACATTGATAAATGTAAAATTATGTCATTTCATAGAACTCATAAACCGATCCTCTTCAATTATAAATTAAATAGTGTCTCCTTATCTACCGTCAGATCTATAAAAGATCTTGGTGTCACTATAGACTATAATCTTTCTTTTCGTGATCACATTAATAATGTAGTTAATAAATCATTAAAACTTCTTGGCTTCATCAATAGAATTGCATGTGACTTTAAGAATATAAAGACTCTAAAAACCCTTTACTGCTCATTAGTTCGCCCTCATTTAGAATATGCTAGTGTAATTTGGTCCCCTTTCTATACCGTTCATATTCATCATATTGAATCCGTACAACATCGCTTCTTACGCGGTATTGCATGGAGATTGGGGCGAGAAAGAGGCGATTATTCATATGATGAAATTGAACAATTATTGAAAATGTCTTCATTAGAAAAGCGCAGGAAAGACTTCGATTTAATTTTCATTTACAAAATTATTAATTGTTTTATTGACTCACCTTCTCTGTTGCAACTTATCCAGTTCAACATTCCTTGCCGTAGACTCAGAAACAATGAATTGCTGTTCCTCAATCATCACAATACTAATTACGGGTATAATTCTCCAATGTCCAGAATGTCAAGACTTGTTAACTCAAGCCATGGTCTTGAAATTTTTGGTAGCAGTCTAAATGATTTTCGTCATTCTTTACGACTCTACCAAAACTTTGACTAAGACCATGGCTTGAATGTTCTCTCTTATGTTTATTTTGCCTTATTTTTGTCATCGCTTCATTTATCTCAATTTATATGCTATTTCTTCTCTGTTACTCTTTTTTATATTTCGTGTTTTATATGTATTTTTGTAATTGGACTTTAGTCCGTTAATTTATAAATAAATAAATAAATAAATAAATTTCGAATGTTACGTGCTCACATCACAACCGAAATTATATTGTTTTATATTATTATTATTATTATTATTCGATACTTTCAAACGGTCATACATTAGACAGAGAGATGTAATTTTCTTCAGTCACACAAGGGTTAAATTGGCCTTACAGTCTGACGGCAATCGCGGTACATTTTTAACGCTTTAGATATGAAATATCTATTATGTTATTAATATGCACATGGATAAATCATTGCTCGTGAGCACCCCGGTCAGGGTTCAGCCGTTTATAAAGAAACCCCCCTGCGAATCTGAACGGCAACGGTAACAAATGTGCCGACGGAGATGAGTGGAAGGTCTCTATTAAAAAGCCGCGGAGTTTGAATGCTCGCTAATTTGCTCCAACGCGCATTCCCATTCATGGTGGATAATGACACGCCACGAATATTCAGCGTTTACTAATCAAACTTGTATTTCGGCATTCTATCAAACGGAACATGCTTACCGCTAACTGGCTGACTGGCTGACTGGCTAACTGGCCAACTGGCCAACTGGCCAACTACCTGCCTCAGTGCGCCCACAGTTCCCACGCGAGGACTCGAGTATCCTAGTTGACGAGGCTCCCACCGTGTGTATGTGTGGCTTATTAAAATGACACCCTACCCCGAAAGTGCCTTACTTTGCACAGTAAATGGAAACTTTGCACCGTACGCGGAAACTTTGCACCTTAAGGAGTAACTTTGCACCCTGACGGGATAACTTTGCGCCATTTTAAATTAATTGAAAACAGATTAAATTTTCAAAATTATTTATGAAAATAAGTTAATTTAAAAAATACATTTTCATATAAGGATCTACTGCAAATATACGTATTTAAATAATTTCTTATATTATATATTACAAAGTGTTCATAATTTTATACATATAAGAAATTAGGCATATTTTTAAATAATTTTAAATTAAAGGAAAATAGACTTACAAGAAACAAAAAAATATTTACAAAGAAAAAAAAATTGAGTCGTATGTGCGGTAAAACCACGTATGAATGTGTTAAAAACGTGGGTATCCGGAAGGAATGCAAGGCTGATGTAAGCGTAATTAATAGGATCAAGAAAGGGACGCTTAGATGGTTTCGGCATGTAGAGCGAATGAACGAAGAAAGGAGTATGAAAATAATATATGATGCAAAAGTGAAAGGAATAAGAAGTCGGGGACGCCCGAAGAAGACATGGCACGATCAAGTGAATCAAATACTTGAATCGGGCCACGTGAAGAGTCAGAATAACAGAAGAGTATGTATGAGACGATGTATGAATGTGAACGAAGCAAGGAGTGTGTTCTAAGACAGAGTTGTACGGCGGTCCGTCCTCTCTGCCCCTGCTGAGAAACGGCGTGATGGTTGGTTAGTTTGTCTTTTAAAAATTATATATTTCAGACAGTGCTGAAGATCACGTCAATGAGAAGAAATTCTTTCAAGAATCAATAAGTTTTTCTTTCTAAATCTCTCCTCACTGACGTATAATATGTCGAAGCTTAAGTGCTGAAAGTTTCCATTTTTATGACTTCATTTACCAGTTCAAAGTGTACCTGAAATGCAATATTGTTTTGGAAATTGTCTCAAGTGACATGTTCCTGCATGCAATTTTAAGCACTTTTCTTGCGATATTCCCGATTTTGTGTGACATAATAAAAGAATATAAATACTTATAAAAATTTAAGCATTGAGATTGAAAAACTCTGTATTGTTGCGACAGTTGTGTCAATTACATCGCGACATTTGAGCTGACCTCGTCAACCGTGTGTCGGACACTAGTTTTTGTTGTGTGCGAAATTTTTTTTCTAAGAAAGACGACATCTATAATTACGCATATCACAAGTTCCCCGCGTTCCGTCAGCAAAACATGGAACTCAAGTACAACAATATTTAAAACCTTTTTTTAATATGGGATAATACAAGTAACCTAGGGGGCAAAGTTACCCCGTAAGGGGGTGAAGTTACACTAAAAGTGGAAAAATAACGCGTATTTTAAGGCAGTAGTATAACTTGGTCCACTAATCTGATGTGTGTTTTCCTCTCAGGCCGGGATGCTGCGCACAGAGCACGGGGAGTACTGGCTGGAGCCCGCACACCCCTCGCCCCCGGAGGGCCAGGCGCACCCGCACGTCATCTACAAGCGCGCGGCCGCTGCGGGGTCCGGCGGGCTGCGCGGCTCGGCTGCGGGAAAGAGCAAAGCGAAGGGCAAGGGCAAGGGCAAGGGCATGGGCAAGGGGAAGGGCAAGGGGAAAGAAAAGGCGAAGGGAAGGGGCAAGGGCATAGCGCGCAGGAGAAGACGCCGCCGGAAGAACAAGAACTGCGGCACCAAGGAACCGCCTAGAACAGACGGACTTGGTAGAGGCAAGATCGGCATTCATTCCAAGGTTAGTCCCTTTTTTAATTAACCAATAAAAAACTTTGTATTTTTTAAATGGTTATTTTGTTTCACTAATACAATTAAAAACATCATTGATTCTAATATTTTGGTCATTAAATTGATCAAGTCGATTATTCCGTAAATTAAAGTGAGAGGGTTTTTCCCTGACACCATCTAGCAGCGATTTGATTTAAGCAGAAGACTTCGTTTCCATTAAATGAGAAAGAATAGTTTTTTTTGCCCAAAAAATTCGCCACACGTGAAGGAGAAACATGGCGGGTCTCAGGGTTGATAAATAGCTTAGAGCAGATTCTTGGATGGCGGAAAATCCCAACTCAATGTTTTTTTTTTATATTTTATCATAAGTCTAGTTATCGACCTATTTCTCACCGCTGACGTGTAAAATTATAGTTATGAAAACATATATAAGTATGGTATATTGAAAAAATAGTAATTTAAAACACAATTTCTGCGAAAGAATAGGACGCATAAAATAGTACATCTTTTAATATTGACTCTGTGATAAATTTTTTGTCGGCCTCCGTGGTCGAGTGGTTAACACACTCGACTACGACACTAGAGAGGTCGCAGGTTCAAATCCCGGCTTAGGTAAATAATTTTCATTTTATTGGTATCTGTTATTGCAATTTTAATTAGTTAAAAATATATATAGTATATTTGCGACACGTTCCAGTATGGTAGTTAGTCTAAGTGACATTATTCAGAATTGAAACATTGCTTAAAATGGCTTTTACCGCGTTTGGTGGCCAGATCTGAATAGCCAGGTATTTCCCAACCTTCCTCTTCCACATTTCCTTCTCCTCCCTACTACCTTCAGCTGGCCATACACTATTTGACAATGCCATAGTCCCACTTGCTCCAGATGTTTGAGATCAGTTGGAACTCTTGTACGGTATTTACTTTTTAAAAAATAACGAAAAAAGTATTATTTTAAGTGTGTTTACTAAAAAAACAAATAATGTATGATTTATTTATGCGATTTTTTATTCAAGCATTGATGTTCGGTGGAATGTTATTTTAATGTTTAATTTTCGTGTAAAGATTTACTTTTTGAAAGATTTATTTAATTATGTATTGAGATGTTTTCTGTAATAAATCTCTCTGAAGATGAGAGTAACTAACCTACTAGCTATTAAAACTCCGTTAGAATTATGTGTCAGTGACAGTTAGTAATTATAATTACATCTCCTCTCCCGACTCCTCCGAGACGACATATAAAAATATAATAAAGATAATAAGCTAGTAGGTACGTCTGTATGTATGTATGTGTTGCGCAAACTCTGCTCCGGCCTCACTTCGCCATTCATTAGTGATTTGAATGGCTCCGAACTCACCACAACCATCACCACGACCACCACCACGACCATCACTAGCGCTAGTATTCAATACTTACATCCGAATGACATAAGCAAGTTGTTTGAACCATTTTTGGCATTGAATTAAATAAAAAATTAAGAATTGTGTAACCTTTACATTTCCAATTAGCACTTCGACTTCCTTGTTTTTGTTATTGAAATCTGCGCACACTTCTTTCGGGAACAGATTTCATGGTCTACATTTTATTTTAGATTCGATATTGATATTTCGTGGGAGAAAATTATTTTATAGCGTGAGTCATTAAATTATATTGCTCATGGCAAAACAATACCTCATTTTCCACATAGTACAAATTTTACAGGGCACACAAAAAAAAACTGACTTGCCACATAGTTAAGCAGTTTTAAAAAATGAGCATATTAAATTATAACGTAACTAACTAACCGTCACGCCGTTTCACCGCAGGGGTAGGCAAATAGGACAGACCGCCATACAACTCTGTCTTGGCACACACTCCTTGCTTTGTTCACATTCATACATCGTCTCATACATACTCTTCTGTTATTCTGACTCTTCACGTGGCCCGATTCAAGTATTTGATTCACTCGATCGTGCCATGTCTTCCTCGGGCGTCCCCGACTTCTTCTTCCATTCACTTTCGCATCATATATTCTTTTCACACTCCTTTCTTCGTTTATTCGCTCTACATGCCCAAACCATCTAAGCATCCCTTTCTTGATCCTATTTATTACGCTTACATCAGCCTTGCACTCTTTCCGGATATCCACATTTTTAACACGGTCATACATGGTTTTATCGCACATACGACTATGTCTCAGGGATCTCATTTCCACCGAATTCAGTCCACTTTCATCCTTCCTCTGCCAGTTCCCTTACCCTAATCTTAACAAGGCTATCATATAAGATATGGCCATCTTAGAAATGGTGACAATCAGGAGGAACAACTGGTTTTAAGGCTTTACAAGGAATTACTATAAATGAAAAAAAAAACCTTTAATATTTTATTTGGTTAGGTTGTTTAATTTTTTACACACTGAAAATTCACTTTTGACAAATAGGTGGGATACGAGGTGTCGTTTGTGACATGAGCGATATGTATTAGAAAAACGTTTGAGAAAATGGATACTACCGGAATCGATTAACCATTGAGCCACCTCAACAACTTTTAAACCTGCCGTGCTACTCCTATACGAATGGAACCTTGACTTTTAAAAATTGGATTACGACAAGTACCTTCCTTTTTTAACATTAGGTGTAAATCTACGTATCAAGACATCGTTCAAAATCAGATTTCGAAGGCTTACGCATACACTGTCATGCCTGAATGGTTTTATTCGATAATTTATTATGGATACGTTCATACTACGTACAAATTTCTTTTATTTGTTTTTTAGCACTTTATAGACGTTTCATTACATAGTAGAATAAAGGTGGGGTCTTTGCCAGGTGGGAATTTTTTCTGACCAACCCAGATTCTTAGTAGCAATAAAAATATTATATATGGCGTTTTCTGCGTGGGGTGAATACAAATCTGAATAAAATTCAATTTAAAAAAAAAAACACAAAATATTTAAATAATTCAAATGTTTCCTTTAAAAAGGGAAAAGAAACGAATGAAGGTGGGTGTCGCAATAGCATTCCGCTGATGGTAATAGAAATACATAACGCCAATAACTAAGTATCGCCCTGGTGAAAGACCACCATTCAGAATCGAAACGTTGCTTGAAATGGCTTCAGCCGTATTTGGTGACCAGATCCGAATAGCCAGTTACTTCCCGACCCTCCTCTCCCCCATCTCTTTTCCCTCCTCACCACATTCAGCCTCGCAACATACCCCGATTGGGGATGCCATAGTCTCACTGGCTCTAGACGGCTGGGAGCAGTTGAGACTCTTGTGCGGTATTCACCATAAAAAAATTCAACATAATTTAACTAAGCCTTATATTGGAATTTGGAAAGAGTACCCGTAAATCATCTATTAACACAGTATTGTTTCGCGTCAACATTATTATTAATAAAATCAGATTAGAGTTTCTTCTAGTACAGCTCGATGCTTGTCTATCTGTTTGTTCGTCTTAGGCATACGGAATATAATCGCATTAAAACCGTCCACTGCCGCTGGAGCCGAGGTCGTAACTCATCTGGTATAGCTTTTAAATGAGCCCCGGGCGCTGTCAGGACAAATGCCGAATTTACGATGCCCATCACAGATGTAATAATTCTTCGTTTCGGGATGCTGCGAGTGCGCACTACACGCTCTAGCTTTACATGGACATTATCATACGTCTTACGTGTTGGGCCGCTTCAATTATCTCACACTTATCTCCGTCCTGATCTGGATAAGGCAGACGCCGCGAGTCACGGAGCGGTATTTAGGTCGGACCCCGGTCCAGGGCGACTGGTCGAGGGCGCAATTGGGTCAGTGCTGAGAGTGGCGCGCGGCTAGTCGCTAAACAGTGAGCATGTCAGAAAGCTGACTGCGTCATGATGCACAATACACAATACACAATACGCGCTCGACGCTCTCGTGGACATAAACACCAATCGGAGTTATGGCCGCGATAGGCGCCGCCCTACGCCGTGCGGTCATAGCTGCGTTTAACGCGCAACCATGTCCCAGGGCGGATCTATGCATATGAATCCCTCCCCGATCCAGAGTGCTACTTCGTCTGTTGCATGCTCAGAGCAATAACATACAGGAGGAAGCGCTTCTGTAGTCAGTATTGATGATTTTTGCCTGACTCGGCTAGACCTGGGCGTGGCTAGAATTAGGGCTAGGGTATTTATACATCCATTCATAGCACCTGTCGACATAATGTTTTTGTTTATTTGTATAACCACTTTTTCACATTTTGTTATAAACAAAAATATAGGATATAACCTAAAAAAACGTTGAGTTATGTCCAGTTATGTAGCAAATCAAAACGTAGTGGGCGGAGTCGCCGGAGACGCGGGAGACGGAGAACATGCTTACAAGCCCAATTACAAAAAATACAAAACACGAAATGGGAAAAAAGAGCAAGAGAGAAACAACATCACAAACATAATATTAAAGGAAGCAATGACAAAAATAGGACAAAATATACATAAGAAAGAACATTCAAATCAAAGTTTTGGTAGAGTCGTTAAGAATGACAAAAATCATTTTGAATGCTGCCAAAAATTTCAAGACCATGGTTTGAGTTAACAAGTCTCGACATTCTGAACAGTGGAGAATGATACCCATAATTAGTAGAGGGATGATTGAGGAACAGCAATCCATTGTTTCTGAGTCTACGGCAAGGAATGTTGAGCTGGATGAGTTGCAACAGGGAAGGTGAGTCAATAATACAATTCATAATCACGAATGAGTTTGTTGAGCTACTTGAATCTTTAAGAAGTTTATTTTTGGACATAGCATAAGGTAGACCGGGGATAGTGTGCACACTTTTTTTTATATTTGATTTTTTTTTTAATAAAATTGTAAATTTATTTTGAGTTAAATCACATTCTTATGATAATTTTCAAAACTACTCGTAAGGCCATTAAAGAAAACAACCTTCATTCAGCTTTACCCGACACACAAATTTATTATTTGTATTTTTAGCGAAACGCGAACGACCATGGAATTTGACAGTGACCTCAAAAATATTAACAAATTCTAACAATAGACTTAAGAGCCCACGTGAATCACGTATTTATGTAAAGTTATTCTTTTATATGGAGAATACTTCATCAATAATCACGAGCTATTTATTTACTATGTTCATTTTAAATTCTTAAATAAATTAATAATTATTGATAATATATTGTACTATCCAAATTAAATTTATTATTATTTTATTTAAATTGTTTGGTATTCGTCGTGTTTCACGCTCGTACTATGAAATTACTGGGGGTTCATGAAAATCTAAAAAAATATAGATTATTTGTTTCATTAAGAGGAGGCACTCAGGGCATGTTTCATACAAAATTTAGTTTTGTACTATCGACTTAAATGCCAAACCAAACGGTATCTAGTACGCCTTTGAATTATTTTATTTATTTTTGTTTTTAATTTTAAAATGCAGGCCATATGAGATTTCGATTTTATTTTATTTTATGGATAACTTTGGCAATTGTTTGAGACTAATTGTAAATCTTTTTTTTGATCATTCTTACTCCAACTAGTTTGGAAATATAAAATTGCTTAAAAACGTTTTATTGAGTCGAAATTAGAAATTACCAAAGACAAATTTGTATTCTACATAACTTCAACAAGGTATGTTTTTTATTTATCTACAACTTTCATAAAAAATCAACCCCATAAATTTCGCGGTTTGAGCGTTAAATGCCGTATATTATCTTTGTAAAAGATCATATTAATAATGAATCGCTTTATATTATTCACATTAAAAACGTGAATTGTATAAAGTGATTTTTATTTTTATTAAAACAATATGGATTAGTAACACACGCATAAAAGAAAAATAATAACGAAAATTAAAATCGAATTCACTGTGGCACCCTTAACTTTTTCCTGTTCCTTGTGTTTTCATAAGAAAGCTCGTTACAGAGGCGTGATGCGATGTTAGAGTGTTGGGTGGGAATCTCAAGGGTTGTCTCATCACTTGAGCGAAGAGAAAGTCAGACTTTCATATATTTGTTTGCTTCTGCAGCAAGTAACTGTCACTGTGTTTGTGTTATTGTAGAGTACTGAGGAGACGGTGCGGAAGGCCAGGTCCGTGAGCAGACCGCGCCACGTGGAGGTGCTGCTGGTGGCGGACTCCAGCATGACGGACTTCCACCAGAAGGGCAACGTGGAGACCTATCTCCTCACTATCATGAACATGGTGAGTTCACTTCACAAACATCCAACCAAACGATTCACAGCATGATTCACTTCCCTCTGCATACGACCAAAAGAGAAACTCACCTAAAGAACGTCATGTTCATTTGTAAGCAAATTTGTTTTCTTCGATATTTTTCAATCCCATTCCCAGGCGAAGTCGGGTACTAAAGCTAATTACAACTTCACATAATCAATTCTGTAGGTATCCGGAAGAATAACCAAAGACGCCATGTTTTTTTGTTATTTGGCTGTCAAAATATGTTCAAATAGGTTTCTCCAATTTCGTCGTCAACGGCAAAATATGTGGTGCGTATTTTTGATGTCTCAAAAAACAATCTGTAACTCTCAAAAATCAGTTTTTAATTTCCTCCTGAACAATTACGTTTTTGGCACATGGGAGGTATTTTCGCGTTGACGGCGATTTGTTTTTGCTTTTATGATCTAAAGCTTTAAAAGTTGTAAAACCCATTAAAAGTGGTACATAAAGCGTTACTCTCAAAGTCTAAAAATTCCAGTATTATATCGATGTTGTATTGAGCGTTGACATTTACAATACCACATACAAAACAAAAGTGACTTTCTTCTGACACATGTCCCAGAATTTCCATTTTTATATCGGATTTCCTTAAAAACATGCGGTAATGTTATTCCAAAAAATATTGTGCATTCTCTGCATCCAGTGGCAAATTTGAAAACGTTATTAGATTTGTTACAAGCGTCGTTTATACGAAAGAGGATACGTCAGCAGAATGCCTTTATTGCTCTGAGCAAGCGAGGCCTAAGGAGATTTTCCTACTTGAGTCGTCGACTCAAGAACTGGTAAACCAGGCTCCACTTCTCCCCTTGGTCCTGCGCAACAGGGAGGGCTGTAGACACTGACGATCTTGACGCATGAGACACTTAACAGCTCAATCCAAAGCATCTTCCAAATGAATAGTGTCAAAAAAAGCTAAAAATGTTCATTACTTAACAGTGTCCTTAAAGTAAGCCCGTTTCTCTAGGTATCATCCCTGTACCTGGACCCGACCATCGGCAACTTCATCAACGTGGTGGTGGTGAAGATCATCCTGCTGGAGGAGGAGCAGGAGGACGGGCGCGGGCTGAACATCACCACCAACGCGGACACGACGCTGGCCAACTTCTGCCGCTGGCAGAGGGACCTCAACCCGGACGGAGACAGCCACCCCAACCACCACGACGTGGCCATCCTCATCACCAGGAGGGACATTTGCGCCAGGCAGAATGTCCCTTGTAGGTATGGCTCTTATCTTGTACTAGACTTCCTTATTATATAACGTCTTTCGCTACTACTTTTTTGATAAATTGGCATGCAGAGTACAATTGATTTTTGACGGCCTCGTGGTAAGACGCTCGACTACGAATGCAGAGGTCGCGGGTTTAAGTCGCGTAGTGCGAAAATAATTTGTATTTAATTGATATGTGTTGTTTCACATTCAATTAAATATATTTGCGGCCCTGGTGAAAGACCACCATTCAGAACCTAAAATGACTTTAGCCATGTCTGGTGACCAGTTCTAAATAGCCACGTACTTCCGAACCCTCCTCTTCCTCATCTCATTCTCCTCCCCACTACTTTCAGCCTCACAACATAACCTAATTAGGGATTTCATAGTCTCAGTGGCTCTGGGAGCAGTTGAGACTCTTGTGCGGTACTCACGTAAAAAAAAAGAAAAACAATGCCATAAAGTCTCATATAGGTTGTTGATTTTAGAAAACTATGTTTTTTTTTTACGTCATCTTCTTCCCTTTGTCCCACCGTTTCGATAAAGCGCCTCCAGGATACCCTGTCCTGCGTGACGCCAGCGGCTACCGTCCATTGCAGACAAAGTCGGGGCAAGCAACTCCAGAGGCTATGCGAGGAAAGTCAGGGTATATGAAAAAAATTGCATTCAAAATTTCGTTTTCGCTTCGGGGGACAGATCCTTCTGAAGGATTTGTTTCCGTCTTTTAAATTTTGTTCGAACACATTAATTTGCTTTTATAATTTGAAGACGGGAACTTCCAAATCTCAACATATTTGAGAAACCCTCGTTCATTTCTAGGCTCCTGGGGCTAACCGGATGACTTTATTTTATTTATTTATAAACTAACGGACTAAAGTCTAATTACAAAGAAATACAAAACACGAAATGGGAAAAAAGAGCGACAGAGAAAGAACAGCAAATATTAAATATTAAATGAAGCAATGACAAAAATAGGACAAAATATACATAAGAAAGAACATTCAAGTCAAAGTTTTGGTAGAGTCGTAAAGAATGACAAATATCATTTAGATTGCAATAAAAAATTTCAAGACCATGGCTTGAGTTAACAAGTCCCGACATTCTGGACAGTGGAGAATGGTACCCATAATTAGTAGAGTGATGATAGAGAAACAGCAATTCATTGTTTTTGAGTCTACGGCAGGGAATTTTGAACTGGATTAGTTGAAACAGAGAAGGTGAGTTTATAAAACAATTAATAATTTTGAAAATGCAAACTAAATCAAAGACTTTCCTACGCTTTTCTTATGAAGAAATTTTCAATCATTCATTTTGAAACATTTACAATCGTTCTAAGTGGGATTCGGTAGCGTGTGCCCAGGCGGGGCCCTGTTAGTTTATACCTTATTCTTGACTTAAATTAAAGATAAATAACTTAAATTAGAAGATTGTTTTTAAGGGACTTTTTTCTATCGCTTGTAGTAACAAGTAACTACATATGTTATTATGTTTTATTAGCAATGATATATCAATTCTTCACGGAGAATGAGTTATTTTTAAATGTTTATACAACAGATCCATGTTAATACAGACTTGCATTTGTAATATTGGATAAAATAGTTGTTTCGGCAGTCACTTCAAACGGAATAGGAATTCCTACGTGTTTTTATTATCCTTTACTTTTATGTAATACCGCATTGGATTTCCAACTACGTGGAGCCATTGCATTACAATACGTTGCTCTTAGTAACTATTCACGTTCCCTTATTTTGTATGTATTATTTGCAAATTTTTCGCTTGTTTTCTTGCTTAGAAAAATAATGCTTAAACGATAGATCAAGTGGGGTAGAATTGCTATTGCAATGTATTATATAATAACCACTTCTTACCAGTGGCGGCTTGTGACTTTTTTAGCGTACTCTTAGAGTGGTAAGATTGAAAAAAACAACATTATTGATGTTGTTGTAGCCGAAAACAATTTTTATTTTTTTCAAATTTTCAATTTTTTGTATGAAGATTTTTCAGACATCCATGCAGTGCACCACCAAAACTCGAAAATCCTGAAAATCTTCATACAAAAAAAAATAAAAATCATTTTCGACTACAACAACACTGGTTCTTACCCGTAAAAAATAACGGGATGTAAATTGACTTGCCAAGAAAAAAATATTGGTTGCATCCATCCATTTCAAATGTAGAATAATGTCTGCCAAAATACATTATAGGTAGGTACTTTATTGGGTAGTTGAAAAGTTTATTTTTTTTATTTGATAATTATATTTCAACTAACTTCAGTTCCGAATATGAAAATTTCACACTCGTTCGTACGTGTGTACCTACTCACAAAGGACATTATTAAATGTTTAGATTTTTTTTTTTGCTACTTCGTACATATTTTTTTTTTTAAATTTTCGACAATTATGTTGAGCATGTAAATCCTTTTACATTTATTTTTCCAATTTTAATTTTCCACGTTACGATATGATCATGTCGTTTTAAAGTATTTGCTTTGGTTTTCTGGTATGTTATTGCCGATATTCTGTGAAATTTGAATTCTATGGTAAATTTAAATGACCAGGATACGTCTAGCCGATAAAAACGTACGAAGAAGATCGTCTTACTCTTGAATCTGCTGTTGCTTCTTAGCTAGAATAGTTTAGCCGAAAACCGTGGCGGCAGGCAGCAGTATTGATTAAATGATATTTAATGAGAGAGAATCGTTGCATCTACATCCATTTACTTTTTATCCTTGTCATGGCTGAAAAAATCACAAAACACAATAGGTGATCGAGTACGAGCAAAAAGTTGATAGCTCCGTAACTGAAGTGAAGAATACCCCTCTTCCAGTCATCTTCAGAATCGAGACGATGATTGTCTTTTATATTTGGACATCAGAGTGACATCACTGTCGGAGTATTGTTATTTTAATTATTGTTTCAAAATTAACTAACGGCCGTATAAATAATAATAAAATTCTAGCGCAACTAATTATTTTTGTGCCACAACAAAACCTACAATCTACATGATGTTAACATTTTTTGATATTACGTAATCATTACAACAACGGATTTTTTAACGCTTTAGTCCTGAGAAATTATTACGTACAAATTGTGAAAATAAACAAATAAGTACGGGAAGATCACTCTATCTAGTTGTTTTTTCACGAGGATAGTGAATGTATCTCAAGTCTCACCCATTTTGGATAATTTTGCTGGTTTTTCCAACTCTTGCACCATACGATCATGGTGTACCTTGTGCTAATAAAAATGAAAAAACTTTTTAAAATAGTCTTCCAAATGCCTTAAGAAGAAGCCTCAAGTCTTGACATTTTTCGTAGGATTTGTGCTGAATATGTTAAAAAAAAACTATGATTCTTATGATTACTAAGATTTCAATTTATATATGCTGTATAGAAACCTTATAGTGTGTGAACAAAAATTATTTGCATACATTTAAATAAAAATACAAAAACAAACAAACAAATAATAATAAAAACTCCGAACCGGCAATTGAAAACTATTATATAACATAAATAATTATGTGATCTACGTTAAGATTAATAAATCAATTTAATATGCTACCGTGTCGACACAAGTCTTGCATACAGTGCCCAACCCAGTACACGGCGTAAAGTGCATACGACAACCTTGAAAACGGAAACTTCTAAATTAGTGATGGGCACTCAACAATGTATTGGTACAATGTTTAATCGAGATAAGTGGGCATGCATCTCGAAATAAGATGATCGAATGCTTCCGATAAAGAACAATCTGTTCAAATTTATTCCTGAATGAGATTCCTCGGAGCGGATGTGTGGTAAAATCGTGAATGGCGAATAAGGACATCCGAAATGATTGCCGGCCGATGGCGATGTAATGAACTAGAACAAAAAGGTACGAATAGATGGTTGGACACGCAGAGCGAACGGAGGGGAAAGAGAGAGTCCAGAGAATATGTGACGCGTGAGTGGAAGAACCCTTAGAACCATGGTTACATCGGATGACACCATTGGTTGGAAAATAGAAGCAGATGTGACCCGTAGATAAAATCGACTGACGATTCGAAGTGAGCTGCGGCTTCGAAGTCATTGAGAGCCAGCAAGGCTCGGCAAATCTAGAAAACTTAAGGGTAGCCAGTGTCCGTAGCAAGTTTTGATAAAATCCGATCAGTCAAATACCTAATTGAGTAAGGTGAATGGGGACGTTTGAAAGTGGATGAAGCGAGAAGGGTATAATTAAACAGAGTTTGGTAGCGTCCCACTCTGTATAGCTACGAAATGGTGTGGTGGTTAGTTTTAATTCATTCGAAACATAATTAGATTCTATAAATAATCGATTAAAATCATTAAATGAATTTTCAATTCTTAAACCGATTTATGACCGATTGGTAGCTGAGGGGACAAACGCGTCAGATTCCAACGCGCGCGTCGTGGGTTCAATTCCTCTGCTGGCTAAGTCCTTCATCATTGGACAAGTAACATCTTACGCTTATTATGATGGTAGTAGGAGTTTTTCAAAGATTGTCAAGTTATTTTTAAACCGGGAAAGTATGTCTTTCTTAAAAAAAAACACTGTATTATATTCGATTTCATTGCAAAAGTAAAACTTTTTTTACATAATTCGAGTTTTGCAGTATTTTAGAATCCGGTATTTCGATTGTACACATCTCTATTCTCATAATTAAATCAATATAAATTATGCACTGATGTTTTTTATAATAATGGTCTAAGTCCACTTGCATAGAAATGCAATAATTATGGAGGTCGACCATGTCGGGGAAATGATTGCAATGCCGATCCGTCCGCGAGAAGATTATGCTTAAATATCAACACTCGCGTCGGTCGATTTCAACATACACACACTCGTACACAGACATGGAGTCAAAGTTTATTTTGTCAGCAATCGACGTAATCCCACACTGTTTATATTGCACGGATGAATAAGAGCCTCAACGAGGTGTTCAAACGAAGCATTTAGCCGGGGCTTGCTAATTGCCATGTAGTAACCTACCGTTAATTATTGTCAATAATGATTGGCTACGTGAGCAGTGAACACTTGATTTTGGACAGTGGGACAGTCGTAGTCTAAGCCTTAAGCTCGGTCCCACTAATCATTATGTCTTCCGCCTAAACAGTTATGTATTGGATAGAACTTATAAAGCAGAAAATCGGTTTGTATGTTGTACTAAAAGCTGTCGAACAGCGAGTGTTCACTTCATGAAATTTGCACAGCTCTTTGTTGAAGCCGGGTAGAGAAGCTTGTAGTTTAAAAACACAAATAAACAACCTCAAAAAAGAAAGGGTACTTACATGAAACAGTATTTCTGCCAACGTTGAGTGTGATGTGAGAGCCGCCCAGAATCGGATAACCTGGAAAAAAATTACTCGTTCAGTATAATGTGTTTAACGATGTTTTCAGATTGATGGAATCATTTGGGTGTCCGACGATTTGTTGTAGGTTTTTTTTTTGCGCAGTTTAATTGCTAGGCTGTTTGTGAAAGCAAGTTGTGTTTGCTTTGAATACTAGGCGGTTCTTAGTAAATCTTGTTTTATATTTATATAAATTTGTGGAATTTCGTCTGGAGTGACTAGAGGCATAATTCCATTATTATCCGTGTGAAGAAGCGCTCTCCGGTAACAATCAATCAATAGCCGGTTAGCTTTCAGCAGCCAGCAGTTGGCCGTCTTTGAGCAGAGCAGACGGCCGAGTCCCAGACGCCAGCCTAATGGCTCGGATCGTCACCTCCACTCGCCACTCTCCATTGTCTGGTCGCATTAGTATTCCTCCTGCTATCTCCGGCCGGCGAGATAGCGTAACATAACTTAACCTATATTATCCTGGCTCATACCAGTGCTCGTGTCTTTTACCTTCGAGTCAGAGGTGATTGAGCTCGCCCAAACACTTGATGCTTCGGTGACCTCAAAACGAACTTCTTTATAGTTAACCGTCTTCGTCTGAAAGGGAAAGCGTTCCAACTGACAAATCGCACGTCCTTCTGTGTAGAAGACTTTGGGTATCACAGAATCATTCAAAATGTAATTAGTATAAAATAAAAGGCTTAAGCGCGAAATAGAATTTTCCTGATTTCACTATTCATATTTATTAATAGAATAAAAGTTTTAAAAGTAATAAATTACCTAATAGATTAGTTAACTTATCCTAAAACTCGTATTTGCAGGTGTCGCAGGCGGTGAAAAGGTTCAGATTAAGAATATCTCGACCGACGGCCTCCGTGTTCTAGTGGTTGTAGTTTTTTTTAGTTTTATTTATTTTATATTAGTTACTTTGTACATTCAAGTTTACAAGAAGCTAATTATTTCATTTTCTTTTTGACTTTATAATATTTTAACTTATATATACTACTTATTATTTTGATTTATATGCATTTTTAAATAATTTTTACAGGCTGTTTTCTACATGAATTTATTGATGGGCATAATTTTGATGGTTTCCGGCAGCGCATTATAAGATTTCATCCCTTTATATAGTAAGCTATTTTGTAGGTTGGCTTTATTTTTTTCTGGTAGTTTAATTTCTTTGCATGCCCTTATATTATATTTGTGAATATCAATCAACATTGTAGATAATTTTGTCAGAAAAACATTTTGGTAACAAGTTGTTCTTCATTTTTTAAGACGCTCGACTACGAATCCAGAGGACGCGGGTTCAAATCGCGTAGTGTGAAAATAATTTCTATGAAACTAATGTGTCATTTGACATTTAATTAAATATATTTGCGACCCTGGTGAAAGACCACTATTTAGAATCTAAACGTTGCTTGAAATGACTTAAGCCGTGTCTGGTGGCCAGATCCGAATAGCCAGGTACTTCCCAACCTTCCTCTTCCCCATCTGCTTCCCCTCCCCACTACCTTCAGCTTCGCCACATACCTCAATTGAAGAAGCCATAGTCCCACTGGCTCCCACTTGGATGGTATTCATCATATGTAATGTACATTTTTTTTAATAAAATCTATTTTGTTATAAACGGATACTTCTAAATTAGTGATGGGCACTCAACAATGTATTGGTACAATGTTTAATCGAGATAAGTGGGCATGCATCTCGAAATAAGATGATCGAATGCTTCCGATAAAGAACAATCTGTTCAAATTTATTCCTGAATGAGATTCCTCGGAGCGGATGTGTGGTAAAATCGTGAATGGCGAATAAGGACATCGTAAAACTCTTTTTAAAATCTTTTTTGAAAACACTTGATAATCAGTATTCTCTGAATGGTCGAAACATACCGAAGCCATAATCAAACAAATAAAACAAAAATAATCTATGCATCGTGCAGTGATAAAAATCAACGCTTGAAGTCCCATCAGACCATAGGTTCTCAACGTGCGCGATAACGCCCCCTTCCGGCGTTGGAGGCTTTCAGGGGGGCAGTAGAACACCCAGAGAAAATTAGAGGGCGTTGGTGGTCTTTCACCAGGACGATACTTAGGGTATCTACCACTCTGGAACGTGCCGCAAATATACTTCTTATTATGTTATATGAATTAAATGTGTTATCACACATATTAATTAAATAAAAGTTACTGTTGATAGACTTTTGTGATTATATGAATAAGCCATATTGCCCTTCCTCTATCAACCGTGAGATTCTTAAATCATACCAGATCCAGAATTCGGTAAGTCTTCCCTCACCGGCAAGATTGTATAGCTTGCATCACACATTGACAATCGACACCACGTCCTGCTTGATCATATTCAAAGATACCAGTCAATATGCAAAATAATAATATGCACATGATATTATCTCAATTGTATCGATGCTATATTTTATCTTCATCTCTAGTAGAGGCGCTTCCACTCCTCGAGATGGCCGCGAAACGAGATTCGTCCATAAATTATCATTATACGAGTCTCTTAAAAAAAAACGTCGTGAAAATTTGAATCAGTTTTTTGCCTAGGAAGTGCTTAATTAAAACGTATTCGTAAAATGCTAATCGGTTTTTCTGCAAAAATGTCAAAGGTGTACAACATGGCTGCGACATCTGTCTGCTACTATGCTCTGTGTAGCTGGTTTGCGGTTCTTTTGATTTCGGCGATTCCCTACCTCTCTTGTTTATCGCCAATTAGCATCGTGCCAATCACGCGTTAATCTAACATTCAACAAATATCAGGTTGCCCTCGAATAATCCACCTGCCAAAACGACCGCTCTGCCTAATATTTAGCACCACAGCCTACTGTACTTTGAATAAATGGATCACATCCAATACAGATAAAGCGCAAAATCTGTTTGTACCACTAAAAACTCTCGAACGGTGAGCTCTGGCGTCGCACAACTTGTTCTGTCTAGAATTCAAAAGGCAACAAGGTATTTTTAAGCTCGCAAATACATTTCCGTCTTGAGCTAT
Organism: Drusus annulatus; assembly: GCA_022651775.1. NCBI lineage: Eukaryota > Metazoa > Arthropoda > Insecta > Trichoptera > Limnephilidae > Drusus > Drusus annulatus. The sequence continues at coordinate 1,466,183 of JAGWCC010000036.1, read as the reverse complement.
AAAGCTTTGAAGTACCTATCCATTTCGCTGTCAAAAATAACACAAGAGGCCACATTGTTTGTTCCTTTTTTATTTATTTTTCAATATGTAATAAAGAGTCGGACGAAGTCGGGTAGTTACTAGTGGTATATGGTGGTATTAAAAAATAGTATTATAAAGAGAGCCAATTTGATTTACATTGCATAGAAGCATATCGTCGTCAACGGGAAAATACCTCCTATGTGGTCAACTCCACAAAAACGAGTTAAATATGACAAAACAAAATAAAAAATAAAAAAATAAATAAAAATTTAAGTTATTCTAAATTTTAAGTTATTATGATATGGTAATTGTGTCCTTCCAGAAGTTACCTGTCAGGTAAGTATGATGCTGTATATTTATATAAACTAAGAATTAATACTAAGTAGAAATTAAGATTTGTACAGCGCCCTTGAGGTGATTTTTCACAAAAACGGCGCTATACAAATTATCCAAATATTATAATTATTATTATTATTGCGTAGAGTTTCAATTAATTTGTAACTCAATGTTTTTATTGGTGAAAATAATAATGTCTCAAATAAAAATCTGTATATCTCAAAAAACAGTTTTTATTTTCCTTCTGAACAATTACGCTTTTTACACATAGGAGGTATTTTCGCGTTGACGACGATATCGACTGTTTTCTATGGTAAATTAGAATATTTCAAGGCCCGCGAGAGATGAATATTAAAATAAGCTTCAGGAAACCGGGAGTTGTACTTAAAAAGTTACTTGTTAGTTTTGTACTTAACAGTTGAGGTAAAAATAATACAATACGGCATGCTATTTTCTCGTACCAAGATTAATAGCTCTGGCGCCTACAACTCACGATTATTGAATAACATAAAATTATCGTATTGAATAAACATAAAATTAAACGCGGAGACGCTCGTAAAATGTATTTGTGCACATCACACAGCCGTGTGGCTTCCAGCGAGCAACGCAACGCCGCAACGGCAGCCGGCATAGTGTTCTGGTAGAACTCCACTATTAGTTGCCTCTCGGGACAGATCGGCTCCTAGTGTGGGCGCAGGAACTGGGTAGAGTAGCAGGGTGGAGCAGCAGGTTGAGTAGGCTGTCCATCCCCGGACACGGCGACGAAGTGCCCGGGAGTAGGCTGTTCACCAGGGTGGGCCGTTAAAGCTTTTTTGGATTCGTATTTAGATCTGTCGAGAGTTTCAAAAATTACGCATTCCAAATACTGCTTTAAATGTTTCAAACTACGTTTGCCCTGATATCCGTTTTTTGTTTGTTTGTTTAACTAACCCGTGTTCACTAATAATTATTTCTTTACAAAAATACATTTATATTATGTATGACATCCTCCGAAACCAGAACATACCTAAATTTTTTACGTTGTGTGTCTATTTTGTGGAACTATATATATTATTTTTTTAAACTGAATACTGAACAAGACTCCCAATTGCCTAGAGCTAGTGGGACTATGCGTTCCCGAATCGGGGAATATTTTGAGGATGAATAAAACAGGGATGGTAAAAATACGGGAAAGGGGAAGGTTCAAAAGTGCTTGCCTCTTCAGATCTGGTCCATACTCTTCTAGAACATGAGTATATTCAATACCAAGATGAACTCATTCCCATCCTTAAAAATAACATCTACACAGCATCCCCATAGGCCTTGAGTGAAACCCCGAGGCATTCGGTATAGTGTTAATATTTGGAAGAAAAAAACAGAAGGGTGGAGTAGCAGGTGGAGTAGGCTGTCCTCTCCAGGGCACGGCGAGGGAGTGCCCGGGAGTAGGCTGTCCTCCCCCAGGCACATTGAAGGTGTGCCCGCGAGGGCGGACAGACAGCCCACGCCTTCAGCATCCACCGCGCGTTGCGTCTGCTCCACTTTCTCCACAATGGCACTTGAGGACACTTTTGACATATTTAAATACAATAGCTTATGAGTATGGAGATCGTTGGGCGTTGTACTAATATAGTCAATATACCGTGCCTTATTTAATCTCCATACGTAAATGGTCCCAGCCAGGAACTGCCCTAGCAGTTGTTCTGGCTCGTGCGAGGTCTCTGAAATGCGCTCCGAATTGGCTGTTAAAACTAGAATTTAGTAAAATCATTTGTTACTGAATGGTGATTTATTAAAAAAAAAAACTTTATTTAGATAAGTAAAATTATAAGATGGCCACCTTATTTAGTGATACAATCAGTATTTTTTTAAGGGTTATTAATTAAAAATCCTTCAAAGACTTGATGGACAAAAACACCGGATCCGATAGTCTTTCCTACATGATGGAACGTAATTAAGTTTTTATGACTTTCTATTTTCTGAAACTAACATCACCACCGACGACAGTGACAGTGGTATAATTAGCAGGACACGGAATGTCGTCCACAGACGTTTGGGAAAATCTCCTGTCAAATATTTTGTTCAATGTTTCTATATTTAGTATTCGACTTCTTCACAACTTGCGCAAGTGATTTTTTTGTTGTTGATTTTTAGCACCCCCACTAAGAAAGTGCCCGGTTTTACACCGTTCGCACCGCCAGGCGCCCGCCCTAGAGACACCTTAAATGCATAATGTATATTATGCATTTAAGCGTTTATATTGTTACTCCAAGTATATACATAATATGTATACTACTATTAAGGAGGTATAGCTAATATTTTTACCCAACCTATACAAATTTTGCGATAAATCACTTTCTCCGGATTTTTACGTCGTATACAATGAGTGAGAAAGAAACAACAAAAGTCGTCACATAATATCGCAGCCCTTCTACGTGTTTAAAGATGTTTTCTGTCCGCGCTAACTTTACATCATCGAGTCGCACAACTTACGTCAACGGATTGAGGTTATTTTCTATATTTTTGTTGATTAAAACGCTCACACTGGTGAAATGAATCAAACATTTCCGAACCTCAGCGAATCAGACACATTCGAGCTATTTCAACATTTGAGCGGAACTGGTGCAGGAACCTACGAGGGTTCCTGACGTCCAGACTCACCGCTCCAATCTTTTAGACCTGTTTTTAACCACCATGCCACACGGGTACAAGATTGAAGTCACAGCGCCTTTAGGATCGTCCGACCACCGCCTGGTTATGACATCAATCCCCGTTATTTGCAGAGCGCTTAACGCGACGCCCAAGAGAAAAATGTGGCATTATAGGTCAGCAGATTGGTTCGGTCTGCGGGCGCACCTGAATGCTTCCCCGTGGTCAGCTGTCTGTTTTCGGACTTCGGATCCTTCCAGATGTGCCCAGGAAATTGGTGAAGTCATCACATCTGCGATGGATGGCTTCATACCATCTACCGTTAAACAAACTGGGGTGGGCTCAAAGCCGTGGTTCAGTCGACAATGCTCAGATGCAGTTCGTCGAAAAAACGCGGCTTACCGAGCCTACAACACATCTCGAACGTCCGAAAGCAGATCAGTTTACAACCAATTGGCAAAGGAGAGCAAGAAAATCATTAATAAGTCAAAATTTGAGCACGACCTGCAGATCAGCAAAAGCTGGCTGCCTGCCCGAATGGCAGCAGAGCAATAATGGCAACACCGCCACCGACAAATTAAATTTTATTAGGGAAAATGTTTACGGATAACTCGGCCCTCGATGATCAAGGTGCTGTCCCGCCGTCGGTTCCTCACTGCAGATTCTTTATGAAAAAGCTGAGGATCTGGCATCGGGATGTACTCCACGTCTTACGAGGGCTACAGGTTAATAAAGCTAGTGGGCCTGACGGAGTACCTGCACTGGTATTGCAGAGGTGTGCTGCAGAAATCGCTCCAATTTTGACAAAGCTTTTTAAAATATCCCTGAAATATGGATCTGTGCCCTCTGGTTGGAAAAAAGCGGTCATTCATCCTATTCCCAAAAAGGGTGACCGCTCCAACCCGGCCAACTACCGCCCCATAGCGATCACATCGATTCTATCCAAGGTGATGGAACGTGTGATCAACGACAAACTGCTCACATACCTCGAGGAGAACAAAATAATTAACGACCGTCAATACGGATTTCGGCGGAACCGGTCCTGCGGTGATCTTCTCGCGTATGTGACGCATGTTTGGGGGCGGTGTTTGGAATGTTTCGGTGAGACCCAAACGGTTGCACTGGACATTTCTAAAGCCTTTGACCGGGTTTGGCACCGAGGACTTGTCAACAAACTGCCATCTTACGGACTTCCCGCATCCTTGTGTACGTGGATTGCCGATTTTTTTAGGGAGAGGTCGATTCAGACGGTTTTTGATGGTATCACCTCCTCCTCTCATTCAATTAATTCTGGCGTCCCCTAAGGATCGGTTCTGTCTCCAACTTTGTTTTTGTTGCACATCAACGACCTTTTGTCATGTGCACCAATACATTGTTACGCGGATGACAGTACAGTTCATGATGGTTTTTTGTTTGACAAGCCCCCAAAGGGCACAGAAACAAAAACGGCTCGGCGGGCTTTGAAGCAGAGAATGGACGAATACCTTGAGAGAATCTCCTCTTGGGGTAAGAATAATCTCGTCGAATTTAATGTTTCAAAGACCCAATCATGTCTGATTACGACTAAAAGGGATCCAAATGATAATTTAGTCTCCTTCAACGGAAGTAATCTTCCCAACAAACCTTCCATTGAGATGCTTGGTGTAACCTTAAGTGACCAGTTAAGGCACCGGGGCTCCATCGAAGCCAGAGTAAAGTTAGCCTCTCAGAAGTTGGGCGTGTTGTACAGGGCCCGCAGATACTTCAATAGTACACAACTGCTGACCTTGTACAAATCGCAAGTACGCCCCACTGTTGAATTTGGCAGCCACCTCTGGTCTGGAGCCCCTAAATACCTGAAAAAACCCTTGACTCTGTGCAGAAACGGGCGGCCCGTTTGATAGATTCTCCTATCTTAACAAACGGATTGCAAACTTTGGAGCACAGACGTCAGGTGGGAATGCTGTCCTTGTTCTACAGGTATTTCAATGGAAGATGCTCCGAGGAACTTGCGTCATTGATCCCTTCCGCACCGGTGCATAGTCGGGAAACTCGCCAAACGCGCGCCCAACATTTGTACACGGTTGACATTCAATACATGAAAACGGGTCGCTTTTACGACTCGTTCTTATGTTCAACAGTTCGGCTATGGAACGATTTGCCGGCCTCTGTGTTTCCTCCCTCCTTCAACATGGGCCTCTTCAAGACCCAAGTTCACTCCTTCCTTTCCTCAAAAAAACCCTCCACACAGCATTCCCAAAGATGACATAGGCCCTGAGGGAAATTGTTTTCCTCAAGGCCTCCTGTGTGGAGTTATTGTAAAAAAATAAAAACATGAGGTGATATGTGCTATGCGTGAATGTTGAAATAAGACCAAACAAACATTTTAAAACATCACTTCTCAGAGGTATTTCAACAGTTTTAAATATTTTTGACCGAACTTTAGGATTTTCACATTTTTAAAGATATAAAGACATAAAATCAACAAAAAGCTTCCATCATTATTTAGGCAAATCTTCTGTTATTAGTGTTCGTGTGATATTTTGACTTTATAAATAATTTTAATGGTGTATTGATATTGTTTTGTTTAATGTGTTTAAATGTGTTTTTTTTAGATGTCCAGAATTCCATGTGGGCGATAACTAATAGGCTATCCAACTTCCTTTAAAATATCTTTGTCTCTTTCTATCGAGTCAGTATAAATTCAACCGTCTTGGCTACACTGTTTCGCAAAGGTACCTCTTCATATCCTCCAAGTGTAAATACATAAATAGTTCACGTACGAATATAAACGGTAGATTATAATATTTCCCAACGGCAACAGACCAGTAGGTTCTCCTTATAAAATGATGTGCATGCGTTCTAAATGCATTATGTCGGTTGACCCGCCGTCCGCAGTGCTGAAGTAAATAAACAGATCTAATGCACCTTGTCAAACATCCATCACCCGGAGTAGAGTGGGTATCTATGGGCCTTGGAAGTTTCTTGTTTATAGGCGAAGTCACACGACTAATGGGTGTTTTGTAAATAAATAGTTTGCACCACACCATTTACGCCATTCCCGAGAACACGATCTCTAAACTGGTAGGTCTAACACAGCATAGTTTACACTCTATTTTATATCAAGTGGGGTCTGTATAAATGTTCCTATTCAAATGCATCAATTATTACTGACGTGATGAAATGTTCATTTTGTAAGTTTTCGGTTTATTAAATTTTGGTTATTTCTAGAACTGTTTTTTTGTGAAAAACTTTCCAAGGAGCGCATATGGCAGAGCGATGAGGTCCTTTGCTCTGGAACAGATATTACGTTTTAAAAACCAGAGTAGGCAAATAAAAGTATAGGAACAAAAGTATGTGGATATTTTAAATGATGGTTTTTTTAGATATTAAGTATATTTACAAACTTATTACAGAGTATACCTGTAAGTGTTCTCTGCACCACCCTGGTAAGAGATCACCATTCAAAATCGAAACGTTCCTTAAAATAGCTTTAGCTTTGGTTAGAAAATTATTAATAGCCAGGTACTTATATACCTTCATACTACCCATCTACTCCCTCCCCACTCTCTTCAGCTTCACAACATTCACACAATGGTGATGCAATAGTTTCACTTGCTCCGGGAAGTATGAACACCAGAAATACATTAAAAAATAAATCTATCGTTTCGACAAAACAGCCAATCCTTTAGATTTAGAACTATTCCGACCCGTAGATAATAAGTTTCGTGAGCTTTGCGGCGCTCCCCCGTAAGGTCAATAATCGACTCTATTGACCAAAAACGTTGGCTTCAGGGACAACAAGCGCAACACGTACGTGGACAAAAACGCATACATGGGGTACACGTGTGTGCAATGTGCAATAATGCACATATCAGAGAATATGAGTTCGTATCATCGATCTAAACACAGCCGTGCATAGTAATTTATAATAGTCCAGCATTAATCAGTCACGTTTCTAATGTTTTGCGGAATACTAATTAATATTGACGAAAAAAAAATTCTCGATGACAGAAGATGACTACAAGAATGAATAATGAACAATAAAACCAGCAACGGTGTGTAAAAGAAGAGATTAACATTGAAGTAGGAAAAAAATACTAATCATTAGTCATTAAAATATTATACTTATGCGTTAGTAACAGTGGGAAAAAACAAACCGGATATCGAAAGTGAAACAGGTTCCATAACGCACAGCAGGAAGAGGGGCGCAGTTTTTTGAAGATTTATTTGTTTAATTAATGTTACTATCCTCTTTTTTAATATCACCAACATCCGTTAGCACCGTTTGTTAGAATCAGACATCGATCTGCAAATCAGTTGTTGAAATCACAAAATAGTTCAAATATGTATGGGCAGTTGATGGCATTCGGTCATCTGGTAATTCTGGGTGAAAGAATTTTACATATTTTGATAAAATTTGCTTCGATCCAAACCTGATTTATATTATTTGCATACGGCATAACATACTAATCTGCAATATAATAGTCCGAAAACCGGTTGTTGTAAAATTGGACTGACACCCTGCAATCTCCATCCGTGTGCAGTCTGCTTTTTGTATCGTGAGTTGTTAATAACCGAGCATTGTGGGTAACTCGTACGTCGGCAGTCGGCAGGGAATGCGAACGCTCGCACGGGTCTGGTGGCAGTACATTGTAATGCTTCGCCGGAAATTGCACCTTTAAGAAACACGCGTTCCGTGGGAAATGATTACCGACAATTTCACTAACAGCCAATACTTCGCGTACTTAACCCAAATTATGCGCTCGCAAGCGTTTCGGGGGTATATTTAGTTGTTACAAGTTGCAGTTGCGTTAAGACGCGACGAGAACGACGCTCACATAAACAGGAGCTTAACGCGTGTAGCGCAGCATTTGCGCGAGTCGGAAATATCTCCCGGCAGTAAAGCTCCCGTTACAGCTGGAAGCTGGCCTCTTCGATTATATTATTACACGCCTCGACAAATGCGAGCGACAATTCCCCCTCAACAATGCGATTCTAAGACAGCGACAAACTTTTATTGTTTCCATTCTGGCGCGTTATAGAATCCCCAGTAAATCAAGTAATAAGTTGCGCGCGGCTTGCTTTTCCTGGTAGCGGAGTTGGTCTGAATGTAGCCGGTACAGCACTGGCAGGTAGCAACTACCAACCAGCAGCTTCTCGAGGCAAGACGCTACGGGCGCGGGAGCGGTCAATAACTGAGGAATTATACAATAGGAGATGCTGAAAAGGTACCTCTCGCTGACCTTTGGTTGACCTTGCGATATCAAAGAAGGTAAATACCGAACTGGTGTGACTAACACTGTTCTGCTTAAAGACCCAAAGGTGTTACTTTGTGTGTCGCGAGTCAGCAGGACCCCGTGCCATATTGCCTCTAGCTCGCAGACCCACAGTCCCCACAAGCTATTGTATGTAGCAAGCGTATCGGTGCTTGTGGCTCGGAGCTTTTTGCACGGTGCTTATTACCTGATGTTCGGAATTTGTTTATTACAGAGTGCTTGCTGCTCGATACTTGGTGGGTTTTGCTTCTTGCTGAGGGTTATTGCCGAGTCCTTATTGCTCGGTTCTTGTTGCTCGATGTTTATTTCTTCCTATTCATCACTCAGTGCCTTTTGCTCGAAACTCGGTGCTCGTTGCTTGGTGCATATTGCGGAGGGCTATTGCCGAGTACTTATTGCACCGTGCTCGTTGCTTGTTGTGTATTGTTGAGGACTTTTGCCTGGTGTTTATTTTTTCCTGTTTATCGCTCAGTGCCTTTTCTTCGAAACTCGGTGCTCGTTGCTTGGTGTTAATTGCTCGCCGCTTACATCTCGCTGCTTATTGCTTAGAGCTTTCGGCTGGATACTCATTGCTGAGCGCTCAGTGTTCAGTGCTCGGTGCTCAGTGCTCGGTGCTTGTTGCTCGGGGCAGCCATGCCGCGTGTAATTGTGTTTATGTAAATGGTTTGTCGGCGGCGCTATTCCCAGCGCCAGCTAAATATATCTATACACTCATTTACCTACTAGCTTAGGCTACTAGCTTCTGGCTTAGACTACTAGCTACTTATACTCTGCTACCGCTTATCCATACAACGAACAACACACACAACTCCTCTTCTTGTGAACCGCTTATTCATGATGTTTTATTTTCGTTTTAGCTTCAAGCGCCGTTTTACGGTAATTGTTTGTTTCTTTAGGTAGGTACTTATTATGTGAACGAAATGTTTTTCATTTATTTTCCACCGTGTCAAGATGATTAGGCATTCTTCCCAACAACCTCTTCTTGGCTCCGACTCCTGGGATCTATATATTTTAAACCCGACGAGGACAATTCAATTTGTATGAATTAATTCACAAAATATGAAATTATATATAATTTATATATGGCATATTTGCACCTCGTTCTAAAGCGAAAATTACTCTTAGTATCGCACCATCACGAAAACACCTTTCGGAATCCAAACATTGCTTGACATGACTTTACCTTTGTTTAGTGACCAGATTCGAACAGTCACTTAACTCTCAGCCCTCTTATTCTCAATCAGCCCACTTACTTCAGCCTCACAATATTCCTTAATTGAGGTTGCCAATAGTCCCACTGGCTCTGGGTAGTAGGACTCTTCTGCGGAATGACAAAAAGTAACCAGTTCCGCGATTAACTTGACATTTTAACTAATCCAACTTTGTGAAAACCGTGTTGGTCGTTTCACCCTAAACCATTGGAGCGTGTATTCATATTTCCACGTTCGAAAACAGCTGTACTCAACCGTTTACGAAAAAGTAAACGATCCAGTCGTATTATTTCACGTTTGTTTTCGTGACTGCCAGCCTAGGTTGATCAGTCACCCCGTTCGTCAATGTCAGCGGCGCCCGCTGCAATATTATTTACAATCTTGGCTAGATGGTTAAGTACGGTACGAGCACGTATAGTTCACACGTATCGTTAGTTTTATCGCCCCGAGCTTGTGGACAGTGGCAATTACTTCGTCCTGCTCTATAAGAAATCACATTTCCCATAAGCATAGTTGTCTGTTCAGGTCTTCTTCTTGATAGGTCAGTAAAGAGAAATGCTCTCTTATTTGAAGAAGTTTAACCTCCTTGAAGATGCGATTCCACTTAAACTAATCACTCAGTCTATCCAAGTTTATCAGCACGTTGTCCATGGAGTGCTTTCTACCTTTGCTACCAGATGGTTTGCCTGAGTTCTTACACCGTCATAATAGTTCTATCCTCCGTCGTTTGGTGTAAGCAATCCACCCTAGCCGACTAGACTGGTGACTGGTCACACGCTACTGGGCTTGAAATGTTGACGGGTTAAGAAACGTATTTCTTGGTTGCATAGCTTCGTAATCCTATACAGAAAGTTGGATCTCTACAAATTTCTGTTTATAGTTTGTTTACAATTGCTCACATTCACTCCGAGAAGAATGATTTTTTACAATATTTTGTTTTTTTATATGAAACCATCCACTTTGTCTTATCGGTGTTTATCTTCGGGATAATTTATAGAGTAGACTCATTATATTTTGAGTACTTTACTTGAAACTCGCCGAGTCGCTGACGAGTTCCAGATCATCCGAGTATCCAAAATGTTTTTTTCCGAGATTCGTACCATACGGTAGTTGTTGAACCGTTCTCTGAACTTTTCCTAGAAATGCATTGAACGACGTGAGAGATCGCTTTACCTCAGATCACTCTTTGCATTAAACGCCGATATGAACTCTAAATCAACCCTTACCAACGCTTTGATCTTGAGTAAACATGATTATTGCCCGCGTGCCTCGTATAAATTTGTCATACATAGACACCATACATAGTATATGATTATTTTATTTAATATGGCACCTATATTTAACAGCATTTTATTATTTTATGTATATTTCATTGGCCGTCTCTATTTATGTTCTTGTAGACATGCTTTTGAAAATATTAAGTAAAAATATGTCTCTCCCTTTCCGAAAGCCACGTTAGTAATCACTAGTCAAATTAGCTCCAGCATATGGGGTGAGCCGTTTCGGGAGTATATGATGTAAAACTCTGTGCTAGGTATGTTTTTAATAGTGATATTGCTCTGTAATAGGCAAGGTACCTTACAGCCTGCCCCTGCCATACGCAGTGGCATATAACTGCTGTCCGCCATTCTATAGGGATTCCTTCATTCAGCCGTAGTGTCTTATAAGGTAAAGAATTTCTACTTCCAGCCTCCGTCGGCAGTACTTAACCAGTTCTGTGGCAAAATACCATTCCGTACCCGCAGCTTTATACAAGTAGGTACAGGCAATTCAGATGAATCCGATATCATCACTAATTGACACAAGAGTTCAAAAGACTGCCAAATGACCTCTACCGTACGATGATTCCCAGGTTACTCCCTTTACGACGTCTGGGATATCAATTCACAAATAACGTATTCACGTTCATTACATACATTATATTATTGTGTGACAGTCGATAGGAACGGCAAAATTACCGAAGTGTCTAAACAATGTGCGAGTATACGTTTTGGAATGTTACAGCTAAATTACTAGATCGTGTTAACGACCACTAATATAACACGTTTGTTTGAATAGCATTAACCTTGGGAAGCGTCCTTTTAATTAGTCCTTTGTCGTACAAAGTATGTACAGTGTAGGGATTGTAATTCGGATAATCTGAGGTTGAAAAAATACGGATTTTTCGGGAAAGGATTAAAATTTTATTTTTCATTAATGTTATTTTGTTTATGCGAATGCTGCATCAAACTGTTCCCGACTGCCCAGAACCATGGGACTGTGGTATCCCCAATTGGGATATGTTGTGAAGCTGAAGGTAGTAAAGAGTGAAAGGAGATGGGGAAGAAGAAAGTTGTAAAGTACTTGAATATTTAGATCTGATCACCAAACACCGCTAAAGCCATTTCAAGCGACGTTTCTATTCTGAATTATAGAATATTACCAGGGCGATACTGAGAGTACCCACCACTCTGAAACGTACCGTAAATATACTACAAATAATTTATTTTAAATAATTGTGAAATAACACAAGTCATTTGAATTAAAAAACATTGCTCACGTCGGGATTTGAACCTAGTCAAGGATTTTAAACGCTGTTGATTTTTAAAAGATTCAAAAGATACCTTTAGTACCTAGTTAGTTTACTTCAGTTTATAATCATAAAGACATTGTATTTTGTAAGATGATGGTGTTGTTACTTGTTAGGTAAAAGGTTGGTTATGCACCTGTTCTATTTGATCTGATTTTTTTTTATTAAATGTTTTTCGAAGAGTATTTTAATTTAGAAAAATGAATCTGTGTGTTTTTTACACTATGCCAAAAGTAACCATCAAAACCATAACAAAATGTGAAATTAATTTTCAAAAATTCGGATTTAACCCGGATATTCGGATTCGGAGTTTCGAGAAATCCGTAAATCCGGATTTCAAAAACAGCTCTAGATTTGCAATCCCTAGTCCGGAGTAGGCCAGCTCTTATTATAGGGGCACGGGCACAGCTCGTAAATATTTATTTTTTACTTTACAATTGATTTGGACGGGTGTGTTATTCAATAGTATTTTTTTGAAATCACAGTTATAAGATACTAATTAATGAAATTCTTATTTATCTACAACGCGCGTTATTGTGAAAATATAATATACCAAAAAATACATAGTTACCTATGAATTACATGGAATATTAAAGCTTATCGACACCAATTACTGCTTGGTTGAGATGAATAATATGTATATGTTTGGTTATTTTTTTAAAACAATGGGCAGTTTTAATAGTGCATTGTTATTCGCTGGAATCATTCTAAACCAGGCTACTGTACCCCATTCGCAATAATAATATGCCAACACCTTCGTGCGAGCATAATAACATGCCATATTATGATGAATGCATTTGCCGAGTAAATCTGCTCTGTGAAGCAGCCAGTCCTAGAAATCGCGAGGAATATAATTACCTACGGAGAAAACGCAAGACTGTAAATAAATCTATTTAATATCGAAACGCCCGACACGAGAAGAAGTGCTAAAAACACTCGAACTTTTATTCAATTCAATATTGATTGGATCTTTTCACACAAAGTGCTGGAATATCGCCAATCAAAAATAAAGGTTTTGAATGGCAGAGTTATCCGCGCTTTGCGCTGTGGCTTGAATGTGGCTACATCAATACTTCAACAGCGGTACAGCGATACAGGTGTCCGTAGCCTCAAAATCATCACATATCGAGGTGGTTCCAGATAAACCAAGGAAGGGTTACCTATAGGAAATTTCGCAGTGTGCATAGTACCACGACCACCTACCACCCCGAGACGAAGTATGGGGTCAAGGAAACTCTTAGTATGGTGTGATAGACCCTGTCTTTACACAGTTCCCCTTCAGCTGTTGGTTTGGACTCTTCCAACGATCGTTGTCTTTGGGATTTGCATAACCAAAGCAGAGTCATTTTCATTTCCGCCTGTGTGTATGGACACGGATATGAACGCACGCATATGCAAAATGCTAACACTATGCTAATCCCGCATTATAATTCAGATGTCAAGCTATTATTTCGGATTAATTTACATGTATAAGAGCCTCTAAGTAACAAACGCCGTACAACTACTGAGAATCCATTGATCATATTATGCGAACGTGAGCACTTTACTGATCGGGTGAACGGTACATATTTGGACGAGTCGTGTAATTACTTTACAACGTTACGAGAAAGGGTTTTAACGTATAAAAGTGCGAACGGCTATAAAGCGGTTGAGTGTAAGTGTGTGGGAGTGGATCTGGGATCTGGCCGAGCCTACTTGGCAACGAACCAATATTTATGATTGACCATTATTTGGAATATTCATTCCGGTCCGTTAGCGAGCCCACGCCCTGCAAGTCATTGTTCCCAATGCGAGCCGCCGACATCTATCCGCACTAAAGTCCCAACTCCCGGCATCAACACACCACACAACGCGTCTAGCTTCTAAACTCTAAACAGATCAACATATTACATAATCGGTGTGTTTTAGCGAGATATGTTTATAAGATTCTCTTGGCCAATAGTATCATGTCGTTTGAGTATTAAGCCGTCTCGCGCTTCCTCCATCATCTTGGTAAAACGTGTCGGGCACCTTTGCAGTGTCCATCGTCAGAGCAAATGTGTTGATACGATGACATCTACCCTCGCTACGAACATGGCAAGCCTGTGCGAAACGCCATCTCTACAAGAAGGATATACTCGTATGTGATTCCAGGATGAAATCTGCCCTAATAATGAATACCGTTAGATTGTCCAACACGTTAGCTCAATAAGAAGGAGTACGTGCAACACGTCCCAATACCTCAAAAGATAAACAACATGAATTGTGTTAGTATTCCAAAATGTTTATTTTATCGCGGTCGCTAATAAACAATGTTATTCAAAATGAACAAAAAGAAATAAATAAAGATCGTAATATCTTATAGCACGGTGCCCAGTGCGGTGTTTACATATCTAAATTGAAAGAGAACTAAATGTGACCCGATCGAGGCTTGTCTCAACTCGCCTAGGTCCAGCCTTTTTCAGATTTATTTTTTTCTCGGCGGTCGCTCTTTTGGGCCATTCGCACGAAGCTGACAAAACATAATAAAATGCAAGTCACTTCTGACACTCGCCAGGTTGGTTAGGTTAGGTGAAGACACGACACCTCCTCCCCGGGTCCTCCGAAGGTAGATTCCGCGACACTTCGTTCAAATAACAATGAAAAATAGGTTTGACTTATACTATCTTCATTGTCCTATAATTCGAATGTCGGTACCTACAACTTCATTCTATAATTGCTTTTTTTTTTATTTCGTGTTATGTATGTTATAATATGGCCATAGTTCGTAAACAAATAAATAAATTCCAACAGCCAGACTTGCAGCACCCAACTTAACTATAAAATATGAAATCTGTTTGAATGTCTCGCTAAAAACCCGCGAGCCGCAAACCTTTACCTCAGTTCCTTAGTATGTTCCAAAGATATTTATTATCAGGTATTCGGCGAAAATGAATTATTAAATTTAAACATGAAAATCGATTAAAATACGTATTTATATTAGGATAGCGGACCTGTAAGTTTGTTTTTTTGCGATTAATGGCTCTTCCATTGAATCTTTGAATTCTTAATACTCCATGCAAGAATTTGCTTGCTAGTGTGGGGGACCGTTTACCGAATGCTTAATCGCCAAGTTGGGCTTTGAACAGTTAAACACCTCCACTTCTAAAGCGTTAAAGCCACAACTTCCATGATAAATGTGCATTCCTGTATTAATTCTCGGCACGAAAACGTTAAATGAGCCGTTTATTTTACTCGATAAAACGAGGCATCCTTCTTCGAAGCGTAAACCCAAGTATTACTGAATTCGTTAATTCTTTCTTGTTACGACTTCGGTTTAATGTTCGATCCCTTGGTTGAATATTGTTTTTCTGAGAATTCGACGACGATTTGTATCGGTATTTAAAACATCAGAATATGTCATATTTTATTACCTACATGTTCTCGAAAATTATGTTTAAAAAAAAATTAAAAAAATAAATAAAAATAAAAATAAAAATAAAAATAAAAATAAAATAAATAAATAAATAAATAAATAAATAATAATAATAATAATCATAATTTTTTAAAAAAATCATCTGATGAATATGTCATATTTTATTTAAACTAGGAATTAATATGTATTCTCTGTACAGCGCCCTTAAGTTTTTTCCATGGGTTCATCCAAATATTATTATTATTATTATTAACGAGGGGTACATTTCAGGGTATTCAATTATTCCCGATCAGACTCTCATCACCTGAAGTGATTTTCAAAGTCACCTCCTATATAAAAAAATATAAATAGCTACCGGTCCGTTTCAAGTTAGTGTAAACCTTATCTCGAACCGAACGAAGATCCTTCTTTCCTGTACTAACTGAAAATCAATGTCCGATTAGATTGTTCCCGGTTGAAAATAATTTAATTCCTGATTTCAATACGGCTTTCAAACAGTTCATACGACTTCGTTTCAACTACTTCGGTTTTTAGAAGATATATCACTCGGATGTATTACAAAGAATTGCGCTGTGCTTACGCACGATATCAGCAAAGCTTCCGATAAAGTATGGCACAAACGCTTACATCATAAACTTTTAGAAAATCGACGCTATACAATCAAAGAGGTTCTACTTGCTGACCACATCAAAAGTACCGCAGCACTAAATGTATCTACCTACGTGTGCAGTGCCTGTCGCACGATCTTGACACAAATCACTTTTTCTCAGGACTTTAGCAGCCGTTAGCATCACGTACCGACTTCCTCCTAGTATTTTCGCACGTATTAAATTGACGTCATTTTATTTCTACCTTCTGTTACAAGCTGTTTCATTCCATTAACCTCTATGACTTTTCGTTTGAACATCCCCTCAATGCAGGGGTCCCGCAAGGCTCACTCGTGGGTTCAATATAATACATTGAACGCTTCTTGGCCAAATTTAATACACTGTCTAGGGGTCACTCTGGATTGTACTCTGAACTTACGTGCCAAAAGCACAATGACGAAAAAATCCAATCTGCCAACAGAACAATACTGGCTTGTACCCCATGCTGAGTAGAATAAGTAAATGATCTACCGACAAAAAACTACTTAATAATATACAACACTACCTTAAGGTCACTGCACCCGGTAGGCTAAAACTAAAACTCTACTATATGTAAAAAAAAAAAAAAACAATTTTCAAAGCCAACTTCATTCCTATCACTGCCATTTCAATATTTTAAGCTATGGTAGTTTAATTCTATTCGTAACTATATGTCTATAAATAAGACATATATGTGGTAAACTCGTACATGCTTGTATTGAGAAAGGGGAAAATAACACATGGTCGATGTAAGCGTTATGAAGGAATCAAGGAAACCTTAGTTGATATGGATATGTAGAGCAGATAAGCAGAGAAAGGTGAGAGTGTCGAACAAGTAAACAAGCGAACAAGTCGTGGATCGTGTACCTACTTGATAAGGGACATGTCAATCGAAATAACAAAAGAGTATAAATGTGGATGAAGCGAGTAGTATATAGCAAGACAGAGCTGTGTGGTGTCCCAAACGCTCTGCAATATCGTCACAGTTGCATTAGTTAACCTGTTCTACCGAATTGTCTAAATAATATTACTAATATTATATTTGGATCATTTTTATAGCGCCGTTTCAATGAAAAATCACCCCAAAGACACTGAATCACCTCAAGGGCGCTGACTAATCTTCTTTTTCTTCTTCCTTACCCTTATTTTACCCATACATTTTAGAAATAGTTAATTATTACATCCATGAGTGGCATGCCGCGACTTTTCTACCGATTTTCCAGAACAAATATTTTCCATTAGATATTTTCACACCAATACGGCACGTCGCTGATTTCGAAATGCTGTGCAGTTATCTGCCATCTAATTAATGTGTTACCTAGAAGATGAAAAAAAATCGGGTGTTATCATTTTATCCGTGTTAAGGTTTCGAGTAAACTTTGCAATAAATTAACGTTGAATATCGTGATGGTTTTCTGTAACTACTCGTAGATATAAACTGTAGTGATGTGAACCGACTGACAGTTAGACTCTTGTGAACACGCCTAATGTACGAATGTGTGTGTGTATGTGTGCTTTCTGAATAAATCAATTTGGGTCAATACTTTTTTAAATGGCACAAACTTCGATATATGTAATATATTTTATTGCCAGTCTATTTTTATTCAGAGGGACCGATTCGTGTTATTATATCCACTCTTATTCGTATAATATGTGGGTGATGTCTGAACTACTAGTAAAACAATTATTTCAAGCAATTTACCAGTTAAATATTAGATTAATATTACGATAACGATCCCGAATGATCCATGGTCGAGTGGTAAAACACTCGACTTCGAATCTTAAAGGTCGCGGGTTCAAACCCGGCGTGCGCCAATAACTTTTATTCAATTAATATGTGTCATAACACATTTAATTCTTATAAAAATAATAAGAAGTATATTTACGGCACGTTCCAGAGTGTTAGATACTATAAGTATCGCCCTGGTGAAAGAACACCATTCAGAATCGAAACATTAATGGCTTTAGCCGTGTTTGGTGACCAGATCTGAATAGCCAGGTACTTCCCAACCTTCCCCTTCATCATCTCCTTCTCCTCCCCACTACCTTCAGCCTCACAACATACCCCAATTAGGGATGCCATAGTCTCACTGGCCTCTAGACGGTTGGGAGCAGTTGAGACTCTTGTGCGGTATTTACGTGAAAAAAAAATTAAAAAAATAACAAGACAAAGCGTTAAGGCAGAATATCCATATACTGAAACACCAAAAACTCGGGAACGGAGAGCACTGGAATCATGAAATTTGTACAACTCCTTATTCCAAATTTTCTGTGGCAACGCAATTATTTCTTCGCGACTCTATTTCCATCACTAGCTATAAAAGCTTCGAAACAACCATCTAAGGTTGAGGAGTTTTAAACATTTGTCATATTTGACATACTCACAATTCACTAAATAGCGCCATTTTGTTTTTGTGATATTTTAAAGGTCATGGTTAAACGTCGATCCCAGGCTCGCTTCATCTTTTGAACAAAATTTGATCAGCTAGACAAGCGTAACAACATGACTGTTATGCTTTTCAGCTGATCACAATTTGTTAAAAAGCTGAAACGGACCGATAATTGACTTTTTACAAGGACTCGTTCAACTGTCAAAATGGTGCTAATCTTAGACTGATGGTTTGTTTCCAACATTTCCATTGTTCAATAAGAAAAAATAGTTGAAACTAGGACGAAGCCGGGTAATAACTTTTAGTATAATAAGCTACAAATAATATAAACTGGACAGCACGCCAATTTTTATCTGAAAAGCTGAACATTTGAATTTCCTATCAAACAAAGGATTCATTTTCATTATTAATTAGCTCTGTTGTTGAAAAACTCTTTTCAAAGTTACAGAACGAAGGTTTGTGTGAAAAATATTTCAAACTCAACTTGAACGGATTTTTCAACAGTCAATAATTATGACAACATATCGCTCATGTCAAAACAATACTTCGTATCCCACCCATTTGTCAAAAGTTACTTTTCAGTGTATTCTGGTACTAAATTTAAAAAAAATACACAACCTGGCCAAATCTAGAAAGCCAAATATTTTTTTACAATATTATTTTTATTCAAAGTAATTCCTTGCAAAAGCCTTAAAACTAGTTATTTCTCCCGATTGTCACAATTTCTTTGATAGCCTTCCACGTGATCAGAGGCTGAGATAAGGATACATCAGAATTTAAAATGTACATCCAGGGGCGGCTCGTGACTTAAAGTCAGAGCCGAAAATATTTTTTAGTAAAAAAATAAAATGTATGAAGATTTTTCAGAAAAATCTTTAAAATCTTCATAAAAAAAAAAACTAAAAAAATATTTTCGGCTACGACATCAATGATGACGGTTTTTTATCTTGGCGCTCTAGTACACTAAAAAGTCACGAGCCGCCCCTGTGCACATCAAGTATGTGTGTGATGTTTATTTTTTTAATGTGATAAAAAAATCAGATCAGACAGTTTTTTATGTCCCTGTAAAATTATGATTATGTTGGATACAAGATATCGTTTTGTCATGAGCGACATTTCATTTGTGCATTTTTTAAATGGAAGTTTTCCGGCTTTAAAGTATTTCCACTGCCCTTTGTGGGTTGTTCCAAAATCGTATAAATAAGTCGTTTCCATGTGGCCTAACCACAGTTTGACAATGGCCTTAAACGCCGAAACAGCTGTCACTAAAAATAAAAACTGAAAATAGCAGAACTCAATATTAATAATATTAAATTTAATTCAATTAAATTATATAAAAAATAAAATAGAGTTCTACAAATTGAACACAAAAACTATAAATAAAAAAGAAATAAAAAAATAAAAATAAATGTTCCCTTAACCTTTAGTAGATGCCCGGGTCAAAAATGAATAAGCGTAAAAAATACCTAAGCCCATATCTTATGAGCACTGAAGAAATTAACTGATAGAAGCGTGTTGCGGGCGTGTCCGTGAGCCCGAAGTAAGCTCAGTTTTCTCTTTTGCTGAAATTGATCAAACATGTTCATATCTTAAGTAAGATTTTTTCGGCAAGTATATCCAATCAATTAGAATAAATTACCTGGCTCTGCTTAAAACTTATTTTCTTCGTTATTATGTTAATTAGATTCTCATCATATTCGTATTCACTGCGTAGTACGAAGATAAGGGTGAATTTGATGGTAATCTGTAAATTAATTAAATCAAAGATTCCCATTGAATACTTATTTTTTTGCTACTGATTTTCTTAAAACTTTTCCATACTATTGTTTTTTGTAATTTTCCGTGTTTTCTTTTTCTTTCCGAATATATTTTTTTTGTTGTATTAGTGTATTATATATGCCGACTGTACTCATAAAAATGTTAAATGCTTAAAGCCTAAATTAGGACGTAAATAAATATCGTTCTTCCAAATCGATATATTTCACACTTCTAGGAATGTTCTATTCGGTGATTATTACGTACTACATACATCCGTACCCTTGGAGAAAAAATGTATGGAGAGAGAGCTAATTATTTTTACCCAACCGATACAAACATGCGATAAATTACTTTCTCCGTGTTTTTACGTCGTACACCATGAGAGAGAAGGAGACAACAAATATAATACTCCGCTTCTACATACTTTCACAATGATCTTGGGCTCCTAGGTCACCGCGGGACTCCGCCCACATTTTTTACTATGCTTCTAAACTTGACACAACTAAACGGTTTTTTAGATTAGATGCTATATTTTTGTTGAAAACAATACTGTGAAAAAGTGGTTATACGAATAAACAAAAACATTATGTCGATATGTGATATGAATGGATGTATAAATATCCTAGCCTTGGTCTTAGCCACGCCCAGGTCCGCCGAGTCAGGTAAAAATCATCAAAAACTGACTACACTACCTTGGATTGATACTACTCTATATACTCTAAGTGCGTACCTAATAAATATGTTGTTTTATGAAAACAAGAGTGTAATAATATGACGTTCATCGAATTTATTGTGTTCCTTATGACTGACATCAAACTAACATTGTTAGCATAAAAAAACGAAATTCGTCTCCTATTTCTTTACCGATTTGTGGCTACGTGGTCTAGAGCATCAGGTTCTTACCCAGACTTCGTAGAATCAATTCTTAAGCCAAGTCCAACCACCAATAAACAATTACTGCTTTCATTGGTGGGGTTAAAAAACTAGAATATTCATAGGTTATTTGTAACACCGGAAAGACAGTCTTTATTTTTTTTTTAATTATAGCTCACAAAATCATGAGGGTTGCGAGCTTTTGAAAGCAGATGTGCTCAACCAACTAAATCCAGTTTTAACAAGAAAAAAATGAGAAATGCAATAATTTTCTCTTTCCCAGAATTGTGAAAATATACTCGTTATTACTCTTAAAGTAACAATATATGGAGAGAGAGCTAAATTTTTTTACCCAACCTATACAAATTTGGGATAAATCACTTTCTCCGGGTTTTTCTTACGTCGTACACTATGAGAAAGAAAGAGACAGCAAAATTTCGCAAATTATCACACCGCTTTAAAGTATTGTTAGAATGTTCTTCGTGTCCCGCGTCTCCGTTGACTCCGCCCACACGTTTCGATACGCGAAATAATTTAACATAACTCAACGGTTTATTATGTTACATGCTTTATTTTTGTTTATAACAATACTGTGAAAAAGCGGTTTTGCGAATAAACAAAAACATTATGTCGACATGTGCTATGAATGGATGTATAAATACCCTATCCCTAGTCCTAGCCACGCCCAGGTCCGGCAAACCTCATAAAAACTGACTACAGCAGCTCTCTCTTGTATATTATTACTCTGAGGCATTACTATTATTTATCTCCTGTTTATATCTTGAGCTTTCGCATTACTTTCTGGCTCCGTGAGATTTTCATCTATTTTGGCTTGGCTCCCCAAAAAATTATTGTTGCCCTGTGGCTCCCTGTAAAAAGTTGCCTGGTCCCAGGGGTGCGCGTGAACCTCGGCTTATCTCGATGTGTATGTAATCTGTAGTGGTGTGTATTGACGAAAATGGGCATTGTTTCAGCACCCTGGGAGTGGCGCACGTGGCGGGGATGTGTCTCCCGGACCGCAGCTGCTCCGTGAATGAGGACAACGGAATCACCCTTGCGCACACCATCACTCATGAGTTGGGGCACAAGTAAGTATCTGCCTATCTACAACCTCCCTCCAACCTCCCTCCAACCTCCCTCCAACCTCCCTCCAACCTCCCTCCAACCTCCAACCTCCCTCCAACCTATCACTAACTAACCTCTGGCAAGGCCCTTAATACGTGAATCACCACTTTACTCGTTGTTATTTATTGTTAATAATTTATTGTTAACTGATTACTAGCGTTGGGAAAACACTTCAATGTTTTGTGAATGCTTCACGAATTGCTAGTTCTTTAAAATGAACCCTTCGCAGTGAACACTTCAATTGAAGTCGAACTCGCAAACAAAAAGAGATTAGTTCAGTTCTTTTTCGAACCGGTTCCTCGCCTAAGAAAACACGTTCTAGTCGGTAGCGATTTGAAAGTGAATAGAACTGGAACTGGTTCCTCGCCAAAAAACAAAAGTACTAGTCGGTAGAGATTTCAAATTGAAAAGAACTAAAACCGGTTCCTCGCCAAAATGAAAATTACTAGTCGGTAGAAATTTTAAAACGGAAAGAGCTCCCAAAAACCTTAAAACCCCCAGACTTTGAAGTAACACAATCACAACTGTACTGCTGCAAATTGAAGTAGTTCTTTGAATCTAACTTCCATTGAAGTATTTGTTCAACGAAATGAATTGAATGAAGTTAATGAAATGAACGAACGCTAAAATGAACTACCAACTTCAATTGAAGTATTTGTTCAATGAACAATGAATGAAGTAGGAACTGCTACCAAAAGATGTAGTTCTTTGAAGTAGTTCTTTCAAAGCGGTCATAACGCTACTGATTACCATCCATAATTTACAGACGAAACGCACGCTTGCTACGTCTGTTTTAGAGGTATTTCTATGGAGCCTGTTTGAGAAACTAGCAGCGTTGATTCGTTGATTCCTCGGTGCATCTACGAGAAAAAAAAACAAGGCGAAACACACCTCAGAGCAAGGGCAATATATGGAGAGATAGCTAAATATTTTTACCCAACGTATACAAATTTACGATAAATTTATTTCTCCGGGTTTTTACGTCGTAAACCGTGAGAGAGAAAGATACAAGACAAGTTCTCACATAATATACCACCACCATTCGGTATGTAAGCATGTTTTCTGTCTTCCGCGTCTCCGGTGACTCCGCACATTACGTTTTGATATGCGACATAACAGGATATAACTCAACGGTTTTTTAGATTATATCCTATATTTTTGTTTATAACAATACTGTGAAAAAGTGATTATACAAATAAACAAAAACATTATGCCGACATGTGTTACGAATGGATGTATAAATACCCTAGCTCTAGTCCTAGCTACTCCCCACTCAGGCAAAAAATATCAATACTGACTACAGAAGCGCTCCTTCCTGTGCATTATTGCTCTGAGGAAATGCTCGTTCACAGTTGATGTCGGCTTGACCCGTTCTTGTGGAAGGCGACAGGCATTCGAAACAAGCCACTGACATCCGTCTTTCCTCCCTCATTTAATCCGGGCCAATATTTTTGTATTGTCGATAAGGCAGAGTTGAAACTAGAGCAACTGTTCGGACCCAGTGAGGCTTTGGCATCCCCAATTGGGGTTATGTTGTGAGGCTGGAGGAAGTGGGAATGGAAGGAAATGAGGAAAGTTTGAAATTATATAATACTTGCATTAACAAGTCTCTTCCTACGGCCCCTTTTTTTACTCGCTTTACAAAGTCGCCCAACCAGCTGGAGATGTAGTTCTGATTGTACGGACCAAACAGTACAGACAGGGGGGCTCCAGTGAGGTGCGACATAAAAAATAATAAATTAGGGCACGCGCCACGTGCGACGGGATGAAGAAAGCGAGCATTCCGCCAGAGCTGCCCCAGTTAGATAGCGGGCGGTGAGTCAGCCCCCAGCCCGCAGCCCCCAGCCCACTCCCACCGACCTTGGCCGCAGAGGCAGCCATCTGGTGCCTTGCCCTCTCTGTCTATCGTCTGGTCTGCTGCCTGCGCGCTTCTTGCCCGCAGTGTCGGCACCAGATAAGCCCGCTGAAGGTGGAGAGATGCAGACCGAATCAATTGCTCTCATTTTTCTTCAACTGGCACTTGAAAATATTAGGTTAATCCTAATTGACTTTGTATGTACATTGTACATACATACATACGTCCTCGAGCTTGTATGATTAACGAAAATCTGAATCGACGGACGCAATTAGTTTGAATCATAATATTTGTTATTGAGGCAGGTTAGGTTTGGTAATTTACGATAAATGCATGAATAATTTACCAATCATTAATAGCTAACCGATAAGGTAACACGTTCCAAGCTCTTCGGGGATGAAATTGAGACTGCCCAGTTCCTATGGAGGGTAAAGTCCTACCACATCCCTGACCCAATTCGAAATAGACCTTCTCCGTGTTGGTGGACATGTTAAGTCGAGGATTATAAAAGCATTAGATTAGACAATGTCTTAAGTTTACAATTTATTGAACATTGTATTAATTGTTTTGTCTTTCATGAAGATATTAATAAATTCAAAGATTTTTTTTAAATAGTTCCCAGGTCAATATTCAAATCATTTCGACACTTTAGTACTCAGTTTCTAAACAATCATTCAAAAGTTGACAATGCTACAAAAATCTGTCAAAAATTATTGTCATTGCTTTTATGCTCTATTTTGATCCATGTAGCTGGATAATCTAAATAATATGACAGAGCTTTCAACACACCTTCCCAATACGAATAGCGAAATGACATGTATTGAACAACTCGCGACCACGCTATTCCAATATCGATTGAGACATTACACATGAAATTGGGTACCTACACCTAGCGCCCGCCTACACGATCATCTCCCTGAACGAGAGTGAAGGAGAGTGACGGTCGGAGGTCCCGCGACATGCGACATACGATCACAGTCGACCAGGCATGAGGTGGGTACGGGGCATCAGGCGCCAGTCGTCCGCAGACGGAGACTGTCCGCTCCACTGGGGAAGCCAATTGAGCGAAACGTGAGGCCCACGAGCGGTCTGCGCCCGCGCCAGTTAAAATACGATACAATATAAACAAAAATAATTTAGTGGCTACATACATCTCGTTTTATGGATAGGCTTGGGATACATCAGCGATGCACAAACTTTTCAACAATCATCAAAGGAAGCGAGGGTAGCAGTCCACGATGGAGTTCTGATACGACCAACTCTGATGTACGGCAGTGAGGCGTGAAATTGGCAGAGGAAGGACGGAAGTAGACTTGCATTAGCAATAAGATCCTTCTATGACAAATTTGTAGATTCGAAAAGAGTGCAAGGCCGTTTTAAGCGTTATGAGCAACCCCGCTTGGATGATTTGGACATCGGAGAAATGAGCTTCACACGGTTCAACTTGCTGGACCCAACATGTGTGGAGTGGGGGTATGCAAGTTGGAAGGGATCCCATGCCAACGGCCCGACAGCGAAATAATAATAATTCGGTTGGTGGTTTTGCCTACTATCCATACAGCTTCCTCCACCCTACCTCTACACATGTTGGGTCTAACTTGTTGGGCCATGTGTAGGGTATATAAGGAGTATATTTGACGCGCATGTAAATGAAATAAAAAGCAGGTGACGCCCAAGGAAGAGATGGCACCATCGAATTAATCAAATACTCGTATGTTACTAGTTGGATTATATTGACACTCCCGTTCCGAAGAAGGGTTCTAATATCACCCCAAACGAGAGTTTAGTGCTATATCTTAGATAAAGATTACTGAAATATTATGAATATACTTCTCTCTAAGTATTACCAAAAACAAATTACTAAGAAAACGTTTTAATATGCGAGATGAAGAGAAGTAACCACGTCACTTCCATTCGGATCGTACATTTGATTTATATCAATGAATCTTGGAGTGTGCGCCAAAACAAAACTGTTTGGTGATTTAATCCTTTCCAGCCTACCCCCTTCTGAGAAAATGTAATGTTAGTTAGTTGTTTAATTTATCCAAATTCCAATTGTTCACGGAAAGCAAAGGGTATAAGTAATTAATGTTGCTTCGGAGATATTGTTATATCACAAAATACTGGGGAGAAATAATAACATTAACACACCTAACGTGGAAACAATGTTCCAAATAAAAACCGCACGTCCACAACAAAAGGTAACAAATAATTTCAGGAGTAAAATCTCCGAGGCTAATAATCACACTGAAACAACCCTCTAAGCTTATCTGGAAAGTATTTTTTCTGCTTGTTAATTTCCATAATTCACAACTATATTGTACGCTGTTCTCGTACTCTTTCTTTCAAACACCATGACTTCGGACTTACTTACATTCATCATCAGCTCATTCTGCATACAAACTTGGTTCATTCTAGACACGAAAAACTGCAGACCTTCCACACTGTCAGCAATCAGCACCGCATAATCACCATACAATAGGCAACATACTTTCAGATTAAAATAATGATGAATTAACAGAATACTTGGAGCAAGTGAATGAGTTTGTGTATTTAGGAAGTATGTTTACGAGAGATGGAAAGGCCGATAAGGATATTTAAAGAAGGGTGATTAATAGAGGACTTAACGCTGTTGGCGCTAATAAGAAATTGCCCAAAGATGCGAAGCTAGCAGTCCACAATGGAGTGCTTGTACCAACCCTAATGTATGGCAGTGAGGCATGGAACTGGCAGAGGAAGGATGAAAGTAGGCTGAATGCTGTGGAAATGAGATCCCTGAGACGAATGACCGTGTTAAGAATGTGGATATTCGGAAAGAATGCAAGGCTGATGTAATCTCATCACAGTGTAATGAATAGAACCAATAAAGGGACGCTTAGATGGTTTGGGCATGTAGAGCGAATGAACGAAGAAAAGAGTGTGAAAAGAATATATGATCCGAAAGTGAATGGAAGAAGTCTGGGACGCCCGAGGAAGACATGCCACGATCAAGTGAATCAAATACTTGGATCGGGCCTTGTCAACAGTCAGAATAATAGAAGAGTATGAATGAATGTGAACGAGGAAAGGAGTGTGTGCCAAGACAGAGTTGTATGGCGGTCTGTCCTCTCTGCCTACCTTAGTTTTTTTTTTTTATTGTTCATTTTTACAGGAGTGTCTCCAAACTTTAAATGTGAATCGGGCCGACAGTTGTACACCGCTGAGATACATAATACATATCTAGACGCCACACGTCCGTCAAATCTCCCGAAATACGCCGGGACATTAATCCTGGTTCTCGCTCAGCACTGAACTTAGCAGTGAATTCACACGTCAACTGCTGTCACGGAAGACGCGACAATCTATCATCTCACAACTTCAATATTCCATTGTTTATATGATATCGCGAAAAAATCCCAACTGCCCGGAGCCAGTGAGACTGAGTCATCCCGTTTGGGAATGTTGTGACAATGAAGACAATGGGGGAAAGGAAGGATACTTGGATCTGGCCACTATGCATAAGTAAAGCCATTTGCAATTTTTGATTATTAAAGAGGGAGAAGTGGAAGTTTAAGGTTGGGAAATACTTGGCTTTTCAGATGGTCACTAAACATTGCTAAAGCTATTTCAAATCGTTTCAATTGTGGATGGTGGCGATACTGGAAGTATCTTCCACTCTGAAACGAAGTGCAAATATACTATTTTATTTCTATAGGTAATTATAAGTACCTATGCGAAATAACCAATAAAAATTGAATTCAATTTAAGAAAAATTGAAATTAATATAAATAAGACCGGTTAGTAGCTGAGTGGACAAACCCGTCTGAATCCCATCCGGACGTCGTGGGTTCAATTCCTCTGCTACCTAAGTCCTCCATAATGATGGAAAATGTTGCTTGTGTAATGACACAAGCAACATTTTAGATGGTAGTAGGAGTTTTTCAAATTTTGTCAAGCTATTTGTAACCCGGGAATGTTTATCTTTCTTATAAAAGATAATAAAGAATCCAAAATAAATTTTCGAAGAAACGGGAAATCCTAGTCGGGAAAAGACATAACAAAAAAGATTGTACGAAATCCAAAGCATATTGATTAAATGAATCACGGAAAAATGCGAGTAGGAGAAAAACAAATCGACGTGCAGTAAATTGGAATGAAAATGTATGAATATAAGAGTTCAGTGTAGCTAGCTAGCGTGTGGTTATAGAATGAGGTGTGAGTAGGGCAATAATATCCTATTCTAGGCTCCTGCAGACTCCAGTAGAGTAGTCGCGGGCTATTTCCGTATCGCGGCGGCCTGCGCCTGCTCTCAGCTCTCAGCTCTCTCGCAGACCGAGATTACAGACTACAGACTACAGAGTACAGACTCCGAGGCAGGCGTGACCTTGATTCCCGCTCTGAGCCGCCAGCCGCGCTTGCTTATCTCTCTGCAGCTGTTCAATACAGTGCACAGGGTACAGGGTACAGTGTATGTTGCTAGTGTTCAATTTACTGCACCCGCTGTTTAGGTAAAGCTGAGTGTAGTTAGGCGCCGAATGCGCCATTGTGCGTTCATCCAAAATACGTGTAATCCGAAAGCAGTCGTGAATCTGGAAAGGCACTGGCAATTTAGACGATGCACTCCCTGATGAGATGCCATGTACGAACGTGGAGTGGTAGATACTCCAAGTATCGCCCTGATAAAAGACCATCATTCAGAATCGAAACGTTGCTTGAAATGACTTTAGCCGTGTTTGGTGACCAGATCTGAATAGCCAGGTACTTTCGAACTTTTCCCTTCCCCATTTTCTTCCCTCCCCACTACCTTCAGCCTCGCAACATACCCCGATTGCGGATGCCATAGTCCCACTGGCTCCAGACGGTCGGGAGCAGATGTGACTTTTGTGCCGTATCAACTATAAAAACAAAACTTTTTTTTCTGAAAATTTTCAGCAATCCCGTATTTTTGAAAATCTTGAAATACTTCATACAAATAGCATTATTTTATTATTGTCATTTTCGACTACAGCTAATATAAAAAATTCCATATTTTTCAATCATAGCATTTAACACATTAATCTTTATGTAACTGAAGAAAAAAATTACACCTTTTTCAAATTGATATGAAGGTTTCTTTTACAGTATATCATTTGCTGAACTTTGCTGGACCACTTGTATAACGTAATATATTTCGACTCGGTTCAATACTTGGGGAAGTGGATAGGAATTTCACCCAGTACCATCTTTTCTTGGGGTTTTTAATTAAATAGGTGATTAAAAATTGTATTAAGGATACAGATGATGTGCACTTTGAACACAACAGTACATCATATTTATCATTTAAAATCAAGCTTCAAAAAATCATATAAAACACATGAGTACTCTTAGTACCCGGGTACTCTTTCAGTCATCAGACGTTGTAAATTATACTTATTCGTTTTGCGCTAACATACCACCCTCCACATATCCAACGGTTATGTCCAATTGTTCATTTTCACTATTGTGGAGAAGTCAGGATGTTTCAGCCGGTTAAACTTACTGGAACATTAAAAAAAACTATGTTCAAAACCGAAGAGGGGACCCGGGTACACCCTTTCAATCACATAAAGGTCGAAAATTCACGACCCGTTAAAATTAAACCGAAGAGGGCACCCGGGTACCCTTTCAGTCACATAAAGGTTAAAAAGTCACGACCCGCCAATGTTATTGGCCGTGAAAATCTCACATTACGTCTAAAGAAATTTTTTTTTTACATGTGCTAATGTTAATTATTAATTTTGCAGTTTCGGCATGTACCACGACACGGAGAAGATCGGCTGCCACCGGCGCGTGGGCTCCACGCTGCACGTCATGACGCCCATCTTCGAGGCGGACACCGTGGAGGTGGCGTGGTCCCGCTGCAGCCAGCGAGACCTCACCAACTTCCTCGAGTGAGTGCACCACCCCACACACACCTCACAAACCAGCACACAAAATTTGCATAGTGTGCATTTGCACAGTGTTAAAAAAGACATGCTCGATAGACATTAACTAGCGATTCCTAAGGTTATAATGTGGAGTTGAGAATTTCGATGTCATTTAGATGGGCGACATATTAAATGTGGGTAAAAATTTACCGAGGGAGCTAGTAGAACAATTCAAATGACACTGCCACATCCTCAGAGCAACAATAGAACAGAAGAGAGTTAAATAAAAGTGGTTTTTGTTTAAAACTTTATCTGTTTTATTTATAAATATGGCAAGCCCCAAAGTAAATGCTTTTTAAGAATATACTAAATATTTTTACCCAACCTATACAAATTTACAATAAATCACTTTCTCCGTGTTTTTACGTCGTAAACCGTGAGAGAAAAAAAGACAAGACAAGTTCTCACATAATATAGCACCATCATTCGGTATGTAAGCATGTTTTCCGTCTCTCGCGTCTCCGGCGACTCCGCCCACTTCGTTTTGTTATGCGACATAACGGAACATAACTCAACGGTTTTTAGGTTATATCCTATGTTTTTGTTTATAACAATACTGTGAAAAAGTCGTTATACAAATAAACGAAAATCAAAAATACTAACTACAGAAGCACTCCTCTTCTATCTGAGGTCATATCTGAAGACATATGGCTGTCAGTGGCGGCTCGTATCTTTTTAGTGGTCTAGAGTGCTAAGGTTGAAAAAACGTCAGTATTGACGTCGTTGTAATCGAAAACGATTTTTATTTTGTTTTAAAATTTTATTATTTTGTATGAAGATTTTTCAGCAAACTACATTTTTTTAATAAAAATCGTTTTCGGCTACAACAACATTGATGTTGTATTTTTCAATATTAGCACTCTAGCACACTAAAAAGTCACGAGCCGCCACTGGTGGCTGTTGGGAGTGGAGAGCACAAATAACTATAGCAAATGTGAAGAGGATGAAGAAGTTCTGATAATCTCTCTTGATGTGAAGAGGGTTTAGACTTGGGAGGCCATGTTGTGGAATCACGAGGAATAAGGTAAAACATCTAAGTTTGGTATACCGAATACCTACTCAAAACTCACAAGTTTCAGGGATACTATGGCATTCATCTGTTTTTTAACACATCTAACCTCAGAATATCTTCTTAATTTCAGTTCTGGAATGGGAGAGTGTTTGGCTGACCAGCCAGCACAAGTGGACTACATATATCCTGAACTTCCTCCAGGTGCGTTATTCCATTGCTTAATCTTCTTAGCATTATATCCACAGCGGATGTCCTGAGATTTTTCATCTTTCGTGATGCTGTGTGGAAGGTATTTTTAAGGAACGCAAATAGTAAACCTGTTGTAGGAGAGATGAAACACAAATTGAACCGAAGCATTCCATGGCCGAAATTTTTAATACCCAGGACGATGTCAACTTTGGGGATTTTGTGTCAATGCCACTTTTAAAGAAAATGAAGGAGTAAACCATTTGCAGGTGAAAGCAAATACATAAAAACTAGAAAATCATTCCACAGTCGAACTGTTGAACGCTGGCATCTGTGTATAGGGACTCCCGACTGTGCGGAAGGTAATGGCGCCAGGTATATTCTTATCACTTTCTGTGTCCAGGTGCTCTGTACGACGCGGCCCGCCAGTGCCGACTGCAGTTCGGAGCCGGAGTGGAGGAGGTCTGCACGGAGCTGAACGAGATCTGCATGAGGCTGTGGTGCGTCGTCGACGGGACCTGCACCACCATGCTCCGCCCCGCGGCCCCCGGCACCGAGTGCGGCCAGGGCATGGTCAGTACCACACACCACGCACCACACACCACGCACCAAACACCACGCACCACACACCACGCACCACACAACACACACCACACTCCACACTCCACACCACACACCACACACCACACCACACACCACACTCCACACCACACACACCACACATCACACACATCACCACACCACACATCACCACACACACATCACCACACATCACCACACACATCACCACACATCACCACACATCACCACACATCACCACACACCACACACCACACACCACACACCACACACACACACCACACACTGCACTGCACACCACACACCACACACCACACACCACACACCACACACACCGCACACCACACACCACACACCACACACCACACACCACACACACCGCACACCACACACCACACACCACACACCACACACCACACACCGCACACCACACACCATACACCATATATCATACACCATACACCTCGCCCCTCCCTAGTTGGTTAGCTGGTCTGCATGCGGTGCACTGGACGGTAACCAGATATTTGTAAGAGATCTCGCTCGCCGTACCAAAACTCGCGCTAGCAAAACATCCATGCAATGGCCTTCAAGGTAAAGTTATCGACTTCTGCCACGGTTGCACGGTCAGCCAGTCCCGGATTTACCATCGGGCTAAAAGGGCTATAGCCCGGGGCTCCAAAACTATTCATCGAATTGTGTCGGGAATTTAACATACGACAATGTAAGTGTTTAATTTATTTCGGATTTTAACTATGTTTTGAAATGATAATAATATTTCCGCATTGGAAATACTAGAAAATGCATAGATAACATATAAATGTATGCGTTAAGTACACTTGCGTGAACTTCAAGGGGTTATCTCGAATAAAAAGTTATTATTACTTTCTTAATTCAATTGTTACATATTAATTAATAAACTCTCGTTAAACTGTTAGCAGTTTTTCAACAGGTTCTTATAATAGTATATCACCTTTAATTTAAAATAGTTAAATATATTGCATCATAGTTTTAATGATAGTCGATTAAATAAATGAATTCGAGAACAAAATAAAATTTAAAGCATTATTAAAAAATATATGTATTATAATAATTACTATTGGAAATCCGGACCTTTAGGAAGCACATGTTCCCTGATCAATACATCTCCTGGGAAATTCGGCCATTGCATAAAGTATTTATGTACGTAAGCAGTTATGTAAATTAGCGTAGGAGCTTGGAATAATCTTTGTAATGATTTGATAAACAATGTTATGAATTGAAAACTGATATATAACTAAACTATTTGAAGTTTTGCATAAACACGGCAGCCAGTAGCGTTGTGTTTCCAGTCTGGTACCATTTCCATGAATTGTGTAACGTGTAATGAATCCATTTGCAATTTGTATCAATTTATAAAACACATGGTATCCTAATCCACATTGCGGTACTCGTCAGGCAAAATGAAACGAGAGGAAAGAGAAACATTGGAAAGAAGTTAGCTATTAATATCCGTTTACTAAACATAATTAAATTCGGTATAATTTAATATTATCACCATCAATATCACATGTGCCCCGGTGACGGACACTGCAGGGCTGTCTGAAACCTGTCACCAATACAAATTTGCGATTAATCACTTTCTCCGGCTTTTTACGCCGTATCCAATGAGAGAGAAAGAAACAAGAAAAGTCTTCACATAATATTGCAGTACTTCTAAGTATGTAAGGATGTTCTCCGTCCGCGCTAACTTCACACCATCGAGTCGCATAACTTACGTCGACGGATTTTGAGGTTATTTCCTATATTTGTGTTGATTAAAAAACTTACAATGGTCATACAAATAAATCAAACATAATGGTGATAATATATGCTATGGGTCAATATACAAATAAGACCAAACAAAGATTATAGAACATCACTTTTCAGGGGTTTAATTATTTTTGACCGAACTTTAGAGTTTTCACTTTTGTAATGATATAAAGACATAAAATCAACAAAAATCTTAGTAATCTGAGGTACCTCTCCAAATATTCTTACTCCCAGGTAATTTGATTCTGTATATAGTGCTACGTGCCCGCACCACGGCTCTTAACAACTCCGCACCAAATAAATCACCAAGTATTATTATCACAAAGTCGTTTTTTAATAGCTTCAGAATAATCATTGTGTTTCCGATTGCAATTCCCGCGAAAGAGGTTTATTGCAAAGAAGACTACCTAACTGTTATCACTTGAACATTCCATTTTAAACTTGGCATTCATCGTTTTACGGCTCTAGCGGAAGGCACAAGAGTTGATGCTTTTTTACTGTTCTGATGGAAGTTTGTCGAAATCGCGGCCATCACTAACCACCAGCCATTCTTAATATGATTGCCTGACCTACCTCCGCCATCGCGCCTCTCGAAAAAATGGCTCGAGACTCAGAGCAAGAATACATATGGAGATAAACTAAACATTTTTAGGCAACCCATACAAATTTTCGATAAATCACTTTCCTTGGGTTTTTACGTCGTAAACCGTGATAGAGAAAGAGATAAGATAAGTTCTCACACAATATAGCTCCGCTTTTAGGTATGTAAGCATGTTCTTCGTCTCCCGCGTATCCGGCGACTCCGCCCACTACGTTTTGTTATGCGACATAACAGGACAGAACTCAACGGTTTTTTAAGTTATATCCTACATTTTTGTTTATAACAATGTGCTAGGAATGGATGTATAAATATCCTAGCCCTAGCTCTAGCCACGTCCCAGTCAGGCAAATATATATTATTGCTCTGAGGCTCGAGAAAAAAGCGAACCGAAGATAAGTAAGTTTTATGCTTTTTCAGCGAGCATCAATAGAGCCGAATATTCCATGATTTTATACATCCCATGGGAGAGCATTGCCGACATACAATGGAGTCTGTTCTACTAACGGATACGCTACATACTCTAGGCAATTTTTGAGGTATTTTTCGTTACGCCATCAAAGTTTAAAGCTGACAAAATAACAATTCGATCGTCAGCTAATATTTTTTTGCTATTTCAGGACGTACGAATTTTATTCCGTCTATAATTTTGATATCCGACAGAATACCGTGAAAACCAGGCGGACCTAGCACGAAACATCGATATAGATTTTATCGATAATGTCGGTAATTTGGAATTGTTCCCGAGCCCGACTGCAGATCGCCAACGGACAAATGACAGTTAGCGTCGACTAAATTAAGCATGTTTATATATTTTTTAAAGGTTGGAAGACACATATATATTTGGATAATCGTGGTGCTAAAGACAAACACGGCTGGTAGTAACATAGTATTATAAACAAAATAATTTCGGATGTGATGTGATGTGATGTGAGCACGTAACATCCTAAAATTTCAAAATCACATCGTTCTTATTTTCAGTACGGCAAAAGGGCTGAAGTGCCATTTTGGGAAGTTTACACCAGAGCACTTTATATACTATACTTCTCTCTAAGTATTACCAAAAACATATTTCCAGAGTGGTAGATACTCTAAGTATCGCCCTGATGAAAGACCACTATTCAGAATTAAAACGTTGCTTGAGATGGCTTAAGCCGTGTTTGGTGACCAGATCTGAATATACAGGTACTTCTAAACCTTCCTCTTCCCCATCTCCTTCCCCTCCCTTCTGCCTTCAGCCTCACAACATATTCCAATTGGGGATGCCATAGTCTCACTGGCTCTAGACGGTTGGAAGCAGGTGGGACTCTTGTGCGGTATTCACCATTAAAAAAAATATATTTTTAAAATTACCTGAGATTACGTCATAAAAACGCAAGGTCGAACGAAGTAACTAAGTCACCCCCTTCGTGCAGTTGTCAATAGACGTGTTTTAGTTGATACCTTACAACTTGGTTACGATTTTTTTTGTTTTGCGTCGCTCCGATAGTGGCATAAATTCCGATAATGTTTGCAAGTGAATTCATTAGAAGACAAAGGATTGAATCGCGCATACAAGATAAGACTCTCTCCATCTCATATTTCACTTTTGTTTATTGCTGTGGGTAGTGATTTGTAGTTAGTTAAGTGTGTTATGAAGCAAGATAAATTCGATCCAGTGCGATTTTGAATTTTCACGCTAGTTAAAAAATATAAATATTTATTATGATGTAATTTTTTGTCTGTTTGCCCCCCTGAAAAGCCAAAAAGTGGGGGCGAAACGACCAACGAGCCCGGGCTGAAACGGCCAGGTGAGTGAGTCAACGTTTGACCGCGAAACAGAGTGAATATTAGAGTTTTTACAGTAGACGCCGAATAGAGCAGTTAACGTTTTTAGAGTCAATACAGTATTTACCGCCTATGGTGAAATAGCAAATTTAATTAAATATTGCGATGGATAATCCGAGGCAGCCGCCATCAAGGAGCGAATTAGCAGGATTCCTCGGCTATCGGACTGGACAGAAGGATTCCGAGCGCGCAGGTTCCACGCGTTTTCCAGTTTCGGTGATAATTGAACAATTTAGTATAATAGTTTGTCTCTACGAGTACCCAATTCTAACGTTATCCACCAAGTTAATCAAGCTTTTCATGGGCGTAGAATCAATATTCTCAAATATAATACAAGAGAGCATTTGCGAGTGTATTATTGTTAAAATTCCTTAAACCCTGTAAGTATGGGTCCATTTTGTAACCACAATCTTTTACGAAGAAGAAGAAGGTCATCTCTAAATCAAAATAAACGAATTTCATACACGAAAAAACCCGTTCTATTGACTGAAGCTAACTGGGAGGGCATTTAAAAAGGTAAGTGAATCCTTGGGACTCACGAGCCCGTCATTCTATATTTTGTGCCGGTGTAAAAACAGGCTAGCAAATCCGAGCCGTAACGTGGGCTAACCGCCTCAATATTGTGAGAGCACACCGTCCCAGACTTCAATCTCAACAATGACAGTGCTACACGAATCTTGAGTTACGAGACCTTGCACGGAGCGCCTCTGTGCATTGTCACTAAATGTTTTGTTCTGTAATCATCTTGGAGTAAGAATATATATGGAGAGAGAGCTAAATATTTTTACCCAAACCTATACAAATTTACGATAAATCACTTTCTCGTGGTTTTTACGTCGTAAACCGTGAGAGAGAAAAAAGAAAAAATACAAGTTGTCACATAATATCACACCACTTTTAGATATGTAAGCATGTTATCCGTCTCCCGCGTCTCCGGCGACCCCGCCCACTACGTTTTATTATGCGACATAACAGTTTTGAGGTTATATCTGTGAAAAAGAGGTTATTCAAATAAACAAAACATTATGTCGACATGTGAATGGATGTAAAAAAGGTGTGTCCATGAAAACCCTAGCCACGCCCGAGTCAGGAAAAAATCAACAATCCTGACCACTGTTTTGCAAAGCTATCCCTCCTGTATATTATTGCTCTGAGATTGAAACCATGTACTAATATGAAATAAAATCTCATAGAATGCATTTGTTTGTTTGACCGCAGTGGTGCCAGAACCACACGTGCGTGGCGCGCACGTCCCCGCCGCCCCCGCAGAACGGCGACTGGGGCGCGTGGAGCGCGTGGTCCGAGTGCTCGCGCGCGTGCGGCGCCGGCGTGTCCGTCACGCACCGGCTGTGCGACAGCCCGCGGCCCAGCCACGGGGGCACCTTCTGCACGGGCGAGCGCACGCGCTACCAGCTCTGCAACACGCAGCCGTGCCCCAAGGGGGACCCCTCCTTCCGCCACGTGCAGTGCTCGCGCCACGACAACTCCACCTACGAAGGCAGACTCGTCGACAAGTGGCAGCCCTACTTTGATCAAGGTACGTTAACAAGGCAAAGTATATAAGGATTTAGTGCCTTGCAACGTCAGTATCTGTTGTATCATCTAACATTGTGTAAAAAATATCATCATTTTTTTTATATTATTCTACTTGTACTCACTGTCACTTACCTCAGAGCAGGTTCTAATGACCTAATGAGGTAGGTAATGTAAGAAACAAAAAGTTAATAAATAAAAAAATTAAATAAAATATTCATAATATTTCCACATCTTTATCTAAGATATCGTACAAAACTCTCGTTCGGGGTGACATTAGAACCCCCTCCGGAACGTGGGTTTTAAATGGCTTTAGCCGTGTTTGGTGACCAGATCTGAATAGCCAGGTACTTCCCAATCTTCCTCTTTTGTATCTCCCTCCCTTTACCACATACCCACAGCCTCACAACATACCCCAATCGGGGATGCCACAGTCCCACTGGCACTGAAAAGTTGACCCTCTTGTGTGGTATTCACATTATTTTCATCACATCGCAGTCCGGAGTCTCTGTCTCTATTGCATCCCCAATTTGGGGGATGTTGTGGACTTAAGGAAGTGGGGACCCCTCCCTAAACGATGTTAAAAAGCACCTGGGTAATCAGATCTTGTCATTTAACAATCCTGTTGACCGGTTAGTAGCTGAGTGGACAGACGCGTCGGATTCCCACCCGGGCGTTGTTGGGTTTAATTCCTCGGCTAGCTAAGTCCTCCATTATTGCACAAGCGAGCTTTTCTGCTTATTCTGATGGTGGTAGGAGTTTTTCAAATGTTGTCAAGTTATTCGTAACCCGGGAACGTTTGTCTTTCTTTAATAAAAAAAAATACGGCCAAACACAATTGCAAGTATTTCTTAGTTTCGAACTGGTGGTGATAATAAGAGAATCTATCTGAACGTGATCATGTGCCTCTAAGTCGGTTGTTGCAGACGTCCAGAGTCCGCGATGGTTCCGCTGTCTGAAAGCGGTCATGTGTCTACGAGTAATGAAGAATTGTTTGGGTGTTTTATAAAAGTGTCTATATGGTTGTTGCAGACGAGCCGTGCGAGCTGTACTGCAGCACGGCCGACGAGTCCGTGATCGTGCCGTTCGGCGAGTACGCCAAGGACGGCACGCCGTGCAACCTGGGCACGCGCGACATGTGCATCTCGGGCATCTGCCGCAAGGTGGGCTGCGACTGGGTGGTGGACTCCAGCGCCGCGGAGGACACGTGCGGCATTTGCAACGGCAACGGCACCGCCTGCAAGCAGGTGCAGGGCATCTACAGCAAGGGCACCACCAAGGAGTCTGGCTACAGCGAGGTACGCCCTGACCGCCAGCCACTCGCTATTGCTCTTACATGTCCGTTATGCACAGCACACCGTAAACCCTCGCTTCCATCCTCTTTCAGGTCGCCGTTATACCCGCAGGGTCGAGAAATATCAAAATCGAAGAGGCCGCCAACTCCAAGAATTATATCGGAATCGGAAGCGCCAACTCACGAAGATTCTACCTGAACGGAAGAAGGTAATAATAGCGGTACCAGGAATTAAACCATTATTTTCAGATGGGTAGTTGGAACCTGGAGGACCTTCTTAGATGTGGACGACGGTCTGATTTTGATGAAGACAAATTACAATCTCTGGTTGATTCCGATCCTCGTCAAACCATCGACGAATGAAACCAGAAACATAGATCTTCCTGGTCTATAGTACAGTTGTATTTAAACCGAATCGAGAAATTGAATAGGATAGGTATTTGGATGCCGCACAAACTCTCTCCCAGTATTAACGTTAAAAAAAGTTCGTTTTTGTACATAGTGGGATCTGAAAAGAAAGTGGAAGCTGGACTGGAATGCTATACCGCAACACTGCATTCAACAGACCTTTCCCCGTCAGATTATTATCTTTTTAGATCCATGGAGCACTCCTTGTGGAACAAAAAGTTCCCAAATGTGAATGAAGTTGGAAATCACATACAAATATTTTAATTTAAAAAAAAAACAAAAAGTTTTTGTAAAAACGGCATTAAAATTTTACAAAACAGATAGAAAAAGGTGTTTAACAATATCTGAAATTATATTTTGAAACATTTTTTTTAAATAAAGTTGAATGTTACATGACAAAATAATGGCTTAATGCCTGGTACCCCTTGTCATACTGCGATACTTCATGTTGGGGGGCAGTGAGCTCAACGGTCACGTTGTCATCCTTTTCAGCCGATCACAATGTGTTCAAAAGCGGAAACGGACCGAGAATCGGCGTATAACGATGACCGTTCAAATTTAAAAATTCAAAATGACGCTGTTGATCGTCAATTCGATGGCCACCAACTCAATAAAATTATTATTCAGATATTTGCATAATGATTCGGTGATTATTTAAATTTATATATTATATTTGTTTGGCAGAAAAATAACTCTGGCCGGAGAATACCTAGTGGCGGGCACACCGGCCCTTTATGAGAGGGACAGGGATTTGGAAAAGGTGAAAATTCCAGGACCAATTGAGGAAGATATTCTAATCTACGTAAGTCCGCTCTTTCTCATTCAATCCCTTCTAATTTTCTCATTTAACTTTAAAATATTTTTCTCATGACCTGCACATATGAATATGACTATAAACAATCTTTTTTTTTTATTATTTTTACCACTTGTGCGCCTATTATTTAAAACAAATATAACAAGATATTAAATCCGTGTCCTGGGAGAATTCCTCCCCTATGCTCATTTCAAACAAAATCGGTGAAAGAAAATTTATTACTAAATATTAAAAAATAATTACGCCAAACATTTTTTTACGTACTTAATTAAACATACGGCAAAATTCATTCAACGATGTAAAGACGCCAAACTCAAAGGGACTCGGAGGTCGGCGAAATTTCAGACATTCAACGAACTGGGAATAAGTGAATAATATTGTCTGTGCAGAATAACTGAGTTCAGCCAATATGTCTAGCGATGCGTAATCCCTCTAATTCGTGTAATTTGTGAATAAGATATCATTTATACAGCGTTGCATTATTATATGTCACTCTGACGGTAATTACATGTTAAATTACACTGAGAAAAAAAAACATTATTTACATAGCCATGGATTTATATGATATACAAATTGACAAGCATTGAAATCTTTTGATGTATTTTCACTATGTTCTGTTTTGTCATTTGCGAACAAATCATGTATACAAATTTGAATTTTATGTCATTTCGAAGGTAAGTAAATAAGGAAGAGTTGAATATAAATTGTAATATTAACAAGAAAACATGTATACACAGCCATTAATTTAAATAATGTACAAAATAAAACGCCTTGAAATATGTTGTTGTATTTTCACACTGTAATTTGCTTTATCATTTCCGAATAAAAAATCATTTTTATAATTTGTATAAATCTGAATATTATGTTATTTTAAAGGGAATTAAATAAGGAAGAGCCATATAAAAAGTTTAAAAAATAAGCACGCG
Source organism: Drusus annulatus (assembly GCA_022651775.1). NCBI lineage: Eukaryota > Metazoa > Arthropoda > Insecta > Trichoptera > Limnephilidae > Drusus > Drusus annulatus. The sequence goes on along the minus strand of JAGWCC010000036.1, from coordinate 1,425,253 downwards.
GAAATGCGCAAATTAATACAAATTCGAATATTTTGTTGTCTTTTCATTACGATGTCCTTTATCATTTGTGAAAAAAAAACATATTTACGAGGGTCATCCAGAAAGTAAGGTTATAAGGGCTCCTGAGGCCGGGGGAATTTTTTTGTTTCAAAGTTGGCGCACCTGGCATGTAGAGGGAATCCTAACGGTCGGTTTGTTTGGTCCCGCGTATTTGTCAGCCATTTTGTTCAGTCACAGTAAATTCCTCCGATTGAGAGGTCTTCGCGGGCTCCCGCCACCTCCCGTCCGTGCGAAATCCGTTTTTTGACTTTGCAGAACAATACCGGCGCGAATATCCATATCCATCGGAAGCTCGTGGAATTTTATGATAGTGATGAGATGAGTCGACAACATGTCACAAACTGGGTTAGGTTGTTCAGAGAAGGCCGCACTGATTCTCTAAAGGCTAAACGGACTACCATTAATGCAGAAGCTGACTGCAATACCCTAAAAAAACTCAGAAGAGCCATTCAAAACTGCAGATGGGGAATGGTGACCCGGGGAAGCAGGCTCCTGCATGACAACGCCAGGCCCCACACCGCGCGAGTATTACAGGAGCTGCTGACATCGTTTGTATGGGACATTGTCACCCACTCTACCTATTCACCCAACTTGGCGCCTTTGGATTATAACCTTTTCACTAAACTAAAGGAGTTTTTGGGCAGAGCACGTTTTTCTGACGATCAGGAGGTCGAGGAAGTGGCTGAAAGAGCTGGCGGCGGAGGTCTATGACACTAGCATACAAAAGCTAGTGCCCCGACTACAGAAATGTCCCGATCTCGACGGCAATTGCGTTTAAAAATAGTTTAATATATTTGTGAATTTAAATTAAATACAAGCATTTTTCTATCTTACATAAATCTTGGAACCTTACTTTATGGATGATCTTCGTACATATTTCCATTTTATGTCATTTTGTAGGAAAATAAATACAAAGAGTTGTGTTCAAAAAATTCAGTTACAACGAAATGCATACACTGACAACAATACGTTACAAAATAATACGCTTCGAATATTTTGTTATCTTGTCACTGTGAGATAGATGCTTGTGATAGGCTTGATTTCCTGTTAACGTTGCAGGTGCAGTTACCGTTGTGAAAACGAAGATAGTTGGCCCACAACATTAGCAGCATCTTTTTTACCAAAAGTCCGTAGAGAAATTCGAGCCGCCATGAATATTTCATTTTCGCTGAACTTTTTTTTTTGGCAACAATATGTCAAATCTTTCCATATTCGAAACACGAGTGCGCACGGACGGGACGTAATAGGCATTCCATTCGTCAAGTTTCGTTGACTGACTGACACGCTGCAGACTGAACATATTATTCAGTTACTAGTTTTGTCTTGACACACGTCAAAAGGGACATAGTGAATGAATCGTGAAGTAGCGTAGTCGGAATATTTTTTTTTTACTTTTTTACGTATGAGCGAAAATTACCAGTATTGTTTTCGCAGAGGTTAGCGCCCCACACGGCGATCTAACGAATCATGTACGGAAGACGGCTTAGCGTATTAATACTATCAGATTCCGTACAGACATTATTTTTAGTCACTTATTCCGGCGAGTCTGCTGTCGAGTTCGGGGCGTCACAGGTCAATCAATAGTCCGATAATCGGATTTCTTTAACTTCGGCGCTTTTATCTAGGATAAGCAATTTTCGATTTTTGGCGACTTTTAGCTTAAATCTTCGATTTTTATATTATTTTCATACATGGGAATTTGTACTCGCAAAGCTACTCCAAGTTGCTTAGCTTGAATCGTGGATTTCTCAAAACTTTTAGATGAAATCGGTCGCTAGAGTGAAAAGCCTTGAAGGAATAAATTCCTTGTCAAATTGGGAATCAGATTCAGTGCGTCAAACAAGGAATTCTTTTCATTCGTTCAGTCAATTTTGCACATCTCATAATTTTATGTTCTCAGTTTTAATATCGGATTTCCGTCAATATAAGATTCCCTCGAAATGGGAGAATCCTGTACGTGAACATTGAAATTGAAGTAAAAGATTTTTTTAAACATAATCCACCGTCGTAACATTCAGGCACAGGTGTTAATGTTTCACACTGGTGTAAAAACACCATTCAGAATCGAAACGTTGCTTGACAGGGGTTTAGCCGTGTTTAGTGACCAGGTCTGAATAGTCAGATACTTCACCACCTTCCTCTTCCCCATCTCCTTCCCCTCCCCACTCCACCCAGCCTCACAGCATACCCCAATTGGGGATGCCATAATAGACCCCCAACTGAATTTGGGCACAATATATGTAATGTGTTATTATTGCTTGCAGCAAATGATTTACCGCGGCCGTCACCGCAACCCGGGCGTGCGCTACCAATACACCGTGGACAGGCGGCGGGGGGCGCCGGGCGAGGAGGGGGCGGAGGGCGCCGAAGGGGCGGAACCGCAGGGCTATCGCTGGGGGGCGGCGGACTGGACGGTGTGTTCGCGTGCCTGCGGCAACGGCCTAATGCGCCAGCCAGTCGTCTGTCTCAACAGCTCAGATGGTCAGTCTCCAGTCAATTCATACTTCTCCTACCAAAGGGCAGTCAGTTCATACCATGAGCAAAAACAAACTGTCTAAGCTTCGGTACACCAAAACTTAATGTCGTCTCACACACAAGAGCGAAAGAGCTAATCATGTTTGAATATTCAATCAAAGGTAATATATTTTATCGCCTGACTCGGATAAAAGATTTAGGAGTTTCACCAGCATGTAAAAGACTGGGGCAGCAGAGCATACAAGCTGCTGGGCTTTGTCATTCGCAATTCTTACTTATTCTAAATGCCACTAAGAAAAACATTGAGACTCCTTTACAACTCACTGTGTATTGGAACCCAACTGTATAATCTGCATAAATCTTCTAACATTTTGAACATTGAAAGAATTCATAAAAAAATTCTTAAATTTTTATTTTTTAGTCTTCATGGAACGTATCCTTTCATTATATTCTAGGTATGACTGACTGCATAGATGTTTTGCTTTGTTAAAATATATTTTTGATTTAATCAACGGTCATGTGTGGAACAGTGATATTCTGGCACAAATCAAATTTTATAATGAATTTTCATTGTTATTGCAGAGCCCGTTGACCAGGAGTTTTGCATCAGCAACAATGAGATGGAAAAGCCTTCGGAGCTGATGCGGGTGTGCAACAGCCGGCCCTGCACCACCTTCTGGTGGGTGGGCCCCTGGTCCTCCTGCCCCGCATGCGTCAAGCAGGTGAGCCACTGTCACTAGAGATGGCCGATATTCCTGTCCCGGTTAAAAGGAACCGGTTCCTAGCCGGTCACTGGAACCGTCGATATTATTTCTCCGAGGAACCGGTTTCAAATTTTCGCAAATAATATATATATAGATATCCTTTGTCTGTTCTTTTTGTGTGTTTTTTTGGACGAGTTCTAACCAGTTCCAGTTCTTTTCGTTTTTAAATCTCTACCAACTAGTACTTTTTTTGGCGAGGATTTTTCGAAAAAATCTCCTCCTTGGAACTTTTCTGGCACCAGGAACCGGTTCCAAAAAGAACTGAATAAATAAACGGTTTCTCGCCGGTCACCGGTAACTGGAACCGCAGGTATACCCAATTCTGATATCAACCATCTCTAACCGTCACGGCCCGTAGAGACCTTGATGACCTGAACCTACTCCACACGGGAGATCCTGTGTGGAGGGAAAGGAAGGAGGGAACCTGGGTCTTGTTGAAGAGACCCTTGTTGTAGGGAAAAGGAAACAGATTTCGTAAGATAATTCCGTAGTTGAACACAAAAAACTACACATTCTCATTTGGCAAATGTCAACCGTGTACAAATAATTGTCACATGTTTGACATGTCTCTCGTTTGAGCAAAAGTTAATAAATAAATTATAGTAGATGTAATTAAGTATTTGTCTGTCCACAGAGCCATTTGCCGATCATGCGCCGGAGGAAGGTGCTCTGCCTGAATCGCCAGGACAACCGCCAGCTGGCGGAGAGCGAATGTGACTTGAAGACTAAACCAGCTGTCCACCTCAACTGTGTGGGAATCCCCAAGTGCACTTATCCATATTGAGGGACTGGACTGTAATTTGATACCTGTAAAAGGAACACAAGCTGTGTTCTGTGACACACCATTGAGGTATTCGACTCCGCCAGAGTTATACCGATGAATTATTTAACAGCAAACAATGACTGCATTATATTATAATATAATATAAAAGCCATTTTTTTAGAAACTAATATTTATATTTTTTTTTACAAAAAGTTCGCCTTGTATTTTGTATACATAATATAATATCTCGCCATAATAATTATAGCACACCACGATTATTATTATTGCAAGACCATTTAGTAATAAATAATCAATATTCACTTAAAAATAATATAGAAGATTATGGGAACAGCTAAAATGACTTCACCGTGTTTACACATGCTCTGCGGCCAACAGTGTGAGAGTCGTATGAAGTAAGGCTCCAGGGGAGCAGGAGTGTGAAGAGTTAGCGAGGATGACAGTATCTGTGACAAGGAAAATAATAATCATACGAAACAAGATTCCAGGGGGGCAAGAGTGTGAAGAGTAAGCGAGGATGACAGCATCTGTGAGAGGGAGAATAATGTTTACATGGGGGAAGGAGTGTAAAGAGTTAGCGAGGATGACAGCATCTGTGAGAGGGAGAATAATGTTTACAGGGGGGAAGGAGTGTAAAGAGTTAGTGAGGATGACAGCATCTGTGAGAGGGAGAATAATGTTTATATGAAACAAGATTCCAGGGGGACAGGAGTGTGAAGAGCAAGCGAGGACGACAGCATCCATGAGAGGAAGAATAAAGTTTATATGAAACAAGGCTCCAGGGGGAAGGAGTGTAAAGAGTTAGCGAGAATGACAGCATCTGTGGGAGGGAGAATAATGTTTTTATGAAACAAGGCTCCAGGGGGAAGGAGTATGAAGAGTTAGCGAGGATGACAGCTTATGGTATGTGAGATATAAGAAGACGAGGTTTTGGTTCTATGAAACAGTATTGCTTTTATTAATTACGTTAATCCTTCAAGCGACCATTTTATAAAGATATACAAATACAGTTTATATAAATAAGATCATTCTTGCGTGCCTTAGTTGGGTTGGCATAGGATACGGACACACCTTGGCATGGGGTTCTGAGATAATTAGGTGTATATCTGTCTGTTAGTTGGATAAACAGCTTTGCACTTAAGCTGTTAGCGTAGCTTAAACCAAAATGTTAATCAATAATATGCTGCCATTTGTTTTAAGAAAAAACCAAATGATATTAATACTATCCGGGCATTGTGTGTTTTTCTCTCTCTCTACCATCTTGAGAAAGCTAGGCATAGATTAGAAAAGTATTACAATTCAGAAAAGTTAGAATTAGATAATTAAAATGAAATCCATGAACTTAGTAATTAATTCATCGTTTCTAATAATTATTATCAAGCACGCTATCAAGTGCGCATTCTCTCTAACCCCTCAATAAGACTAGTTATAAGTTGGTTGCCTGGCACCTAGAACCAGGAAACTGGAAGCTGGCACCCGACACCTGGATCCGACAGCAAGTGGCCAGGAATCTGCTTCCAACCAAGAGCCACCTCACCTTATTAAGGATTAAGTCTGGGGCTCAGTTTTAAGAGTCTCGGGTCTTAAAATTGTTATTTATAATGAATAATGAGGAATGCAATGTTATTAGGGTAATCAAATTAAGTATTTAGGTTTAAACTTGCACATTTCATATTATTGTGTGAATGTATTTGGATTTTTTTATGAAAATAAAGCATTGTGAATTTAAATGTGTTTATTTATCAATTTGACAGGAGGGGGGGGGTGGAGTGGTGGAGAGGTGGAGTGGTCGAGGGGTGTAGAAACATAATAAGAAAAGCATTCGAGTTAGTTAGGTTTATTGATAAAGCAAACAATTTGACAAGTAAAGGAGCACTTGTGCACAACAGCACTGGTCGGGTGCATCTCGGGGACATGGGAATACTCTACATATGTAGGTCTAAAACAATCATTTGGTTCACTTAAAACAGTGACAATACAGGTTCATACTAACGGGACTCATGTACTTTAATATCTTCCATGGGAGTTTGCAACATAGGTTAAATGGTTTCAAAAATAGAATCGCAGTCTATTTAAGAATAAACATAGTACCACATAGTTAGTATAGGGAATCACGAGATCTGATCAAGTGCCACCACTTCACTTCCCAGTCAAACAACACCTCGTGGGGGAAAAGACAGACTGTCAATAAGAATCATTAACAAATTGTTGTAAAACATTCAACGGGCAAATCAATATTGACGGCAACACATACCAACTTGTAAGTGGAGACATGTTATAATAGAGTACTGGGGAACTGGCAGGTAGCAGTTTCACCAGAATGCTGGAACACTCATAGTGATCAGTTAGTATTGTACTCTTCATCAGAATTAACGGCTAGTAATGGAATACTGGAGAACTGACAGTGAGCAACTAGTAGATACTGGAAAACTTGGCTGTAATCGACTAGTAAAGGAATACTGGAGCACCGATAGTGAGCAGTTACTACTGGAATGCTGGAACACTCATTGTGATCAGTTAGTATTGTACTATTCATCAGAATTAACGGCTAGTAATGGAATACTGGAGAACTGACAGTGAGCAACTAGTACATACTGGAAAACTTGACTGTAAGCAACTAGTAAAGGAATACTGGAGGACCGATAGTGAGCAGTTACTACTGGAATGCTGGAACACTCATTGTGATCAGTTAGTATTGTACTATTCATCAGAGTTGACGGAGTAATGAAATACTGGAGGACTAACAATGAGCAACTAGTACATACTGGAAAACTTGACTGTAAGCAGCTAGTAAAGGAATACTGGAGCACTGGCAGTGAGCAGCTAACACTGAAGCAAAGGACAGTTGGGCTTCTGCCTATGGAAGGGCAATGTACCCATAATAACATCATATTTAAAATATAAAATTCTAAGTATAAAATCACATATTGTAATATTATTACAGCTAATTTAACCTACGGGGAGGAGAGAAATTACTTCCGACTGACTTTAATCAAATTGTAAAACCGATATGGTCAGAGTTATAGATTGTAAAATGAGTTGAACTCTCGGTATTGAAAAGAAAAATGTATAATAAAAATTAATTTCTTTCCCCCTTCAAAAAAATTTACAGAATTTAATTGTACATTAAAGTAGTTTATAGTACAACCATCGCAACGGGAAGTGGCTCAATTCTCCTTGTCCGTGGCAGGAGGCCGTTTCTTCTGCAAGAAACAAATGTCCGTTACTTCCTTCTCTCCCAAACAACTTATTTCCTTAACATCAATGTCACTTCAATAAAAGGGGGGAACCAACATTTTTTTATGGATACTGCAGTATACTATATCACAGTGAAAATATTAGGGGAATCTTTAAAATGCATTCAATTAAATTTGTGAAAAGAAAACCTTTTTTTTTTTTTAGTAGCGTATTGTAGGAACACCATACATATTTGATAATCCGATTGTCATTGAAGAGTTTCAATAACTACAAACATCTTTTTGATGCATAACTTTGACAACTAAATATGAGGTTTTAGTGACATGGAACATATTTGCAATATTCACTGTAATGTGTAATTTACAGGGTAGACTCTATTAAAATGTTAAAATATTGCTTTATTATCCAAAGCAAAGGAATCTTCAAGCAGCGTTAAATCAAAACATGCAAAAATGGTTCACCGACAAGTTTTAAGTTTAAAAATAAATCATAGCTGCGTAACTTCATTGCTAAATACACAAATTAGCATTTTGAGAATTATGTATATGGATTACAGCTAATTAAATATATTATTAGGTATATTTGGAAATTGTTAAAAAATTGGGATCTCAAGAATTTTGCAAAGACACGAGGATGATTTTTTTTTTAAAAATGTTGATGTTGACTGCGCAGTAATAAAATATTATATTGATTAGCTGCTGTATAGAGAAAGTCTCACGGATAAACTCTGGTTAGTTATTAGAGGAATGATTATCACTAGTCGATAGGCCCTCCGTTTCCTAGAGCTCCCGAGGGCCGAATTACCTTCACTTATTACGAAGCTGTCTTGTCATGGAAGGAAACCTTTTTTATCTTGGAGGCCAATCGCTGAAAGAAATAAAACCATGAGATTCTCTGCCTACAGAACGGTATCTCGTCACAAGTTGCCTCTTTCAGATCCTACTCTCGCAGTAAGTAGTACATAAATAGTCGATTCAAAAACATTCACGAAATTTCTTTTCGAATCTAGATATTTTCAAATAAAACACAAACATATCACTAATCGGTAAATAGAAAATAATACAAAGACCAAAACCGAATGCAGAATGTGTCTGTACGTAACATTGCGAGCCATGCCATACAATATCATACTTTTCAGTGCATTGATAGCAAAAGGGTGGGACAGACGACTGGTAGAACAAGAGATGCTTTGCAAAAAGGTCTGTGCTGTAATATAAATAACTTGAGTATTGTCAATGAGAATAATAATGTAATCCAGTAAACCTATATCTTTAAAATGCATTCTATTCGTGGATTCTAGTCCGAAAGATTGTTATAACATTTCACTCCTCTTGTGCCGTCTTTTCTAATCGTTTATAATTTGCATTATCTTTTATATTAATTAACAGCTTCAAACGTAGGAGGCTGGTTGAATTCATTATAGAATAGGGGTGTTTGGTTTGTTTACCTTGTCCTGCCTGTTGCCGCAGGAGCAGCGGGACCTCTCCTGCTGCAAGGTGGCATTCAGCATCGCCACCTCCGCATTGAGTTCCGCCTGCACCTCGCGCAGGTTCATAGTCTCCACTAGCACCTGTGCCTTGTCCTTCACTGCAACACACACGCCACAACCACCACATAACCATTAGCCCAGTCAACATTACATACTAGCCCAGCCAACAGAATGAAAGCAGCTCAAACACTGTATCACAAACAAGTTCCTTGCTACAAACTGGCTGATGTTTCGCATTAGCCATACGAGGGTGGACCCAAAATAACCCCAATTTATTTATTTTTACATTCAATTTGATTTACTATATTACAAAATTCACATTTTAAAATAACTCAGGATGTACAACAGTGCACACAGTATGTATTTATAAAGAAGAGAGAGTAAAAGAAGAAATAAAAAAAACAGGTATACATAATTCAATAAATTGTATAAAAACGCACACAGGTACTACTATATAAGCAGCAACAAAGCTTTCTGTTTAAACGCAGCTTCATTGATGCAAAATATGTCAATATCCGAAAGCGATTCGATTCAACAACAAGAGTGCCCTTCATACCAGCTTGACGATTGGTAAATTAGTCCTGCAGGCCGGGAGATAAAACAGTACATATACTCGTATGCTATTGATGACTGAGATAACCATTGAGTTAAATTAATGCTCCTCATGATAGTCAAGTTTTCAAAACATCCACACTAATCAATCTGAAGAAATGTGTACCATATGCTAGAGATTACGCAGTGAAACAAAATGAAAGTAACTCTGTCTCCGCCTTCCACAACAAACTTCTACCCTACAAGCTGGGTGGATTACTAGAGGACACATGCAGCTCTGTTGGAAGTGTAAAATACTAATAGCTGTAGGAAATATGAAGGCTCAGATAAACGGCAAGCCAAGTTGTGGAACCAGGAGACGTTAACCGAATACCCTATGACAACCCTGTTGAACTTTATTATAGGGACTGGCAACCGTCAAGGGAATAATAAAGTAAAACATGGGAGATAACACAATGGGCCTATTGTATGAGTACTTACAGGAGCTATGTCAAACCATCTCTTTATCAATAGGGGATTAGGGCGAGAAAGAGGCGATTATTCATATGATGAAATTGAACAATCATTGAAAATTTCTTCATTAGGAAAGCGCAGGAAAGACTTTGATTTAATTTGCATTTTCAAAATTATCAATTGTTTTATAGACCCACCTTCTCTGTTGCAACTCATCCAGTTCAACATTCCATGCTGTAGACTCCAGTAACAATGAATTAATGTTCCTCAATCATCACTCTACTAATTATGGATATCATTCTCCACTGTCCAGAATGTCGAGACTTGTTAACTCAAGCCATAGTCTTGAAATTTTTGGTAGCAGTCAGATTTTTGCCATTTTTTACCACTCTACCAAAACTTTGACTAGACCTTGACTTGAATGTTCTTTCTTATGTATATTTTGTCCTATTTTTTCATTGCTTAATTTAATATTATGTATGTGCTGTTCTTTCTCTGTTGCTCTTTTTTTCCCATTTCGTGTATTGTATTTTTTTGTAATTGGACTTTAGTCTGTTAATTTATAAATAAATAAATACATAATAATAAAACAAGATACATATTTATAAAAAAGTAATGGCAATACTTACTCTCTCCCTGTCCAATGATGCTGCAAAGCTTCTTATTGCGGGTCTTGACCTTGAGTAGCTCCTCTTTGAGGGAGTCCAGGTCCTCCTGCAAGGTGCGTGTCTCCGCCCGCGCTGCCTCCAGCGCCACACGCAGCTGCGAGCCCTTGATCTCCGCGTTGGAAGGGGGCGCACGGGTCCCTTGGCCCCCACCACCCCCGACCCCTGCCCCCCGCAGTTCTGGTGGAGCATGCTCCTCAAATTCTAAAGATAAATACAGCTGTGTGTAAATATACAAATCGAGAACACACATTAATTCTCCTTACAAGCTTATTTGGAATTAAAAAGGTAGATGTAATTTTGCTCTGCTGCAAGGGTTTCCAATCAGTCGAATGCAAAATTTTGACAATTACGATTGTGAATTTTAAAAATAATAATGATTTCCAAATTTTAAATTTACAACTGTGGATGAAAAAAATAACATCCTGGTTGTGGGACAAATTATTGGTAGTTAATTAGGCGGTTTAATGGGCCAAGTGAGGGATTCTTTTTTCTGGCATTTGTTGACAACGGTTCTTAGGCAATTTTGTTATTTTAATAGGTGAGCGCTCGCCCGTTACTTGTCTCTCGGGTGTCCCTTCAGAAGATTATTTTATTCTTTCTTGCTTCCCATATAAAAAACAGATTCCCGCAAGGTATAATTTCCGTTGTACCTTGCTGACTGTAATTTTGAACTCACTTGTGTTTTACAAAATTATGTTTTTGTCAATTATGCTATCTTCTCAGATACTGAGTTGATGTATTTTTTCAAATTCTATGTTAATGGTATAAGTGGTTTTTCTGGAATATCTACTTTTATTTGGAGAATTGGTTTTTTTCTCCCTCATGTCACTAAATAAAGTTAGGTTAAGAAATGTGAAGATTTTTTTGTTGTTGTACTGTATTTTGTGTAGCTGAACAAATTTCCTTCCAAATAAAAATAATTGCATGTGGTTTTCCTGTAAATACAAACAATAGTGACAATTTGATAATCGATTTTTTTCTGCCGCACTGACGTAAGCAAACTTCAAATATTTATTAATCGACTTATACCGAACATAACGCAATGCAAAATATCTCTATGGATTAAATATTTTGTTTTGCGAACAACAGGTTTTAAAGAATAAAAACTCCTTGACATGATAATGATGAATGCCCGGTGACTATTGGCACCTCCGGCACACTAGAGGTTGATCATTTAACCTGCCAAGAAAAGAGTGAATATTGCCAGATGGGTGTTTAATGAACAAAATACTCTTGAGCACTCGAAATTTGCACAGATTTTTCCGTCTGGAATTTTCAGGTTAATGCAACTATTTTCTACTCACAACACCATTTCCATCATGAGTTATAGAGCGTTGAAATATTCATATATTAAAAAAAAATTGGTGAAAATGAAGACAAAGTTGGGTAGTAACTCTGTACCACATATAGAGGTATAAGAGAGGCGAAACTAACCTAGTTTGGGTGTGTCCATGGAATCGGGGCTCTTGTCCACCAGCTGGGCCGGGGCCGCCTTGCTCTTCTTGTGTTTCTTAGTCGCAGTTGCTGTGGGAGGAGCTTTCTCTGCTTCCGGTGCGGACTCCTTCTTTATTTTAACCGCTGGTTTCTTTTGTGTCTCAAACTCCATCTTTGAGAGCGAGAGAGCCTGTTACATCAAATACACATAGTTGGCAATTTGTTGTGAACAAATATCAGGAACATTGCGGTGACAAATATTTAGAATATCTATTTGTTAGCGTAATCTACAAACCAACCGACATCATTTTTGACAAATGTTTGAAATCTGTTTGATAACAAATACAATAAATGCAAATAGGCATTATCAATTTTTATGAACATGTTTTAGTGACGAACATCATAATCATGTAATGAAGAAACACTGCAGGTCTGAAGGTTGACGAAATGGCTCAACGGTACGTCCATACCAGAAGGCCTGAGTTCATACCATTGCAGTTTTCAAACAAAAGACCACTTATAAATTACTTTTTTCTCATGTTCTTTTCAAATACTTAAGACTAGCAATTAGATTAAGCTATCGATTTATAAATTTAAATAGGCAACAATAACCTGTTGCATTTCTTCCTGGAACGCATCATCAGCGAGGACACTGTCTCTCTCTTTCCATTCCTCCCACTGGGCGTTATTGGTGGGCACCCGGCGTTTCTTCTTGGCCACCCCCTGCCATGCGCCGTCGCCCCCGGCCGGCGCTGCGGCTCCCGGGGCTCCTCCAGCCCCTCCGATCCCAGCAGCACCCTGGGGGACTTTCGCCACGCTCTGCAAGAAACAAACACAATTTTAGTATGAATAGTGCAGTAAAATCATGTCATAGAATATGGGTTTTCATGCTACAAGTCTTAATTGTAAGTAAATAGTCGTAAGTCTAAGTTCTAAGTCACTAGTATAGTCTTGGTCAGTGGCAGCTCGTAAGTTTAAGGGTCGGTGTTTCCAAATTTTCTCTCACCTATCTATTCAAAACCTAGGTTGCCTCAGCACAGGATCTTCTAGTAATGAGGACTAATGAAAATATTCTACAATATTTATATCTCTATATATAAAAATGAATGTTTATCTGTCTTCGATTTTCTCGAAAATTACTGGACCGATTTCACTGAAAATATCACAGTTTGTTCTTATTAGTGACGGGAAGGTTTAGAGATTAGTTTGAATGAAATCCAATATGTAAAACTGTTGCTATAACGTTTTAAAATTAGCATGAAAAACATTGAACCCGCCATGTTGTATTGAGGTTAGCCCATAGATATACCACAGACAAAGGTTTGTTTAGGTAGAATATTTTTAAAATGGAAAACAAAAGTAGGTACCTACATGAGATTTTTTTTAAAATAAAAGATTGGAATGAAATAAAATTTTCAAATGAATGTTTCATTGTTTAGAGATAGTAATAGTCATCAAAAGGAATTACTTTTGCTGTCAAATCAATTATGGCGAAAAAAGAAAATCTATTGGTCAATTTACCACTCAAGCACAAAAGAAAAAGCATCACGAACTTGAGAAAGAGTCGAGCGACGGGAAGCAAGACTGGAAACTAATAAAGTTAACAGCTAAGGTCTGTTCGTCTAAGATAGACGAGTAACGGAAAGCAAGACTGGAAACCTTATTTGCGTGGCATTGCAAAGCATGCCGGGTACTCGCTAGTCTTAAATAATTATTATCTTATTCAAATAACAAAATTATAAAGTAATTAATTTTAGAAATTATTACTTTTTTATGCAAATTTAACATAAACCCTTCATTAAAAAAAAAACACTTTCGCTTTCATTATAAATAAATTGTTTGTCAAACATACATATTGAAATACATAAACACACAGTGCATATTTTTTAAACAAATATCTGTTAATAAATCATTATTTTGATGTCATTCGTCTTGACCTCGAAATTCAATATGCTCATAAATCCACTATGACAGTTGAAAACGAATATATTTTTTTAAGTAATTCTGACATTGTATTGCTTTACAAATACTGGTATTGTTATGCATTACAACTGCCCAATCTGCTATTAACAACATATCTAAATCCCACTTTCAACTTCATAAAAAAATAAAGCAATACTCCAAAGTCCTTTTGCGAATACTGCTTTTGGACAAAGACACTTTAAATACATAGCCTGCAAATTATACAATCTACTACCTTCTACGACTAGACAATTAAAAACAATGACCAAATTTAAACATGAAATAAAACATTGGATTTATAAAATAGGTCGCTCTAATATTGCTAACGATATAATCACTATTTTTTACTTTTCTGTATTAACCTTTACCTAGATCATAAAACATCCAAAAACATTGTAAATGTATCTTATGCACAACTTCTATACTCCTAAACAATATCTATAAAATGTTACCTCCACGTAATAACTTTATTTTTATATTTATTTAATTTTATCTTCCTATTCTTTTCCCTTTTATTTCTTTTTTCTTTTTTATTACTTTTTATTATTGTGCACAACCTAAACAGTATCTACAAAATGCAACCTCCATGTAATAACTTTGTTCTAATTTTCATTTAATTTCATCTTTCATTTCTTTTCTTCGTTCTTCTTTTTATTTTATCTTTATTAATATTTACATTTAATATTATATAATTTATGTACACTACGTCTGTCTCGACACAGGAATCTCCTAGTGAGATAGACATGAACTAAACACCATGTATTTTTTTTATATTTTAACGAAAATAAATAAATAATAATTTTTTATTTTTTTTTTTTTTAAAGTAAGACAAACATTCCCGGGTTACGAATAATCTGACAATATTTGAAAAACTCCTACTGCCATCATAAAAATCGGAAGATGTTGCTTGTGCAATGATGGAGGACTTAGCCAGCAGAGGAATTGAACGCACGACGCCCGGGTGGGAATCCGACGCGTTCTCCACTCAGCTACCGACCGGTTGAGATTATTTCAATAAATATCTATGAAATTCAAATTTATGATTAAATAGATGTCAGAAATGTCAGATTTTTCACTCTGTGGACAGTTTTTCAGACTACTCCCTTGATTGGCAGATTTAAACCCAGCGGTCTCGATTCCTGGAAGAACGTAATTGTACATTTGAGCATAATTTAAGCAAAATGTCAGCTCAACAGTTGCTAAGTATGCTTGGGAACAACGGTTGTAAGTCAATAGTTGTACTTTTAGCTGTAAGTCACTAGTTATAAGTCTTAGTTAGTAGCGGCTCATCGCTTTTTGGTGTGTTGAGTGCCTAGATTGAAAAATGCGACATTATAGATGTTGTAGTTGAAAGCACTTCTTTTTTTTATAATTTGTATGATTATTTTCGGGATTTTTCAGTTTTGGTGGAGCGCTGCACCAGTATGCTAAAACATCTTCTTACAGAAATTTTTTATTTAAAGAAAACATTTTCGGCTATATCAATGTCGTTTTTCATCTTAGCACTCTAGCATAATAAAATTCACAAGCCACCACTGGTTTTAGTTTGAAAACCCTTGAGGTGATTTTTTCACACAAAAATAGCGCAATAAAATCACCCAATTAACTAACTAACCATCACGCCATTTCTCCGCAGGGGTAGACAGAGAGGACGGACCACCATACGACTTTGTCTTGGCACACTCCTTGCTTCGTTCACATTCATACATCGTCTCATACATACTCTTCTGTTATTCTGACTCTTCATGTTTTTTATTTAATTTAAGTATTTGATTCACTTGATCGTGCCATGTCTTCCTCGGGCATCCCCGACTTCTTCTTCCATTCACTTTCGCATCATATATTCTTTTCACACTCCTTTCTTCGTTCATTCGCTCTACATGCCCAAACCATCTAAGCATCCCTTTCTTGATCCTATTCATTACGCTTACATCAGCCTTGAATTCTTTCCGGATATCCACATTTTTAACATGGTCATACATGGTTTTACCGCACATACGTCTCAGGGATCTCATCTCCACAGCATTTAGTCTACTTTCATCCTTCCTCTGCCAGCTCCATGTCTCACTGCCATACATCAGGATTGGTATAAGCACTCCACTATGGACTGCTAGCTTCGCTTCTTTGGACAATTTCTTATTTGCGCCAACAGCATTCAGTCCTCCATGAATGGAGTTTCCTGCATTCACCCTTATTTCAATATCCTTATCGGCCTTTCCATCTCTCAAAGAAATACTTCCTAAATACACAAACTCATCCACTTGCTCCAAATATTCATCATTCACAAATATATTGCACACTGTTCTCGTACTCTCTCTTTCAAAAACCAAACCCAATAATATTATTTGAGTCGGAGAAAATAGGAAACCTAGTAAATTTATGTTTTCCTAGTTTATTATTTATGTGGGATAGCTGTTACACCCTTGGAAGATATTATCAAATCAAAATGTCTTTATCATAGTCTGACGCATGTTAGCTGCCTTCTGGAATAAGCCAGAAGCGTGAGCAAGCAAGACCCAAAGTGAGTGTCAGATTACTAAGACAATATTTCCCAGAACGCAAACAAAGGCTTTTGCTTCTAGTCGCAATAAGCATAAGCGGGATCACCTAATCATCAAATAAAATAATACTAATGCGTGTTAAAACATTTTAACAATACTTATATTATGATACGGTTGGCAATTAAATTTAAATAACCAACGGTTTGTTACTAATTGAAGTACAACAAATATTGATGTAAAAAAAAACTATTTTATTTTTCATCATTTTCTCCTTCGAGGGCTACACCACATTTGGTTCAGCGACTTTCCTATTTTTCCAACCAAAAATTTTATCCTCGGAGTCAATCTTTTATTTTAGAGAGCAAAAAAATTCGTATGTGACCCCGTCCAGAGAATATGGTGAATATGGAAAAAAATTCTCATTGCGGATGCTTACAGAGAAGTTTTTGGCAAAAAACCAGAAACTTTTCTGTGCTTTTATCGATTTGCAAAAGGCGTATGATCGAGTTGATAGGAACAAATTGTGGAAGGTATTATCCATGTATGGAGTTAACACAAATCTTATACAAGCAATCGCGTCCTTGTACGAGGGAAGCGTTGCATGTGTTAGAGTGAACGGTGATTTTACAAAGTGGTTTAACATCACAAAAGGTGTAAAACAAGGCTGTGTAATGTCACCGTGGTTGTTCAATTTGTACATGGATAATTGTATGCAAGAATTGAAAGGTGTGGGCTTGGACGCGAAAATGAACAATGTGAAAGTATGTTGCCTATTGTATGCGGACGATGCGGTGCTGATTGCTGACAATATGGAAGATCTACAGTGTCTCGTGTTTAGGATGAACCAAGTATGTATGCAAAATGAGTTGATGATTAATGTAAGTAAGTCCAAAGTGATGGTGTTTGAAAGAGAGAGTACGAGAACAGCGTGCAATATAGTTGTGAATGATGAATACTTGGAGCAAGTGGACGAGTTTGTGTATTTAGGAAGTATGTTTACAAGAGACGGAAAGGCAGGATATTGAAAGAAGGGTGAATGCAGGAAACTCCATTAATGGAGGACTGAACGCTGTTGGGGCAAATAAGAAATTGTCCAAAGAAGCGAAGCTAGCAGTCCACAATGGAGTGCTTATACCAACCCTGATGTATGGCAGTGAGGCATGGAACTGGCAGAGGAAGGATGAAAGTAGACTGAATGCTGTGGAAATGAGATCTTTGAGACGGATGTGCGGTAAAACCATGTATGACCGTATTACAAATGTGGATATCCGGAAAGAATGCAAGGCTGATATGAGCATAATGGATAGGATCAAGAAAGGGACGCTTAGATGGTTTGGGCATGTAGAGCGAATGATCGAAGAAAGGAGTGTGAAAAGAATATATGATGCGAAAGTGAATGGAAGAAGAAGTCGAGGACGCCCGAGAAAGACATGGCACGATCAAGTAAATCAAATACTTGAATCGGGTCATGTGAAGAGTCAGAATAACAGAAGAGTATGTATGAGACGATGTATGAATGTAAATGAAGCAAGAAGTGTGTGCCAAGACAGAGTTGTATGGCGGTCCGTCCTCTCTGCCTACCCCTGCGGAGAAACGGCGTGATGGTTAGTTAGTTGGAAAAAATTCAAAACCCAAATACGTAATGCAATTTTACCATTGTGACAGCCGATCTGTGGGCATTGGAATTCATTGGGAATAAGTTCCAGCCCTAGAAAACAGTGGCCATGACCTTTTTTGCAACCTTTTTTGGCAACCGAAACCCAACTAAAACTGGTTGGCAATAGCATCCGCAAACTGGTCGGGGACCTTTTGACTAGGGGGATTATACAATCAATAGGCAGTACTCTCATATATATCAAACAAACACGAAAAAAATATGGAAAATACTAATTCGCCTACAAGCATGAACTTTTATAGAAAAATAATAATAGCAGTGCCATATTTTTTTCCATTAATCAATTAAAATTATTAAAAAAATATTGTTTTATTTTATAAACTACCTAACTAACCAACATGTCTTATCTCCGCAGGGGTAGGCGGAGAGAATGGAATGCCACAAAACTCCGTCTTGGTACACATTCTTCGCTTCATTCACCTCAGCTCTTGCCAGACATCTCTTCTGTTATATCGACTCTTGACATGGTCCGGCTAGTATTAATTAGTAGACAAAACTAATATGTAAACTGAAAAGTGGGGTCTGCACAATAAGCCCAGCTTCTGAGAGACAAACATAACTCCGGCTTTGATGAAGCCCCCGTGCCTGAACAGGTTGCTTAAAGTTACACAAACAATGTCAACGGAAGACTTATTGGGAAGATCGGTTCCGTTGGAGAAAACTAGATTGTCATTTAGATCTCTTTTAGTCGTAATCAGACACGATTGGGTCTTTGAAACATTTAATAATATCATTCTTACCCCGAGAGGAAACTTTCGAGGTAACCATCCACTATCTGCTTTAAGACCCTTTAAGTTGTTGGAACTTCTGTGCCCTTTGAGCTCTCAAAAACTCAGCAATCCACATACACAAGGATGTAGGAAGTCCGTAAGATGGCAGTTTGTTGACAAGCCCTCGGTGCCGAACCTGGTCAAAGTCGTTGGAAGTGTCGAGTGCATTTGTAGCATACGTGAAAAGATTTTGACCGGTTAGTAACTGAGTGGACAAACGCGTTGGATTCCCACCCGGGCGTTGTGGGTTCAATTCCTCTGCTAGCTAAGTCCTCCACCATTGCACAAGCAAAATTTTCCACTTACTATGATGTTTGCGAATGCTATTGCCAACCAGTTTTAGTTGGGTTTCGGTTACCCCATGTGCGAAGAGCCTTAAAATGGATATTTCCTAGCAGTGTTCAGCGTTGTTTAATCGCAATCTAAACTGTGGATAACCTTATAATCCATCACTACATGCCAGAGTCAAAACAGTGAACTTCACCTGGTAAATCTGCACTAAAGAAGGCCAAGGTAGTCGCAGTGGCAAAAAAGGTCATGGCGACTGTTTTCTAGGGCTGGGACTTATTCCTAATGAATCCCAATGCCCACAGGTCGGCTGTCACAATGGTAAAATTGCATTATTTGGGTTTTGAATTTTTTCCACATTCACCATATTCTCTAGACGGGGCCACATACGAATTTTTAAAATATTGTCAGGTTATTTGTAACCCGGGAATGTTTGTCTTTCTTTAAAAGTTTTTTTTTAATCACTTCAAGAGCGGTTCTGCCGAAATCCGTATCTGATAGTGTTAATACCGTAAGCCGTCTTCTGCCACGTTCGATGGAAAAATTGCTCATACATACAAAAGTTTGAAATTTTCTTCCGATTACAGTCCTTCACGATTAACTCAGTATGTTCCTTTTTATGTGTGTGTCGTGACTAAACCACGCGGGAGCTGGTTTTTATCTGCTAGTTATATTAAATATTACAAAATGTAATATGTATAAACATAACACATTAATATATCCATATCAGTTCCATGAATTTATATTAGTTAAACAATTAACACAAAATTATTCAAATATAAAAACAACATGACACTATTGGCCGTGAGAATTTTAAATCATTTCTGACAAAAATATTATTAAAATTAAATTAATTGATTATTGATAGTAAGATGCCCAAAAAAATTATAACCTACCCTCCAAAAAAATTCCAACTACCTCAGTACATCAAAATACATGTAATTTTAATTTGTCAGATCTAAAAATTAAGAATTCATTTTTTTAGACTTCTCTGGGACAGATGGTCCCATGCTATTTAATGCTGTTGAGTAATATCACGGCCATCTTTATTATCGATGGCAGTGGTAATATGTAAATAGAATAGTTGTTTAATTTTGTATGTGAATATTGAAGTTCATTGACCTCAGCACTGTATTCTCAATGTATGCAGAATGGCATGCATGTGCAACACTAATTACAGTCATACATTTCCTTTTAAAGAATGCGTACACAAAAGCATGTAGTGCTGAATTCAAAATTATTTCCACATAGAACTTGAGCTTTAAAGTGCAGAAGTGTTTACATTTTTTAAAAGATTTAAGTAGTTTTTGTAACAAAATCTATTCAAACGAGTTCACATGCAAATGTGTACGTGGCGTACTGTCAATAAATAAATAAATAACCTTGGTTGTTTTGGCAGGTTTGACTTTCTTCTCGGAGAGTTCCTTCTGACTAAGCTTGACCAGCTCCGCTTCCTTATGGCGGGCCTGGATCTTCTCTTGCTTCAGCTTTGCCGCCACAAAGTCATCTTCCACTATCTTCAGTTTGGCGAAACGTGATGGCACGACACACGCCATTCTTCGGAATAAATCTGCATTAAAAAAATTTCAGTTTCATCATTAGTTACAAAAAGATCCTGGCCACCACAATGGCGAATGAGTTTTATTGACATGTTGGATTTATCATATTTCTTGTTCAACGCCACCGAATAATTTAGAAAAATAACACGTATCTCAATAATCAGAATCAGATAAGAAACACGGGTAATTGTAGATAGTGAAATACCTACATTATATTTACAATTATTGCTGACAGTTTTCCTTAACAAATTACAAAATAAAATTAGGAGTGGTAATGATAAATAGTAGAATATTGTGCATTCGAATTTCGAAGAAAAAATTTCTAATTCAACACAAAACAATTACATTGAAATATGTATGTAATAATTCGCGTATTCGGAACCCAATACGTACAGTTAATAATAGTTATGATTACATCCAGAATAAAGTGCAATATGACGATGAAACGCATTATTGAGCAATTGCATTCCGCTAATAAGTCGTTTATAACAAACTGAAACAGACAGCCTTACCAGCAAAACCAGTGTGTACAACAATAACGACGTTGCCGTAAGACCGGCTACTAGTGCTCGCGGCTCAAACTGCGAATTTCAATCTAATGCTCGCTGGAAAAATGCAAATGGTGCGTTTTCCTAATCCTTTCTTAGGAAATATTATGCATATCTGTTATTTATGATGAGTTCATAATCGGCAAACAAGGATTGCAAATGCGGAATTGATCAAAATCTCAATAAACAACTCTACGAAATTTGACAATAAACAACATCAAAATCAGTTGGTAGTTATCTTCGGATATCAAGATGACCACTTTAAAGATATCAAAAGCAACTCAAGATTTTGTCTAATGAAAAAATTACTTATTATATTTCTAATAAGAAATATTACGATGGTAAAAGTTACTTTTTCTTATTTTAACAGTGTCGTTTACCAAAAACAATTAAAATAAATAAAGCTATTTAAAAAATAGCTGAATTACATGAAATCAAAATAAACTAGTGTTTTCATAAGTTCTGACAGTTACTGTACTGTACAATAATTAATTGCTGTACTATTTTATTATTTTACTAAAATTAGCAGCATAAATAATGAATTGTAACTATTTTGTTAGTACATTTGTGTAGATTAGAAATTTGAAGTGTTAAGTATAATTTTAATAATGTTCAATGGTAGCTATCTGATTATTTGCATTTCTTATGTTAGCAAATAATAACGTGCAGTGGAATATAATTTTTGATGCTTTCGGGAAAAGAATTGAGTGAAGTTCTAACATGCAGAAATTATCCTTCTACCAATTGTTCATATTCCTCCCCCCAATTCTGAAATAAGCAACTTCTCAACTTATATCAAACAACGGTAAAAAGAGTTTTTGCAATATTTTTGCTGAAGACAGATTGAATTTCGTTAATATGCCAGGCAAAATAAAATATTTAAAAAAATATATATATTTTCAAGAACTTTATAAATTGTATTGACGAGTGCTAGAAACAAACGCCCTTGAATATTTTAGTTTATAGTTCATTCCGAAAAAATATTCAGAAACAGTGTTTGTAGCTATCTTTATTTTTATTATCATTTAATCAAACTAAAATACCCTTTACAAAGAACCACATCAAATATTCAGAATCTCAAAATGATCATTCATTTCGAAATTGATATGTCGAGTTCATTGTAAATTCAAAAATAATTTATTTATCACTGAAATTAGTTATGGATAGTTATTTAGTTAGAAGGCGTACCTAAATAATTTTTTGTGTTTTATGTAATTGAAATTAGGTACTGAACACTTGGAGGCTGGGAATAGAAAGCATTCAGACTTCAGAATTATCTTTTACCTCTTTTTTTGGTTTTTATCACGTGCAACAACTTAAAGATACTAAAGTTTCTGTGGCACCGCAATGGCGTCGTGTAGCTGAATTCGCATTTCAGCTGAACGAATGTCATAATTATTTATGTGTGGATGAAATCGAAGTTTTGACTGCTCTGTTTTTCAAATTATGTTATATAAAGACCATACAAATAGTTCAGAAAGTGAAAAATAATAATTCAGTTCTACATATTTATTTTTAAGGTTGGCTATATTTGATGACGCTCAACAAAACAGTGCTGTGGTGAAAACATGTACCCCGTGGGAGCGAAACTATTTGCTTTCGTTTATCCTTATAGTTATTTACCGTGCATGTCGGTTCTCCAAAACATTTGTAGATTTATCGTTATCGTTTCTTAAGGTTACACCTCGGTTTTTCTAAAATTAACTATTCGACTAGGCCTGCCCTTTTACGAAGTGAATCGCCATTTCTCTCACTCAGGGCTGCCATTCTATCGTGAGCTAAATTTTATAACATAATATTGATAGTTTTTCGTACACTCGTGTCATTCGGCGGTTTGTTCGGAAACATTTCGTATTAAAAGGGACGAATAGCAATCAAAGCTTTGTTCCGTAGTTTGCAACATGGGGTTGTGTTTTCCGGCCGGACTGGGCTCGCCAACCGCTTTCTGAAGACGGCTCTTGGTGTTTCAGATATGAGAGTAGAGAACTAAAGTGATGTGTGACCAGACAGAGATCCTGTACTTGGACGGAGATGTGGTCTGGGTCAAGCTCGGCTCCACTTGGTGGCCGGGGGAGGTGCTGGGCACTGACAGGGTGCCCCCAGAGGTGCTCTCCTCCCTCAGGAAGACTCCTATCGCAGTTGTCAAATTCTTCAGAGAGGAATCTCTGTAAGTCTGCCACTTCATCGGCCAATGTGATACAATACACACACTCATACACTGTATCGCTAATCACCATTCTTTTCTTTCAGGGAACTGGTGAAAAACATCAACAGCATCTACAAGTACAACTGCAGCAAGAAACATGAGTTCATCAAGAAGGGATTGGGTGAGTGTTCGGTGACATGACACTCCCCTTGCATATATCTCACGCACCGCAGTGATGGAGAGCTAACTTATGTGGTTGTTTGTTACAGACCAGTTCCGTGCCAAGCATGCTCACATGGAGCTGTTCCCCGAGTATGTGCGTGAGGCGGAGGAGCGCACGCACGGTGACCCGCACATCCTGGACACCCCTGAGTACCAGCCTCCGCAGAAGGTGGATTATGCTGGTCTCTTCGGAGCTCGCAAAACTCCGGGTAAATATACTGCTCCGAGTACCTATTTTATTTCTTCTCATCAAAAGCATTGAAAATACCTTTATTATAATTTTTATTAAAAAAATTCTTCTCAGGTTCGCCATCTAAGCAAAAGGTGAAGTCATCAACTAGTCCCTCG
The DNA here is from genome assembly GCA_022651775.1 of Drusus annulatus. NCBI lineage: Eukaryota > Metazoa > Arthropoda > Insecta > Trichoptera > Limnephilidae > Drusus > Drusus annulatus. The sequence goes on along the minus strand of JAGWCC010000036.1, from coordinate 1,401,360 downwards.
GATACCGAGTTTACACCCAAGATAACTCACCCTAGAATCCTTCAGAAAGTAAGTGAAATTTAATATTATGAACCCTGTACAGGTCTGGTTCAAAACCAATCATCGCTGACCTTTTCAAAGAACTGCCCATAGAGTTTTATAGAGTAGGGCAGGCACATACAGACAGAGATTTGCAACGCTATGTGATGTTAGTTGTATTTTGCGAACTTTGAATTTTAGAACTTTTGCGCGGTATTCATATAAAAAAAAACTTATTCTCGTCTAATTAGCAGTTATTAATGATATTAAAACACACTTTCCTCAGGAAGATTACTACGTAGGCTTTACTAAACTTTTTGGCATTGTTTTAGCAGTAACGCAACACAGCGCATAGTATTGAAACGGTCTGTGTCCAACGCCGACGATGGTTGTAGCTAGACTTCAGTAGTAGGATAATAGGAAGATGTAGTAACCTCCAACTAAGTGAAACCACTCTTTTCGCTTAGTGTCTCATCTAATCATATACACCTATGGAACCGCCATGTTTTCTCAAGTGGGTTTTAGAACTTTCCAACACTATATTTATAGCTGGCGATATTGACATTTATCTAGAGCACCTGGCATCACCCAACACTGTTAAGTTTAGTAACTTATTAGATTGCTTGGGATGGCGTCAATGGGTTTAGTGCTCCAACTCACGATGCAGGCGAAACTTGAATATTTTTGTCTCAAAGTTGAGCGGCCTGCCTCTGGTAGCGGAAATGGTAGATGTAGGGCTATCGTGGCATAAAACATGGTGTAGTTTTTACTTTGAAAACAGCCTGATGGAACTAAAAGCCTCTCTCCTATGTAGTGCTTGGGAAACAGAATCACCAACCTAACTGACAGAAGATACAACACTGTACTTTCAACTCTTTTAAATAAACATACTTCTACAAAAACCCAGATGCATAATGACGTAAATTGGAGAGGGTTAACAGACACCCGGGGGTTACCTTACAGGACGATTGGATACAGGCTCAAAAAGTGCACAATCTTAATTATTTCAAAAGGGTTTGAATATTGGACAATAAGAACATAAAAATCCCAATCATCTCTGGAACTCGGTTGAGACGGTTGTCACTGATGTTTGTCATCGATGTTTGTGCACAAAATACAATTGACATGACTCTTCTCTAAGATTCTTCACCCTTAACCTCCGCCCCACCACAACCTTTTACAAAAAGCAATAGCGAAACCTTTTCTGCCTTCAAATCTACATCGTCGAAGAAGTGAGGCAGTTAATACTTACTTCACCGAATAAGCAGTATATAATAAATAATAGTAAGTTTTAAGCTGCAGCAAGACTTATCACCGGCGTATCTAAATATTCCTGCATTTTATAGCACCTCAAAAATTTTCCCTGGTTCAAATATCATGAAAGAATCCAAGTCAAGCTTTGCTGAATGGTATTTAAGCCAATTAACAGAATGGCTCCGACTTGCTTATCGGCACTGTATTCTTGAAGGTAACAATTTGCGACAGTCAACCCTTAAATCAACAGCCTCATCAGCTATCAGGAGGTTGAAGGAACCAAAGAACACACTAAATACTAAGTTCGGAGAGAGTGCTTCAGGAGTGTCGGACTCGAAAGCCTGGAATAAACTGCCATATGATCTAAGAATGGTAAAAAACATGACAGGATTCAAATGAAACTTAAAAATTCAACTCTTCAGAAAGTCATATACATAAGTGGATAATAGAATTGCCCTCATTATAAAAGCTAGAATTAAGCTAGCTAAATTCATGCACAAGTGAAGTGCGCAAATTCTTGGTCTACTGCTGCATAAAGAGTCTGAAACTTTTCACACCCCGTAACATGCTTTGAAGGTAATTTTAGCTATAGTTTTTAGTTATTTCCTAGCCTTATAAAGCGCCCTCAAAAATTCACAAAAATTGCGCTTTATAAATTATCCAAGCATTATTGTTATTAGCCCTTGTTTTAAATTTCAAATTTCCCGCTAAAAATATTCATGAACAAATTTGTACAAATAAAAAAATATGTATGTTAATTAATTTGATATTTTCTAGTTTCTGAAGGGAACTTCCGATTATAAGGCGCACATCCTGGTCCAGGAACCCAGACAAGAGGAAGAGGAGGGGAGGGGGAGCACAGGGGGTCACACGCCTGCCCCCGCCTCTGGGCAGTACACCTGCCACGCCTGTCCCTTCTCCTGCACACGTATCAACGTAATGGTGCTGCACAACAAGTGCCACAGTGATGGCTACGTGCCTTACACACCGCCTAAGCGCCACAAGCCCCGGCCGCTGGTCAGCAGCAGCAAGGCTAAAACCCCCCGCGCACGCTGCCGACCTCGCGCGCCCCGCCGCTTGCCCGCAGCCCCTGCAGCCCTGCCCCTCGACGCAGAGCCCCCCCTGCCTCGCGACACGGAGGCCCCCAAGAGCGACCTGGAGATCAAGAACTCCCTTCTGGCTGACTGGAGTGAGGACAGCAACGAGAGCATGGACCTCCTCAGCGCCCTCAAGCTCGCAGAGAGCCAGGGTGTTAAAGACGACTCCAGCATTCACCAGGATTCTAACAGCGACACCCAACAGATGGACACCAAGGATGACGAGAAGGAAAACAGTCTAAACGTAGACAATGAAAGTCCCAAAGATAAAAAGGTTCCTCTCAGTGAAGAAGTCGATAATAAGAAAATGTCTTTCAGTGAAGATGTCGACAATAAGAACTGCGACAGAAAAGTTGGCTCATGTTTTGATTTTGACGATGAAGATGAAGAAATGCCAATTGAAACTATCGGACGCAAGATCCCCAGGTTATCCATCAAGAGTGATGATGGTTCTCGAAAGATATTAGATATAAATCCCGAACCCGCAGAAGCTCCAGAGCCCTCACCAGCGGAGGAGGACAACCTCTCTAACAACTTGGCCGTGGACCTCAAGCTCGACGCAGAGATCAACAGCCTGCTTCTGGATACGGCCGTCCCAACGCTGCCGAGCCTGCCCTCGGAGCCCAAATTTGTGGAGTCCCTTATCAAATCTCCAGAAAAAGATAGCGGGATAGTGGATAAAGAAAAACCTCAAACTAAATCTATTTTTAAAACGAAAACGTTTTTTCGGAGTCGGCACACTAGGAGTCAAGATGCAATAGAAAAGTACGTAGCAGATAATACTAGTGTGGACAAACCCCCGACCTACATGGAAGAAGCACCCGAGCACGACAGCCCGCTTCCACCACCCTCTCTCCCCGAAGCTCCGGACATTCTGCACACTGTCGCCCCAGAAGTTAAAGTTCCCAAATTTGCACCCAAAATACAGTTGAAGAAAATGAAAGCGGCCCTAGGAGAGAAGGAAAAACCTTTTATTGTTTCTCCTGAAGATCCAGTGTGCCAACTAGACTCCCCGCCATTGCAAAACATCCCAAAGAATACTGAAAAGGAACCCTCTGTAGGGCATTATTCAAAAGTGGTGGATTCACTCCCTGCTGTAGAATCTGTTCAGGAATCCATCCAGGAAGAACAGACCCATGAAGATTCCATTCAGAAAGATCTCCAGGAATCCATTGAGGAAGTAGTGAACCCTGTTCAAGAATCCGTTGAGGATGAAGTAAACCCTTTTCAAGAATCCACTGTGGAAGTCGTGACCCCTGTTCAAGAATTCATTGGGAAAGAAGTGACCCCTGAACGAGAATCCATTGAAGAAGAAATGACACCTGTTCAAAAATTAATTCAGAAAGAAGTGATACCTGTTCAAGAATCGATTAAGGAAGTAACGATTCCTGTTAAAGAATCCATTCTGGATGAAGTGACAACTGTTCAAGAATCCTTTCAGGAAGAAATCATCCCTATGGAGGAGGACACTTTGGGAGATAATATAACATCTCATTCCAATTTCAAACATGACACTAATGTTGAACCAGAGGCTCTCCCTGAATGTAATATTGAAAATGACAATGAAACTCTAGCTTGTGAAATTGTAAGGAATGCGGAAAGTATCGAATACACCCCAACATTTGAGGAAAAGAAAGAGTCTCTTCCAGTTGGGGAATTAGAAGAGACCGTCACCCAAGACGCTGACACCCTCTCCCATCCTATGATTGTCCAAGGAAAGACAGAGACCCTAGACACGCCTAAAGACTCCCCCGAATTTGATGTTCAGGATAGATGGAACAATGAATCTGTCGATAATTTGCTTAAAACTAGCACAGAAGAAGAAAAAATAGTGACCAAGACATGTACAGTTAACGATATACTTGGAACTATGGAAGACAATGACACATGCTTGGAGCCGTGCACGCCGCGTGTTGAGATGAAGTCTCCGAGTGAGATGTTGAATCAAGAGGAGCAGCCCACGCCGACCCTGCTACAGGGCCCCACGGAGTCTGACCTGCAAATAGCAGAGACTCTCATCACCCTTCCCACGGCAGGAGCCCCCATCAAGTTGTTAGAGAATGATCAGAACTTTAGTGCTGCCAAGTCGTTGGTTCAAATGTCCGAGGCTTTGCAGAGTGAACAGTTACCCAGTGTGGATGCTTTCAGCTTGGAAGACAGTTTAGTGACCATGCCCGCGTGCGACCCCTCCCCTTCCACTGTTCCTCCGCTTTCACGATCTCCCAATAAGACTGTATCTATCAAAGATGCCCCAGTAGAACATTCTAAACTATTTCAAATACTAGATGAACCGATTAAACCGAAGAACCCTATCAAAATAATACAAAATAAACCCATACCAGGAAAGGAAAAGATTCTGAATTTCCAGACTGGCGCCCCCCCTCACAAACCCCGTGTCATCATCCGCCGCAGCGGGCCGCCACGCGCCCCCCCACTGCTGCTGGCCGTCCCATCCCGGCCCGTGGGAAAGCTGCTTCAGGATGAAGAAGCTTTTTTCGATATCAACTCCATGCCTATTGTGTTATCTGAAGAAATTTTAACTCCTGAAAATTTGGACAAAATACCAATAGTTTTATCTGAAGGTCTCTCACCTTCCCCTTCACCGAAAGTGAAAGTAATTGCCCCAATTAAAGATTCAGCCGATACCAAAAAAAAAAAATCCAAATTATTAGCCGAAAGTAATTATCAAAAACTTACCGCTCCCGTAAAAAAATACGGAGAGTCCAAAATGAATGCATTATTAAAACCTGTTATGGAAAAATCTGCAAGCCCAAACATACTGTCCAAGTCTCCCAAAATTAGAGCCACCAAACATTTATTAGTCGTGGATAAGACCACCGGAGAGCAGAAAATCATTACCTCCAAGTCGGAAGAGCCTCTGCTTCCGTCCAAAACATTAATGAAGAACACTCCCACTATCCTTACTCAGCAGCCCAAGGGTGAGAAGTTCATCATCCTTCCTCCGGGGGCAAGCGGCGGAACCCGCATGCAGAAGATCATAGTCAACCCTCAGACTGGCAAGTCTCAGATCATCATCGAGGAGGGGCAGGGCAAGATAAAAGCCGCTAGTACTGCAAAAATCATACAGAACAGGTCTGGCATGGACCCCACAGGAAATACTGTAATGATCCTCACCAATGCCCAGGGAGTTCAATCTAAGATAGTGCTGACTCCAGAGCATCAGAGAATACTGTTCCCCAAGAAGAGTACTGGCCCTGTAGTCACCTCCCACACCATCCTGTCCCCTCGGAGTCGTACCGCCGTCACCTCGCAGTCCATCATTACCTCGCGCGGGCAGCTGCTCAGCCCCATCTCGGGAAATGCCCTCATCACCAGCACGGGCCAGCTACTGCCTCCAGCGGCCGCGACTGCGTGCTCACGGCCAAGCCCAACCAGACCATCCTCACCTCGCGCTGGCAGCTCATCACCACGCAGTCCTCGCCTGTCACCAGCCAAGCTAAGTTTCCGCAGCTCACCAACATCACCAGCATGCCTGTCCCCCGCCCTTCCATCTCCAGGGCTCCCAAACAAGGCTTGCTGAAGGCCAGTCCCAAGCCCTCGGGCCCCCAAATGTTCATCAAGAGCACTACTGGCAAGCTGATCAGCACCGACCCTGCCAGTATCTTGCAAGGAAAAAAACCCGGCACTGTGATGCATCTGACAGCTGCCCAATTTGAGCATTTACAAAAGACCGGGCAGATCATCACCACGCCCCAGCCCTCACTCACTCAAATCATTTCACCTTCTCAAAATAAAGGCAGTCCAGGAAAAATACAACAGAAATTCATTTTGCAAAAGTATGCATCCAATAGTAAACAGCCTCCCCAACTCATTTCCAAACAGGTAGAAAAAAAGGCTGAGGTGTTAGGCATGAAGCGCAAGGCTCTGCCCCCCCTGGTGCCCTCTCAAAGTGCCCCACCTCCGCTCAAGAAGCAAAAGTTGAGGGAACTCCTCACAATTAAAGCTGACTCTAGTACTAAGAAGTATCCGAGCCCCGTGTCGAGGAATGCAGCGCCCCAACCAGTTATGGATTTGGGTAACCTGGATGACTTAATCCCCGCCACTACCATCTCCACTTGCAAAGGAGAGACCAGGGGAAGCCGCACACTGCAAGTGACACATTCTGCCCCTACCAAGTTGGATACTCACAAAGCTCCTGCAAGGCAGCGTCATTCCGAATCAATTATTCAGAAACCCCCTGAAATCCCGGCTCCCGAACCGGAACCTTCGGTGGTGATTCCCCCTCCCATGGAAGAAGTTGCCCCAAGTTTGGCGGCTGAAGGGCAGTTGTTAGCTGTGCCCGGGGAGAACTTCGGGGGTCCACCCAACTCCTTCTACTTGTGTATGGAGGAGAATGGCACCCTAACCCCCATTGACAACCAGCCCCTGGTCCTAGAGAACAACCAGTTGGTGCCCATGGTTTTGCCGCCCCCTGTCCCGGAGCAGCGGGTCATCCTGAACGCCGGCGAACAGCAGATCCTGGTGGACCAGCAGACCCTGTTTAGCCTGCTGGGCGGGGAGGCGCGCGGCGCCGAGGGCCAGCAGCTGCTGCTGCAGGGAGACGTGCGGCAGCTGTTAGCGGCTCTGGCTCCGCAGCAAGCCCCACACTCGCAGGATATCCTGGCTGCAGCCCTGGCTGACACGGGAGACTCTCTGCTCATGGAGATGGACTCTCTCGGCCCTGACTTCCCTATCCTAAATGCCAGTGTCTCAGCGAACAGCATTGTGTCGGAAACTAGTACCACTCTAAAACCCATCATGTCTGCATTGGAGCAACCATCCAAGAAGAGGGCAACAGATGGTGGGAATGTAGGGCGGCTGCCCCCGCCGGGCCGGCTAGAGGACACTCTGGCGGTGATCGGAGTGAGCCCGCCCAGTGTGCCCACCTCGCTGGACCTACCCATCACTATAACGGACCCGCGCATCGCCCCCAAAGTGAGCAAGTCGCTGTGCCAGGTTTTCCCGCCCCTGGAGGACAAGCCGGGCACCACACACACCACAGCCTCCTTGCTTACCAGGGTCAGCCAGACCAACCAGCAGATGCATTTCTCCAGGGATAATTCACTCAAGTTACCTAGTCATGAAAAAAGTTACACTAATTCTAGAGAAGATTTTAGAAGACTCCCAAAGCAGCCTGCTTCATCCATGCCTTGCTTGGACGACTCCAGCTCTGATAGTTTTGCTTCGGAAAATCCACAGCTGCTCACCGAGGCAATCCAAACCAAGACTTATTCTCCAATATCCATGCCACTACTCACCGAGGACACCAGCGAGGCGCAACCTACTGTGGAACTAGTGCCAGATTCATTGTCTGCAGTCAAATCCATGCCAGTGCTGATGGACTCAGATGACTCCACCCTGCGTGATGGTATCTCTACTCAGGGTCAACCACAATCTGAGGAATCGCAAGAGAGTGAATTCACAGAAGAATTGCCAACTGTTCATTCATCTTTAAGTCAACAAGATTCATGTGAAATTCTGACCCAATCTTGTGAGTCAGATGAGATATCAACAATATCATCAGAGCTTAGTATCCTGCAACAAGATGCACCGGAAGTAACTGAGCAAGACATCCCCATTGAGACTGATCACAATTTTGTGGAACAAAGCATGAAAGATGATACAATCTCAGATATAAATGAACACAGAGATCTAGGCATACCTGAACACGGTGACTATGACGTTCCAGAAATGGGTGAACAAGTAGTATCTGATATTGGAGAGCACACTGTACTCGATATGGAGGCACAGGAATCTGATTCAGCTGAGCATAATATTTTAGAAACCGCTCAACACAACACGCCCGCATTGGCTGAACATGCTTCATCAGATATGTTTGAAGCTGGTGTATCAAACAATGTCCAACACAGCATTTCTGATATCATCGAACATGTTTCACATGAAATAATCGAGCATTGCGAATCAAATATAATGGAGCGTGTCGAATCAACAGAGGATGGTGTGTCAGATGTGACCCAAATTAATGAAATAACAATGATTGAAGATGGTACTTCAGAAATTATCCAAGACAGCCAAACGCCAATCATTGAACACAGTGAATCTAATATTGATAAAGATGTGTCAAAAATGACTGAAGTGGCAATGTTTGAACCAAGTGTGTCAGAAATGAATCAAAACAATGAAACGGCAATGATTGAACAGGATGTATCTAATATGATTGAAGATAGTGTGTCAGAAATTTCTCAAGATAATGAAACGACAATGACTGAACAGGGTGTATCTAATATTATAGTTGCAGATGGTGAGTCAGACATGATTGAAGATGGTGTATCAAATATGATTCAAATTGATGCAATGGCAATGACTGAATCTAATATAATAGAAGACACTGTGTCAAATACAATGCAAAATGATGAAATCGCAATGGTCGAACACAATGTATCTAATAATGTAACTGATCACATGTCAGATCTTGACCAAAACTATGATCCAGTCGTTGAGCACAATGAATCTGAAATAATTCAAGATGGTGAATCAGATTTTATTGTAGAGGGAGAACTAAATGTGATTGCACAAGAGCATCAAGAGGAATATTTAGCAGATATGAACGATGGCAGTATAGCTATGGCTCCCCACATGGAAGACAAGAACGGCCTGCACGGGGAGGTGATCTCGGAGAACGGCAGTGTGGCGCACCTGGACATCGCCCCGTCCTCCGTGCCCAGCGAGGCTTGCTCCAGCCCCGCCTCCCTGAGCCCCGCCAGCCCCGACGTGCTGCCTCCGCACCACGACTTCTCCGACAGTTCCTCCAACTCCTCGGTGGAGATTCCCATCCAGCCCAGCATCTGCGTGAGCCAGCAGCGCCTGGCGGGCTACAAGCGTTCCCCCCCCCACGGTAGCCCGCCCACCTCCCCCAAGAGGTTCAAGTTTCACGACGAGAGATAAGGCACGAAGGCCTTACTTGTATATAAATTTCCAAGCGAAGTAATTTATCATTAAATTTGGTTTGTTGATCCTTTGTTGATAGTCGAAAATTTTGTAATAATACTTATGTTTGCACTTCATGTTCATTTTACATATATAATTTAGGATAAACGTAGTGATCGTGAAATAACACTGGGATGTGATGCATGACTGTGGCGTGAGACCGAACTGGTTGTACATTGTTTAGGATTCCTCCAAACGTTTCTTGTAGATTTAAGAGAATATTATTCGTTATCGTCGCAAGGCAATTCTCTTCAAATTGGTTTGCCGAAAATGAAATTGGTAAATCATATATATATATATTATATTTTGTAAATAATATTAGATTATATTTTGAAAATGCAATATTTTCAACAATTAATAAAATTTCAAATCGTTTTGTGTACGAGCAATTTTATCAAATATTATTTTTGAATGAATGGTGAAAGTATTGTGATGGTACTTTATGAATGTCAAGATTCTATATAATGTGTATTATTATAGTCAGCGTCGGTGAGAATATTGCCTTGGGCGATGTGTCCTGTCATACTTTGATGATTATATCCTGTTTTCACTGTATACTTGTTCTCATTTCTCAATCCCCCCCCTCATGTGGCACGGTTCACCCATCAGGCAGTGGCTAGAACCCTGACGTGTGCACCAAGCCTCAGACCTAACCCTGCCACGTGCGCTACAAATCATCAAATTTAATGATTTTGTTGGATCATTAGTTTCAAAATTAAAGACAGGTTAAAAAAATATTGCAGTTGCTCCATTTTTCCACTGACCCAACTAGATGATGTAGAACTTGAGTATCAGTCAGCTCATTGTTAATAATTACAAGGAATAATGTTAGGAGATCCTCGACTATCTACACCTCTACTCGACTAATTGAAGAATATGCATAAAATACCTTCAGAAAGTATGTCATTTGTAGGGCCCTTAATTCCCTCGATTGGACTTGGAATAACAATTAATATTATTAGCGTGTGATCTCAGCAAGAAAGTATTTCATTGACTGTCTGGTACAATTTTATGGGAGCACCCTCCATCGAAGTATTTAAGACTGGCTCAAGTATCAGGGCTCCATAGAAGCCCGAGTAATTCTACCTTCCAAGAAACTGAACGTCTTGACAGGGCTTAGCAGATTCTTTAATACAAATCTTGAGTTCGTTCAAAAGTTGAAGTTGGCGGCCACCTCTGGGCTGGAACTCTTAAATACTTGATAAACCTGTTGACAAAGGAGGGCGGTTCATCTTATTTCCATCTCTAATGCAGATGCAATGTAGATATGCCGAGTCCGTTTTTCAATGGAGTCTGCTCAAAGGAGCTGGCAGCATTGGTCGCCCGCGAGAAACTCAACGGATGCAAGCGGAACACCTGTTCAGAGTTGATGTAGGCTTCATGAAAATGGGTCGTTTCTCCAAATCATTTTTGTGTAAGTCGTGAAACGAGCTACAGGCATCTGTTTTCTCTTTCATTTAATTAAGGCTCGCATTAGGCAAATCCCCTTCTGCAGCCCCCTCCCTTGACCTGCTCAGCCGGGTGGCGATGCCCCGTTCGTACCCCGTACACCGTACAGACAGGGGCGCTCTTTTGAGGTGTAACATAGATTTTTTAAAGTAAATTACCGACAATCTTAGAGGAGCGCCCGAATGGGAGAAGTGGGTGTTTGTGGATCCTGTGGGGGGGTCTTTTAAGGGAAAGGAAGGAGTGAACATGTCAGAAGGAAACAAATCATTCCATAACCAAACTAAAAAGCTGTGAAAACGACCCTCATACAGCAAATGTCAATCTGGTACAAATGGAGGTGAAAGTGTGGGAGCAAGCCCGGTGGAGGTAGATGCAAATATTTGAATGGGCATTTGTTAATCAGTTTTTAATTTTAAAGCTACAGCATGTCATGTGGAATTTTAGCCAAGCCAACACAATATCTTCAGGTGCATGATGCAAATTATTTGCCTAGATGCTGTTATCCAGTATCACCTCGCTGGCAATGGGATTAGCAGACAACATGGTATTAATAGTATTGTTGGGGGATCTGGCAGGGACAAAGATGAAGCACAAGTTGTCTGTTTTAAAAACATTTATTGGAATCTCAGTTTCAAAACATCAACCAATCATTGAACTCAGACCACTAACTATCTTTTGAAAATGGTTCAGTTTACATAAAATAACATTTCAGAATTCATAACAAAAATAATGCAAACACCAGGTTGAATTTTATTTCAATAAATAATTACAAATCCGTTCTGAAGTTCCCTCTTCTGACAATTAACATTGTTAGCTGATCTCCGCCTTAAGTTTACTGTTACCTCGTACACTACAGGAATTTAAATTATGCTTTTAGTCCATGTAATATTTAAGCCTACAATATAACCTTTCCGTCAGCGATTGGATTCCTTACCTCGGCAGTGTAGTGATTTTCACAATACAATAAATACTTGAGATCTGTGTTGCCCGGCCTACCTAGGGAGCAGAGAGCAATGCGGACAAAGTGGAGGATTGGTAGTGGTCAGTGTCAGTGGCTATCAAACAGACGAGTACTACCATACACGTGTCTGCGTGTTGTCAGAACTAAAAGACAAATTAAATCTAGGAAATAATCAACCAGCGAGATGGCCAAGACGCTCACTTCTGCCTGGGACCGACTTGCATTTCCTCCACAGCAGTTACAGTAACGTAACAATCACAATAACATTTCCTTACCAAAGATAAATTTACATTATAAAAAAAAAGATTTATTTACACAATTCTATCTAAGGACGTTCCCCAACTCGGAGACTCCTACGCTTATCTAACACGGCATAATTCTACATGTCCTTCCTCCAATATAATCTATATAAAGTCTGCTAGGCCCGCTTGCTCCCCTCGGCTGCTAGAGATACCTAGAGTAACAAGAGGAGGTGGAGATGTGTTGAGGGAGACTGATTGATTGAGACAACATGAACTATTATATCACAGCTTCGTGGCAGTCACTAGCTCCTTCCGTACCGCGACCGTGACCGCGTGTGAAGTCCATCCAATAACGTTTACTTTTCTTTCTTTACACAAGGCATCGTATTATTTTCAATAAGAAATGCTCAGAACTAAAGATATAATAATGTGTTCACGGTACAGAGATCGCTCCCTTGAACCTGGCCGAGGCATCACACGCAGCGTGCGGCCGTGTTGGTAGGCTGGCAGGATTCAAGGGAGCGCACCCAAACAGTTTATTCCTAAACAAATACAATAATGATGACACATGGATAATAATACACAGTCCACTTTAACTGTTTAGTCTGTTCACTACCCTCGCGAGCAAGGCGGGCGGCGCCGCTCTAGCCGTCCTCCTTCGGGGGCGTGAACCATCCTGCAACAGAACAAACACTTAAATAGGTGCCCTAGACTTTGTGCAGTGTCATGTTGTATTCAAAATGATAACTATATAATATTTACTGTTAATAAATAAATATTAAGGATCCGTAGGGTATGAAATTTAAATAAATTGTATGAAGTTATGTTTTAATATTTTTTATCAAGTTTTAACTGGTGTTAGTTAAAATGTTTTTTATCCATCAATGCCTTCTTAATCTACTTTTGTTCTGACAGCTGTCTGGTAATAGGTAGAAGCTATTTACCGTTCTTCTCGTGAATCTGTACGAGCGACTTGAAACTCTGCTACGCGCGTGCCAGGGAGTACTGCCCCTGGGACACGAGCTTGGTGGCCCCAAACTGGATGCGCGCCTTGCCCTTAACCAGCGTGGCGGCGATCTGCATGATGACCGCCTCCACGGTGTAGGCCGAGGACCAGCCCTGCTTCGTCAACAGCTCCATGCAGATGGCACCGCCCACCAGGACGTAGCCGCCTAGAACACGCAATACAAACACACCATTAGAATAGCGACACATCACCTGTCTGCAAGCGAGGTGGGGTGATAATAATGAGGGAGTGAATACAATGTGTATGTATGATTTCAGGTATCACAGCCAAAAGTATTATATGGATCCACTATTTAGCACAACCTTGCAGTGGCTATCATCAGGGCAGGTGAAATGTTGGCAAAAAAAAAAGAAGGAAGCACCACACAACTCAATACAGCACAAGTCCGACAACATGACAATGTATCCATTCGTGTTTGATCATAATTGAGGATTATCATAAACCTCCTCAAGGTGTGTATATATGGAACCCCTAGTTAGAGACAATTACAAGTCAAAATTGAAGATTTTCATTGATTTATAAATAACATTAGTAGATTTTTCAGTTAATTTTGCACAAAATCTTTGAAATCTACTTTTTTGTTTTTAATTTTAAGACAACTCAAAATGCATCATTACCATAAATCATGTATCAAAATACACTCTATTTAATAAAATTATATAGTAGCAAATTAACATTTTTTTGTATGCATCTACATATTGACAAAGTAAAAGAAAGGTATTATATTACAGCAGCGGCAATCTTGAAGTTTCCAATTCCATAAAAACTTTAGTCATTTATCTCAAACTTACATTTTTTTTAAATGTACATAATTGTCTTTCAACTAGGGGTGCGATACATATACATAAATAAACATTTGTGAATGAAATTAATGATATTATCTATTATGTTCTACCCCGAAGAAGGAATGCTAGGTGGGTTTAATACAATATGTAGTGTATACTGTTACCCGAGATAATGGGGTAGACGGCGCGCACAAAGGGCGGCTCGAAGGGGTAGGTCTCCTTGAACATGATGTTGAGCAGGATGGAGTCCTTGCCCTCCTTTTCCTTCAGCAGCATCAGGTCGTTGTGCAGCGGGCTGTCAGGGTCCACGCACTTCAGTCTGATGTTCCACTCATAGATGGAGTCGTTCACTAGCTCTGCAACACACATTCTATCAATACTGCCTTCTCACAATAATGACAATTACCTTTTTATTGACCCTGATGCGGGACTTTTTTTTACAACCCGCGCAGTATTATTTAATTTTAATTAGCCAATAAGGATGTTTCATTTCATGGGTCACATCTCCGAACCAATAAGTAGTCCCTAATTCCTAACAAATCGGTAAACACAACAACCTGCACACATTTGTAGGACTTGAATTCGAGCTGTGCGCTAACTACAGACATTTTAAGTGGGACTCGAATTCGAGCTGTGTGTGTTACGGTAAGTGGAGTAGTAAGGGTTGATGTTTCTTACCACAGCTGCAAATATAATAATAATAACCTCGAATTTATACAGCGCAGTTTTGTGATAGTTCACCTTTAGTTCAAAGCATTTGGTTAAAATATTTTTGAGTTGCGGTGGGGATTATTAAAGAATATATTATTGTACCATGGTCCGTCACAACTGCCTAATTGTTATTTCTCATTGACAACTATGTAATCAATTAATTTAAATGGAAGGAGTATTGCCGACTTTAGTAATATTTTAAATAGTCATGATAATTTTTATGACACCTCAAAAAAGCACTCCGGATTGTGGTCAGTTGTTCAATATACGGAATCTTCGCCGTTACCGAAATTGATTTGATCATAAACTACCTTCCTTTCCTGGAACTCTGTTTCTCTCTAGATCGAGGGATTTCTATCTTCTCGCCAGCTTTGATTGACTGTACTAGGTCTAGTAGGCAATTTCCTCTGGCCACGCCTTTCGCCGGGCAGTATAGCACCTATTGCTTTTGACAGGCTTGGGATAAAACCGCTGAGGGCAGAATGCACCGGACACAATCAAAAGGTGGTAAGTGTGTTTGTTACCTATGAGGTACATGTTGGTCTTGAAGGAGTCAGAGCGGTAGATGTCCCTCAGCTCCTTCATGAGGCGGTCGGTGGCCTGCACGGAGCCTGCCACAGAGCCGGCCAGGTAGTCCTGCCGCTGTGACTGGCGCAGCCTCTCCAGCGTGGC
The DNA here is from genome assembly GCA_022651775.1 of Drusus annulatus. Classification (NCBI taxonomy): domain Eukaryota; kingdom Metazoa; phylum Arthropoda; class Insecta; order Trichoptera; family Limnephilidae; genus Drusus; species Drusus annulatus. The sequence goes on along the minus strand of JAGWCC010000036.1, from coordinate 1,386,196 downwards.
CAGGTGCTCCACCTCCATCTCCTCCTTCTTGGGCGGGCGGGGCACCTCTTCCATCTCCAGCGGCAGGTCCTCGTCTCCATCTGTGTCCGATTCCCCGCCCATCTCTTCCTCCTCCTCCGTTCCTGACTCTCCGGCTCCACCGTCACCATTGCTGTTTTCACGTTCTTTTGAATACCTACACACGCAACACAACATCATTCATTACATACTCATATAGACACCGCATAATTTAACGTATTTATTATAAAATCAAAAGGCAAAAATAAGTGCACAAAGAAATTTAGAGCACAAATATCTAAAATCCAAAACTTTTGAAATTTGTACAAACATTATTTGGGTACTTTTGTTTCTTCCAAAAACTATTCCATATGGTATATTCTTTGATGTGGCAAAAGCATACAACCGCAATGCCACATCAACAAAGTTAAAAAGATACATAATGGAAACATCTGAATAATTTTTAAAGAGTTGATATGGCAACAAAGAAAATTATTTTGAACAATGTCAATAATTTAAGAAAATAAAAAAATGTTGTGTTAGGATGCCCAGTGCTCCACTTCTGAAGTAGTCTTGGAATTACCTTTAATAACACCTTGCAATACTCTACTGTAATTGCGTCAACAGCAATTCATATGCAAATATTAAATGTTCATGCATGTTTTGATTTATTGACTAACACTTCTTGTTCATTGATATAATTTTTGCTATTTTTCGCTGATAACAGAGTTACATGAATTTATTTATGGTTTCCAGAAGTTTCTCCCACAGTTACTTGTGACTAGTTGGAGTAATTGTTTTAACTTCTCGATCCACCCGGGCCCATACTAATCCAAGCCAAGTCTCTGCTTAGGTTTATGTAGAAGTAAAGGTTTTCTGAGGGCTATTCTTCCAACTAGCCCGGCTTCTGGAGCCAGGGGAACTATGCCATCATCCCCAATTGAGGTATGCTGTGCGGCGGAGCTGGGAAACAGGAAGGTGGGGAAGTACCTGGCTATTCAGATCTAGCCATAAAACACAGCTAGTCATTTCAGGCAACGTTTCAATTCTAAATGGTGGTCAATCACGAGGGCGATACTGAGAATATCTACCAATCGAGCCATCTCCGACTGGTCACATAGTTGTCGACCTCTCAACCATTGGATGATATGTCAAGTCGGAGTATATAACGAGAAGGTGGATGTAAAAGAAGTCGGGGACGACCCAGGAAGGCATGGCACGATCAAGTGAATCATATACTAGAGTCGGGCCATGTCAAGAATCAGAATAACAGAAGAGTAAATATGTATGAGACGATGTGTGAATGTGGATGAAGCAAAGAATGTGTGCTAATACAGAGTTGTATGATGATTCACCCTCCCTGACTACCCTGCGGGAAGACAGTGTAATGATAGGTTAGTTATTGAGGTATTATATATTATGCATGACAAAGCATTGTGTGGTGGCTTTAGTACTATGGGACAAGGACTAGAATGTGAAATAATATCACCTCTAAATGTAAATATGTACTTACATTATTATTATTAGGTATTTACGGGACTAAGAGAATCGAATATGTGGACAAAATGTGAGAACAGAACAGTATTTGAAGCTAACAATTGTTACATATTTACAACACAATAACTTATTATTTCAATCTTTAGGGCGGTAGAAAATGCAAAATATGATACAATTTCAGTACAAGAAGCAGATTTACTATCACCCGTGCTACTAGTAACATCACACAATGAGTGCCATTTTCAATTGCCTTTTTCGCGGAAAATATAGGTGATGATACTAGTTGTAGTGCAAAAAAAACACAGAAAATTTCCTTCCAAAAAATCTAAACCATTTCTGCAGAGTTCAGAAATGATTAACGGATTTTTTAATTTTATATTGTTGCCAGTGAAGCGAAACAACATTTAGCATATTGTTCTGCTGCTTTTTTTTGTTTTTAAAAGATAGACAAACATATCCGGATTACGAATAAACAGACAATATTTGAAAAACTCCTACCGCCATCATAATAAGCGGAAGATGTTGCTTGTGCAATGATGGAGGACTTAGCTAGCAGAGGAATTGAACCCACGACGCCCGGGTGGGAATCCAACGCGTTTTTCCACTCAGCTACTAACCGGTCGCTAGTTGCGTTGCATATTTTGTTTATGAGAGAGCAGGAGAAATTACAATGGAGTTTTCTTTAGAATATCTTTATGTCCCACTACCACTCTTTTCCTGTAGTAATTATTACACCGATACAGAATTAGAGCATCTTCTTTTAATGTGAGTACTGCACCAGAGTCCCATCTACCCAAGAGCCAGTGGGACTATGGCATCCCCTATTGGGTATGTTGTGAGGTTGAAGGTAGCGGGGAGGGGAAGGAGATGGAGAAGAGGAATTTTGGAACCTGGTTATTCATATCTGGTCACCAAACACGGCTAAAGCCATTTCAAGCAACGTTTCAATTCTGAATGGCGGTCTTTCACCAGGGCAATACTTAGAGTATCTACCGCTTTGCATAAAGTAATTGATGATAGTTACCTGTGCCTAACCAACATGTGCATGTGTATTTTGAGGCCGTCTAAATCTGGTGGTTCTGGTACTCCATGCAGTTTGCATAGTTCTCTTAACAATATTCCAACCTGAAAACAATAACACGTTAAGGCAATACATTCCTGACACAAATAACTTTGCAGCCACACCGCTGACACCACTGTAGAAATTGGGGCAAAATAAACCCCTGGACATATTCTTAGACTTAAATTGGACCAAGTTATTTATACAAACAAAATATTAAAATGCATACATTTATTCATCGCAGACTATAAGCATAAATAAAAAATAATTAAAATACAGTAAACAACCAAAAACAATAAACTCTTTTCATGGCGGTCGCTTTTCATGGCCACTCTTCACAGGCGGCAGTTTGTTGTAGTACTGGAACTGTTATCAGGACCTCTTTTGGCATTCGGCAAGTCCACGAATGCTAAAACCTGATACGTTTATATCTTGAAATAAAAAACCATTAAGTTTAAAGAAACCCAATTGAAAATATTTTGAGATATATATTCTGGCCGCTTGGAAAGTTAACTGTGTCAAGCTGCAGTAACAATTAGGACAATACTCCAGCTGACTAAGTTAATCATATATATACGGTGTTCAGAAACTCGTGGTACATAAAAATCAAAATGGAGTTCTACAAATTAAGCACAAAAACTATAAATAATCTACATCACATTTAGAGTCAAATATGTGGTTTTGCTTTGAGCTTTCGTTTTCGAGGAAATTAAGTTCAAAGTTGGAATTTAATTTATCCAAATTTTTTATATTTAATCCCAACAGGGTTACAATTAGGTATTTATTGCCTTTTCAAATATACTGAAACGTAGACCCAGCTCCAATAGTTTCTTAGCCAAAAAGAACAGCACATACATAATATTTTAATGAAGCAATGACAAAAATAGGACTAAAATATACAATTGAAAGAACGTTCAAGTCAAAGCCTGAACAAGGTCTTGGTAGTCATAAAGAATGACAAAAATCATTAAGACTGATACCAAAAATTTCAAGACCATGGCTTGAGTTAACAAGTCTCGACATTTTCTACTGTACGAGTTTTCGGACACCTTGTGTATATATTTATATATAATATATATAACGGTGATGCACAATCCGCAGCCCGCGACCCATTCTGTACAGCTCATCTGGCAAAAAAAAAACTAAATATTTGATGAGACATTAAAAACATATCTCATGTCCTAAAAGAATTCTCAGGTGCTAGTGTCTATTTACAGATTTCTCGCTAAATATTTGAATAAATATATGGTTCCAGGTAGTTTTTGCAAAGATTTTTTTAAATCCCAGAATTGTGGAAACATAAATCTCCCTGGTCACCCCTCTGCCTCAACCTACGAAAATAAAAAATCCTCAGAAATATGAACACATCATTCGCTGGTCACCCCAAACTTGAACTGTAGGCGACCCTAAAGGTTGTGCATCACTGATATATATATAAAGCGCTCTTGAGGTGATTTTCCCACGAAAATGGCGCTATAAAAGTAATCCATTTATTATTATTATAACATGGGATGGCTGCACTCACTTGGTTGATAATATGGTTATCTAATCCTTGAGTGTTGCTAAGGATCTGAACTGCGTTGGTTACACTGGTCTCTTCGCTCTCCGCAAACCACACTGGGGGAGTTGATGGGTATGTTTCCTGAAAAAATAGTTTCCAAATACATTCTGAACATGGCATTACGGTATTAGTCTAGTTTATTCAATGTACCCAACAAAGAGAAAGGGCATTTTAGCAGGAAACGTATTGCAAACAAGCAGGAAGGTATATCGTGGACCACTTGCAAATTTATTTATCCAACAATCTGTCTTATGACGGGTGTTGTCATATTTGTAGGGTAACAGGGTTCAACAGACTTTTTGCAGTGTAGAAATCCAATTCAGTCTAGTGTGTAAGCCATTACACCACGAAGGACACCAATAATTTTCTAACAAAAGACCAGTTCCACACTAAAGAAATAGAGGAAGACAGTTTAGTTTTGATAAAACATTTTACTGCTGTAATTACAAAAAAACATTGAATTGGCTGAGCTGTGACAAATCTTTGTCATCAAAATTAATTTTAGAATTAGAAACAATAAAATGATGACATTATTGCTTATTCTATTTTGCATACGTTTGATATTTTTATTGAACTTTGAAATAGTCTCGTATTATTTTTGCACTAATATTTAAAAATTTGTGTCGGATAGTTCTTAAGAATAGTAAATTTTTTTAGAACTTACTGGGTTTATTTCGACCTTCTATAAAATGGATATGAATACACTTTCATGGATAGAGATATATTCCCAGTATACTTATAGGTATTGCACCAGTGGTACATTTACATCAGAGAGGTCCCATACTCCCACAACCTCGAGGTACATAGAGCAGTTACATTGCAGGGAGGTCTTGTCCTCGAAGGAGCACATCCTGGCAGACAGCTGCCAAGGACATTACGCATATGTAGACAAAGATTAAGATTTCTTCACCATCGCCATAATGTGATTGATATTGTTGTTCAACAAGATAACAACAATAACAAAAGAAATATTTTTTAAAAGGTGCATTTCCTGCTGTGAATAATCATTGTTCACTATTTACGCCAGCCAGGTGTAAATATTAAACATAAATACGTGCATAATCCTGATCAGCTGAACATATGCACGTCAGTATGCGGAATTTTATCAACAAAACTGTAACATTTCAATGCATTCCTAAGGAACTACGGGAAAAACAAAAAGTATTGAAAATTTTGGTCGATTAAAAAAACTCCCAACTTTCACATTATCGAAGGTACGCTCACGCACGAAAAACTCTAAATTAATTGTAATGACATGCTAATGTGATTAAATTAAGGAAACGCACGTAATCCTACAATAATAACGAGTCATAGTTCCAACATTATGTGGGAATAAGGTTTTTTATAAGGAGCTTGTTATCGAAACGGGAATGCATTGTTTAGTAGGTTGTGTTGTCAATCTAAAACCAATAATAAATAACTGTCTTTGTCTGCATTTACGGAGGTTGTTGCTCTTACAATCGACGATAACACGAAAGGACATCGTATGAATCGCGTTAATATTAGAATTAAGGCTAATACTTACTGTAATATTCGCGTGTATTTCATATTTTTTGCCGTTTTTGCCTACGAATCTACAACTGAGCTCATCGACACTGGCTGACATTATCTGAAACCTTTCATGATTTTTGGGGAAAACTTGCTCCAGAGTCTTTATTTCTAATTTTAAAGTATTCAATATTTTTTTAGAAAATACACGACGCACTACTCCCATTCACTCCCAAGTAAGATGGCTGCGGACAAAAAAACGAGCGGAGACTCGGCACGACTCGTAGAACTCTCAGCGAACCACTCAGTGTGGCCAGAGGGCAAAATACCATTATACGCAATCATTATTAATAACGGTAGGCATCTCTGCGCTCTGGCTGGACAGATACTTAAGCAAAAACTCAACACGACTCAATGACTCCACAGCAAACAACTGAGTGAGGGTGGACAAAGTGTAAAATACCATAAAAGACGAACAGTATTTATTATTTGAACTATTATAGTTATTTAGCTCTTTTGCACGTATAGAGAAGCCTCAAATAAGTCGGTTTGGACATATTTTCAGGTAAAAAGTGACCTTCGCATAAAATGCTAGTGTCAACTTCATAAAGAAGACGTCGAGTTGATCGTTTCAGACTAATGCCAGGTTGATATCAGTCGAGTAACTAGCTTAGCCGAGCGAGGAGATTTTTTGTTGTTGTTGGTAAAACCTACCTACCTAATTGTACAAATTAACATACAAGTTCCCTTATTCTTAATATTATTTTTATAATATTAAAAACCAGCTGAAGGTAAATTAATAAACAAATACTTTAACCCAACGGTAAGGCTTGTGAGTAGTATAATCAAATAAATTCTCAAGCACTCTTGAATTATGAAAACCTTTAAATTTTGGAAAAAGTACTCACCACTTTGTAAAGTTAATTCTCTTTCCCTGCTTGAAGACCTAATTTTCGAATACATCGTGCCTTGCAGATCGCAGAACTGATAATCCAATCACTAATTCACTTCACTGCGCTCTTTATTACATAAAATATTATAAACCGTATCTTATTATTATTATTTTTAAATACTACATTTTTATAAAAAAAAATTTAAGTGATTTATTCAACACGAAAATGTTGATTTAAATTAAAACACTTGTAAGGAGATAATAAATCACCAAACTTTGAGATAGTGGACGTTTATTATGATTTAATAAAAATATTAATTATTAAAAAATCCTTCAATCAATTTTAACGGAAAGATTTTTTTTATTTAAACAGGATTTCAATATATTACGCAATTTGATTGACGTTTCATAGTGGATACTAATGGACATTGCATTAAAAATACTGCAATAACTTCTTAATCAATTTTAAGCCGAAAATTTTATTTTGACAGACATAATTGCGACCGACCTAACGAATGGCGCAGTGATAACTAATCGTGAATCAGGCTCGCTGCGCGCCTCACTTCATGACAAACAACTTCGCATACGTCAAAATTAACAATAATGAGGGAAAGGCATTTTTTTTTACCAAAACGTTTTTTTTCTCGATAAATGGAGAAATCAGATGTTTGTTAATCTAATGCGTATTTAGATGAACTAATTTAATATGTATTGAAAAATTGCGATAATTAGAATAATAGAACTAAAATAAAGTTAGTATTTTTTTATTGTCTAATGTTTTCATAATGTACTACCAACATGCCAAAATCCGAGGATTGTTGATGGAAAGGGGGGGGGGTGTTGCTAAAGACATTTTGGGAAAAAAAATAACTGAAATCGGTTTCTCCCGCTCACCACTGACTAAATAGCGCTGGTTCCTATCCAAGTATTATGATTGGAAGGTTTCAGTGAAAAAGAATCGGAACGGGGTTTTTTGTTTTTTTACGTAAATACCACACAAGAGTCTCAACTGCTCCCAATCGTCTAGTGCCAGTGAGACTATGGCATCCCCAATAGGGTTATGTTGTGAGGCTAAAGGTAGTGAAAAGAGGAAGGATATGAGGAAGGGGAAGGTCGGGAAGTACCTGACTATTCAGATCTGGTCACCAAACACGGTTGTTTCGTCACAACATTCCAACAAAAAATTACCAATTACTTCCAAATATTTGCAATTTTGTACAAAAAGGAACCAATTCCGAAAATAACCTGTTCCTCGGAGAAAAAATATCGACGATTCCAGTGACCGACAAGTCATCTGGGCAAAGTAACCGGGACCGAAATATCGAACATCTCTATAATAGGCACCTCTGCATTCTATCTGGATAGATACTTGTCACACTGATCGCCATAACCACACACAGCTGTTTATTTATAATTTTTATTATGGACGTCTAGTCAACAGTCAAGTGACAGCTGTTATTTGATATAATAATATGCTTTAAGTTCTATCGCGTATTAATCAATTATTGTGTTTTTGAATGGATTCGACAATGGACGAATTAGACAATAAATTCTACTACGTATATAGTTCTTCCTTAGAACATCGTGTGCAGATAAAGATGTAAGTTACACGGTCATTGTTATAGTAACAAAAAGAGAATGTTGAGAATTGCCGCTATAATGGTGACATTGCATGTTACAGCGGAACTCTAGAAGGTACGCGGCCGAAGCCCGAGTATGATAAGCTGCTGCAGGAGCCAATGTTGAAGTTCTCCGGATTATACCAAGATGGGTGTTCCGACCTTTACGTCAGTCTCACCGTGCTGCATCACGGCACCCCCCTCAGTCTGCCTGTTACCACTTCCTACAAACCCTTCACAACGCGCTGGAAGTAAGATCATCTATATTTACATTCTTCAGAACCTAATATTTGTTTTCTCTGGCTTAATGCAATGTCAAGGAAAAAAAACAAATTAAACCTATGCACTGCTTTTTTTTATGTGGTGCAATATTTTCATAATGTTCTTTCACATTTGTTTTGCCAAAAATTGGTTGTATTCTAAAAACAAATAATATGTAATTTTTAATATTTCTGTCTTTATTGTTTTAAAGATATTAATTTCACCTTGTGTATTTCCAAACAAATAACAAGATGCCTACCATGGTATTATCAAAATTGGGGCAATATCACCGTTTACATTCATATTCTTATCTTTATATTCTGCAAACAATAAAACTGGAATCTTGTTTACCAGCAAGTTCAATAAAGAACCACAATATTCATTTCATAAACCGATGTCTGAACTAAGCAGACATTTATAGATTTCATTATTTTTTTTTTTTTTTTAAGAAAGGCAAATATTCCTGGGTTACGAATAACCTGACAACATTTGAAAAACTCCTTCTGCCATCATAAGAAGCGGAAGATGTTGCTTGAGCAATAATGGAGGACTTAGCCAGCAGAGGAATTGAATGCGCGATGCCCGGGTGGGAATCCGACGCGTTTGTCCACTCAACTACCGACCGGTCGAACTATTTCATTCATTTCACTATTTTATTAATTTACAGTTTCCTATATCCATTTGACTTGTATTTATAGATAAATGGTGCACAACTGGGAGACACGCCAAATGCTTGAAATTGGCAGGACCATATTTTGATTGATATATTGTTGTGTTGTAGCTGGAATGAATGGGTAACCCTCCCCATAGCGTACAGCGTCTTGCCCCGGGATGCCGTGCTGGCCATGACCATCCTGGACTGTGCGGGGCCGGGCCGCCTCATGGTGGTCGGGGGCACCACCATCTCTCTATTCGGCAAGCACGGGATGTTCCGCCAGGTAAACAGCTGTCACAACACTGCGTAGCTAGCAACAATTCAAAGGGCCCATAGACGGTTCAAACCCCACGGTTGAAAATCACTGAGGGAGCTGACACTACCACCTCAGGAGACATATCCAGCTGTTGAGAGGGGAAAACACCAATAGCTGTAGGAATGTGAACACTATGTACCAAGTAGCAATCCAAACTGCTCATTGACAGTTAGAACCCCAAATGAGTCAGGCAACTCCTGAATACGCATAGAATCTCACTGAGCTAGTAGGTCTAATGTTTGCCTGCTCTAAATCCCTGTCTTATAGTGCACAATCGCAGACAAAAAATAATACATATTGCATATTGTATCATCAAAAGTGTCCTTCCATTTATCACGAAACAAATGTTTGCAGTCAACACAGATTAAGTCTTCTTACACTGACTGCTGTTCCCCAGTTCTTAGTAATTAGCTCTCAGCTAACTCAATATAGCACACTCACCTCTACAGAATGTACAATGTTGTATGAAATTAAAAAAAAATCATATTTTAATATCATTATCACTTCAAAACTGAATAAACAAAGTGTTTGTTTTTCTAACAGATGTTATATAGGCTTATTGGGGGTCATATTACCGTTCATCTTAATTACTACCAACAAGTTGACTTTTCTGAATTGATTTCTTTCTTATTTTTCAAGTAGAACTCATTTCTATAGAAACTTTTATTCTGAAGAACTGGTATTCACTTTTTAATAACATTATTAAATTTGATTTACGTTATTATATGTGCCCTGACGAAGCTTGATCCAAGCGAAACCGGTTGGCCTTCATCATAATAAATTCTGTGGTTTTAAAACAAAGTATTCTTTTATTTAATATAATGTCCAACCACCATGTGCTTCTTACGAAAAAATTATTAAATTTGTTTATATTTGAATTATTAACAAATTAAGGATTTTAAAGTTATGAAAATGGTCCTTTTGATGGACTAATGTTGACCATCTTTACTTTTTTTAAACATCAATATTTTATGAGGATGAATCAATGATTGATCGTGTGTCGTGTTGTTCAGGGCATGTTCGATCTGCGCGTGTGGCCGGGCGTGGAGGGCGGCGAAGACACCCCGGGAAAAGCCAAGGACCGAGGCCGTGAACAGATGCAGCGCCTCGCTAAGCTGGCCAAGAAACACAGGAATGGCCACATGACCAAGGTAAGGGCGAAGACCAATTTATTATAGAAAGTAAGCTATTCAAGGCTTAAATTATTTGTAAACACTTCAATGAGTTAATAATATTCCGACCACAAAGTTAACTAGTTAATTGCCACAAGAATACCATATATACATTAATTAGATTGGTTAGTGCTCAAGTGGTCCAAGGTGTTCAAGTCCTCCATCATTGCGCAAGCAATATTTTTTGCTTATAATGATGGTAATAGGAGGGATTCAAATATAAATAGTCAGATTATTCATAAAAAAATGCATAATAGTATGAAAGCGGGCTTATTGCCGTGTGGCAATTTCACCCAACAAACCCACTAGTAGTATCAACTCCTTTTAAAAAAAAAATTGTACACTTGAAAAATACAAAACAAACTGAAAAGCATATTATGTAGGTTCAAAGATTTTTCTAAGTTGCTAACTTTAAAAAAATGTACAATTGTACATACATATTTATAATAACTAAGATATAGTAATTCTCAAAAGCACTTCGATAAAGAGTACTTACATCCTATAGAAGGGGAACTTTATCCAATTCCTCTCCTAGAATTTGCAATATGTAATGTGCATTTCATAATGCCGACACTATTGTTGTTATGATCTATAAATAGTGTACATAATTGTTCACAATTCATTAAAAAGCAGCCGACCCCTGCTTTATCATAATCTCCTTCCTATCAATCTCAGGTCAAGCAATCGTACCAAAGTGAAACTAAGATAAGGTTTGAGCAGCAATCAATCAGGCACATGTGTGAACAGTCACCAGGAACCACTCAAGTGGAGTGGACTGATTAACTCATTTAAAATGGTGGATCGAGATTCTGTTATAATTCTAACAAAAAAATATGGGGATGCGTCGCTTTTACAATCGGATGGTAATAATATTATCTTTGTAGCTAACTAACTAAATAACTATCATGCCAGTTCTCCGCAGGGTTGGGCAGAGAGTATATAACGCCACACAACTCTGTTGTGAACTTTTTTTGCTTATTTGTCCCCTTTCTTTTTAATAATGTTGATATTGGTGATTGTGGGATTTTTGTAATTTTTGTTGTTTGCAATATATTTACTGGCTGCAGGAGATTTGTTTGGGATTTTCATTTAGTGTAACGTAACTCTGTCTTGGCACACACTTCTTGTTTTATTACATTCATACACACTCTTATGGTATTCCGGCTCCTGACATGACCCCAATAAAGTATTTGTAGTACCTCCTCTTAAATTGTTATTTTAGTCCTATTAAATACTATGCTTTGCAAAATATCCACTTACGTCATATTTTTGTTTTATTTCATAAACACTTAATTATTATTGAAAAACAATTACATACTGTGTATACATCCTATTTATTAATCATTGACAAATAAATTAGCAAGTTCTTTATCATATTGCATTATTGAAGTAGGTACTTGCCTTATGATTAATGTATTTTTTCTTAGTTTCATTCTCTGTTTATCTTTTCTACCGGCATTACCGAACTTTCAGAGCACAATGCAGGGTCCATCATCGGGGTTAGTGAGCGACAAATAATATGATGTAATTGTTTTATTTAAAGGTGGATTGGTTGGACCGACTGACATTTCGGGAGATCGAGATGATTAACGAGAGTGAGAAGAGAAACTCGGAGTACCTTTATCTCATGATTGAGTTCTCCACGGTGCAAGTTGATGGCAATAATGTAAGTACTAAAGCATATTTGAAGTTAGGTTTTTGCACTGTATAATCCAGATGATGCTATATCTATAATTGAATGACAATGAATACCTCGGTACAGGTTCTCCTAGTGAGAAACATAACAACAAAATTTCATAATTATGATAATTTATCCACATGCTTATCCGATACTCCACAACCAGGGCCGTTTTTTTTCCACAGTATTTTGTGCTCGGTGCAGTAAGTATCGATTGTGCCCCCCCTCAAAAACAACTACTTTACAAAACTTTCACACTCGCACCATTATTTTCAATTATTTTTTATTATTAACATTTCTTTGACTGTTAATGTTACCGTGAATATATTCATAGCAAAGTAGTTCACTACTGTGTTGGCAATAGGGTGTAGATGCAGTTTTTGTAATTTTTAATACATAAGTGTTCCCAATGGTATATTATTTAATGTGACAAAAGTAAACATTTGTATGTACAAATATCATTTTTTAAATTTTATCTGAAAAATGGTCTAATTTATTCCTCATACAAGGTTTTCCCACCATAAGGGGTATTTTCCTGGTCCTTTGAATAACATTATAAAATAGTTTCACACTATGTACAAGTTTATGAATAGTGTAGTAACATATGAAAATGTTACAATGACAAACAGATGTGTATTTTTAGAATGCCATTTATACCAATAAAACGTCAGTACATATTACTAGAAAAAAAGACAACAACAAAATGGTGACTTGGTTGTTCTAGGATTTCAAATATCCTAATTTTGAAATAAAATACTTGGAATCACCTTTAATAAGCAAAACAGATTTTTAATCTTTTGCTCTCCTGTAGCATTGTGACAAAGCAGATATAACCTATTGCCATCTCAGTGAAGCTACGTAAACATGGTTTATATAACGTGATGCCTGTTAACAACATGATGATAAACAATGACTTGTTTCAGCACGCTGTAGTATACTACGAGCAAGATGGAGATGAGATGTATCAGTTCCGAGCTCAAGCCGACATTGTGACAGTTCCGGACCATGAAATCCTTCAGGTACATTTACTTCCTTACTCTCTCTAAACATAATTGATGTGTATTTAGTGTCAACTGGCGAATGGCAATTTGTTTAGATCTATAGATACCACAGCCGAGTTTGTTGATAAAATCACCATGTATTTTTTATCTCTTTAAATTTATCTCAAGGTCGCCGTCGTATCTCTCAGATCAAAAGACTGGTATCAGTAAAGATGAATAAAAAAATGTTTACACTATTATTAATTCTAACCCATAGTTATCACTCATCAGTAGCTAAGCAACTGAGATAGTGCAATATAAAAACAATATATTTTATACAATACTAGTTGTTACTATCTGAGTTTGAACACTCTAGAAAAATTGATAAATATGAACCAAACGATTTGGTACTTTATTTTATTTTCTGACAGTTAAATGCATATTTTGAAGCTCCATAGCCCATGGTGAAAATGACATTGCGAATGGAAAATAGTTGCATTGATATAGAAATTCTAGACCAAAAGATGTGCAAGGTGGTGGATGAAATTAAATAATATTTAGAAGTTATGGACTCAAATTTGGACTTTAAAAAAAAATTGGGTTTATACATTTAAATAGTTTTGCAAAGTATATATTTAGTTAGTGGAATAAGAAATACAATTATTAAAATAACATGCAGACCAATATATAGTACAATCTCACTTTAACAATTTACTGCAAAATAAGACAATACAAAAATATATATGTATGTATAAAAGATATAATGTCAAGGCAGTTGAATTTCAAGACAATGGCATGACAGAAACTATTTATCAATGTATACATAAAATATTATTTAGTGTCGTGAACCCGGCGCTTGCAACTTTATCATAATATTATAGTTTGTATGTACGAGTAGTTACTACCCGCCATTGCCTGAGAACACTCTTTTTGAACAATAAATTGAAAAATATACAACAAACAATATGGCATCTTGCCTTATTTTTTTATCAGCTAAATGATTATGTAATTCAATGCTAGAATATTATGAATTGGCTGTACATAAATTGTCTCTTGTTTTTTGGTTGTTCTATTATTTATTTTTTCTGTTCCGATTGTTTTGTAAGTTACTTTCCATCTCCTAGGTTTATAACCTTTGATAGGTACTTTTTGTTTCATTAATATGTTTAAATCGTAGTTTTGATTTGCGCACATATCTGTTATATGTTATTATCTCATTATTCTATTACTTTAGGTTATTTAGTGTAAAGTGCACAGTATCTTATTTTTTTTTCAAATATACATTGATTAAAATCGATCTTGTTGTAGTGTCGACCAATGGAGATTCGTTTGCACTATCATAAACTTTGCTGAAGAATTCAGCCAACAGATTAACGACTTATAAGGGATTATCGGCCATTTTGTTATCTAAATACATGTTATTTACATTTAATGTAAATGTGGCCGACTATAATTTTTTTCAATTTTGGTAGACACCATGATGAATAGTTGTTCTAGATTTGTGTAGAGGCATTTAAGTTTTCTTGAGTTAAGCTTTATTTATGGATACTAACACACCGCCTCTTCTAACTTTCTTGTCGCTTTCGCATTTGTCATTTCTGTACATTGTATGTTCGAAGAAACCCAACTCGGTATATAAAAAAGTATATTTTTATTTTAAAATTTGTTTTTTTGGTATGTTTTAACGATTGAAGGATTGTTGTTTATGTATTTAATTGTTGTCAGTCTCGCCAGAAGTCTTCCTATTTTCTAGTTCGTTTCTGAGGTCCATTAATGGTTTCTGCTGCGGAAATGATAGATCCTGGTACATCAGGATATTATTTTTCAATGCATGTTTCCTGCTTAGTAAAATTTTCGGCCATTTTGCATTCGGAAACATGACTTTTATTTCTCTCGGTTTGCCATTATTAATGCTCCATAGCTCATGATGGAAAGGACTTAAAGACTTCTAGCTGAAAATAATCACATTGACCTAAATGTGGGTATTATTGACCAATA
Organism: Drusus annulatus; assembly: GCA_022651775.1. Classification (NCBI taxonomy): domain Eukaryota; kingdom Metazoa; phylum Arthropoda; class Insecta; order Trichoptera; family Limnephilidae; genus Drusus; species Drusus annulatus. The sequence goes on along the minus strand of JAGWCC010000036.1, from coordinate 1,371,022 downwards.
AATTTCTGGGCAAATTTCATAATGCCAGAGCTCACCGTTTGTGAGTTTTCATTGAGAAATATAAGCAGATTTTTTGCTTCATAGTTAAAATTCTTGGAGAAATTAGTGAAATAAATAACAACATACTCGTATATAGATTAAATATAATAAGTGACATTCCTGATAAATAAATTATTATATTACACAAATAAGATTGTACATATGTATATATTGAGCACACAGCAGATTAATTAAAAATATAACTCAATGCAATGTGAAAAATATCCAAACATTATGAGAGAAACACGTTAACAACATTTTTTAGTTCATAATATATGTATTTGTATGACAATGAGCATGCAATCTGTGGGTAAAATGTAACATTACACAGTCCAGTTAGCAGTGTACCCACTAAGCTGTTTATTGACACTTTCGTTTTCATGCAAGTTGTGCACACCTTCATAAATGCATACCCTCTGCAAGTAGTGTAATCTGTACTCTACTCCTGAATCGTGTAGGCTTTCCTTCTAGTGCCGCTGACCCTATTCCCTCAATCAATATCGTATGACAACAGTGTTGTGCAAAATAAAAATGGACTTAAATTCCTCTGCGATTGTTGAAATGAACTTGCAGAAGTTTGTGATGTGCAACTGTGATTTCATTCACGATTTCTTGGAACTAGAAGTGATCTGAATCCAACGCAGATTGTGTTTTGTTTTATTCAAAGTTCTGTGGCAGTGTTTTAATTCAATGTGGTTTTAATAGAAATTTTACAAAGACTTCTGTGGAAAGTTGTCTGATAATAATTTTGACGAAAATGATCTCATGCTTAGTAATTTGACAATCTTGACCTACATTATTTGAACTCTACTCTGACCATGTCGAACGTGGTGGTTCATTTGCCTTCACTATCATCCATATAATATGCAGTGGCCAAACATAAATTCTGATTTTTGTAAATAATTTTCTCGTGACAACACTATACATCATCGGCGCTATAATCCATGAAAAGTCTTAGATGCCTCTAGGAAACGCTTCCAATCCTGCCCGTTTCTTATATACTTCCAGTCCCTCATATCTAAGGCTGCAGTGTTTGCCTCCACCATCCATTCACCTAAGGATAGGCCTCCCTAAACTCTTCGTCTTCGTATAGAGAAATCTCTTTTGTGTTTGGCTTTCGTCCATTCTTGCAACTGCGTGGCCTATCCAGCGGAACTGTCCCACTTTTACAAATTATTATTGACAGCTCTTCAAATAATTGATATGGCCTATGCCTCACAAACGTAACAAAATTATTGTTTGTGACAAAACTGTTACTACGCACGAAATTTAGATGGATTTTTTCAAAAGCAAGAAAACCCCGTTGGGTACAACCCCCACAACTATGGTATCATACAAGCAGCACTGCGCAACAGAGGGGCTCATCAAGCTGCTGTTCAAACGCGCCAAGCATTTTTTCACGTGTTTTCGCACACAGGAGAACCTGGTGGAGAGCAAGCACCACAAGTTGGCGCGCTCCTTGCGGTCAGGCCTGTCAGACCGCGACGCAAAGCCTAACGCGAGCGCGCGCGACCTTCTAACAGCTATCGTGACGTACCCCTCCACTAAGGCGCTCAGCGGAGAGGAGCAGGACCTGGTGTGGAAGTTCCGCTTCTACCTCAGCAGTCAGAAGAGGGCTCTCACTAAATTCCTGAAGTGCGTCAACTGGAGCTTGAATGGTAATTTTCAATTTTTAAATTATTCATATTCCACAAGGCTCCCAAAATACTATTTTTTTCAACAATCTCATTGCATTTTACCTAAGTGGAATAAATTCTATTTGTTTATGGTTTTTATGTACTTGTTCAACTCCATATTACAAAGTTTGTTTATTATTATTAAAAAATGTACTTGACCAGGAACAGTCAACTTATTTATTCATTTTGTTACCACTTCACAATTGTGAACCTTAGGTATTGTTTTCGATAAGCTGGTTTTTAATTATACTATTATTCGAAACAGCTGTTGTGCATAATAATATTTTTGATTTGTTTATTTTATGACGAATACTGAAATGATTGGAGAAATTAGAAGGTGGATTTATCATTACTACGCTGCATAAATGACTACAAGTTGATATTTTATTGTGTATTTTTTTGTATTTATTTGGTAGATTATTCAATTTATCACACTATAGTTAATAAAAAATTGTTATACTTTATGTTTTTTGTATGTAATTATATTACGTATGTATTTCAAAGATGAAATAAATAAACTAGTATAAATATGACAGTGATAAAAGAATGTAAAACATGCTTAGTTCTATTTGGAGAAAGAAACTACATATATTACAATGGCTAGAATTTGGCTGTTTGATTATATCATTTTCATAGTAATAAGCACTCTCTTCAGTACCACAGAGTTCTGCTGAAGAGTGTACTTGAGTAAGTGTAAAGAGAGTGTGTATCGGTGTCCACAGCGGAGGTACGGCAGGCGCTGGGCATGATGCAGCAGTGGGCGCCCATGGACGTGGAGGACGCTTTGGAGCTGCTCACGCCCAACTTCACGCGCCCGGCAGTTCGCAGGTCAGTAGTCAGTTCTCCCTTTAATCTTAGTGTTTCCATAACGGTGTGGTTTCTAGCGCAACTCCACTGTGACCTTTCCCTTGTGAATTACAAACCTTGCGGGAGTTCGTCTGCTGAATATACTAGAACGATAGCATGTTCCCTTTCGAGAATCTTTTTTTTAAATGTACTTTTATTGCTGCCTGTCACGTCTTTCTTGCGTGATCTAGACTTTTGTTTTGCAGGGTGGATCGCGATTTGTTTCACTGGGGTGGATTTTCTGATACATAACACTGTATTGAATTACATATGTATGTAATTATTCACGGAGAAGTGTGATGTTTTGCAGATACGCCATATCGAGATTGAAACAGGCCCCAGACGAAGATTTAATGGTATATTTACTTCAGTTAGTTCAAGCACTCAAATATGAAAATTTTGATGAAATCAAAGAAGGTAAATTCACCATTATTTTTTTATGTTGGTACACAATTTGAATATTATGTAGTTGTGGTTCAAGAACTTTATTATTTTTTCAGTTTATAAACATTTAAATCCCTGTGTGGAAGCTTCAACATCAACATTAGCAGAATCCAAGTCCCCCCTCAATGTCAACACGGCTAGTACCTCTCAGATGGACAAAAGGGATATCTCAACTAGCGTCGCTGCCACTGTGGGTTAGTAGCTTTTGAAAATACACACATTATTATATGTAACATACATATGTTTTCAGTTGAATTTAGTTGAATATTGTATCTCTTGTAGATTCTCCGCAGCCGTTTATAATTTCCTCTCAGTACAATGATATGAACAATGCAAATGCTCTGGACAATCAGTCGCTCAACAGTTTCAATGTGAGCCAATCGAATAACAACGCTGACATTAGTGACATCTATTGGTAAGATTTACATACAATTACTTGATGAATTAATAATCTACAACCCTCTCCATTTACTGCTAGGTCAATACCTTTTTCAAGCAACTTCCACTTTTTTTTTAATGTGACTTTTGATTAGGTACCTAATACCTATTCATCACTATGACCTATTACCACATGACACTAACGTAGTAATGATTGATTTCTTTTTGATATTCAAGTAATGGAATGGAAGAGACGGACGTAAAGGGGAACCTGGCTTCCTTCCTGATAGAGCGTGCATGTGGCAACTCGGCGCTGGCCAACTACCTGTACTGGTACCTGCTCATCGAGTGTGAGGACCAGGACACGCGTGTCAAGCAGGATGGCGTGGTACGCGACATGTACCTCACCGTCATGAAGACCTTCTCGCAGACCCTCGCTAAAGGTAAAACACAAACAAACCTGTCCTTGTAAAAAAAACTGTATTGTACGATTACATGGTCACTTCACTAGGTACTTTATCAATTAAAAAGTACTTTGGTAAACTGCCTTTATCAAACTTTTATATAAACTGCCTGTCACCCATCTCTCTTCCACACATCACACAGATTTTTATTTATTTCTGTTTTCGTGTAAAAGGTGAGAGCTCCTTGCAGGCGAAACTAGTTTTGTTGGTGTAAAGCAGAGGTTCCCAAACTTTTTTGTCTCGTAGACCACTTGCCAATTATTTCTGTTTTGTATAGACGCCCTGCTTTCCTAATATTGATTTTTTTTAGCGCTGGGAAAAACTTCAAAGTTTTGTGAACGCTTCAGGAACTGCTAGTTCTTTGAAATGAACCCTTCGCGGTGAACACTTCAATTGAAGTTGAACTCGCCAAAAAATAGTACTAGTCGGTAGAGATCTCAAATCGAAAAGTGCTAGCAAATCAACAAAAATTCCTCTCAAAAAAAAAAGCACTAGAAATCGAAAAGTACTAGCAAATCGATAACATACCCTCCCCAAAAAAATATTATGATTAATATAATTAGGGAATAAATGTTTATTATAAGAGAGTATTACGTAAGTACCTACATAGGTACTATCTGTGAGGTGGATTATTACATTTGCGGGAAGCCAACATTTTCGTGGCGGCCTGCCTAAATGGAATCCACTCTCGCGGATCCCCATTTACGTCCCATACACCCCCAATTTTATTTTTCATTGACGTGGACCCCTTGTAGGTCGGAATCGACCCCTGGGGGTCGATATAGACCACTTTGGGAATGACTGGTGTAAAGGAACTCTTCTTAATAATTCATTTTTAAATTTTCAGGGAATCAAGAATTACAGCGAAGACGATCATTTTTAGCTAGGCAGCAAATCTTCATTGATAAACTCGTAAAGCTCGTGAAATCTGTGACCGGAGAGAGCATCAACCGCAACAAGAAGGCCGAGAGACTTCAGCAACTTCTGGCCGACCCCGAGATGTTCAAGTTCAACTTCCAGAACTTTGAGCCTCTGCCATTCCCTCTCGACCCCAGCGTTCTCATCAAGGGAATAGTAGCCAAGAAGGCAAGTCTGTTCAAGTCGGCGCTCATGCCATCTAAACTGACATTCATCACGGTAGATGGAAGCGAATACGAAGCTATATTCAAGCACGGAGATGACTTGCGGCAGGATCAATTAGTACTTCAGATGATTACTCTGATGGACAAGCTCTTGAGGAGAGAGAACTTAGATCTGAAGCTGACTCCGTACCGAGTTCTGGCGACAAGTTCCAAACACGGCTTTTTGCAGTTCATTGAGTCGGTCACGGTGGCCGAGGCTTTGGCTGCGGAGGGAAGTATTCATAACTTCTTCAGGAAACATCATCCCTCGGAAACGTCTCCACACGGAATAAAACCTGAAATAATGGACACGTATATTAAAAGCTGTGCAGGATATTGCATTATTACGTATATTCTAGGTAAGAAAACATTTGTTGATGTGCTTTTATAATATTATTATCCTTCATTATTGTCGTCAAAGAAATCTAACCAACGCAACAGATTGACGACTATTTTTAAGCCATAAGCCTAATTTACTAGAAATATTCTTAGAATCTTGCACGTTTTGCCAAAATGAGGAATTAACTCACGATTCTTACCATCATATTCAGGTGTGGGAGATCGGCACTTGGACAACCTGCTGCTGACCACCTCGGGGGCACTGTTCCACATCGACTTTGGCTATATCCTGGGCCGCGACCCCAAGCCGCTGCCGCCGCCCATGAAGCTCAGTCGGGAGATGGTGGAAGCTATGGGCGGCGCTGGATCCGAGCACTTCCAAGAGTTTCGCAAACAGTGCTATACCGCCTTCTTCCATCTGCGCAGGTGAGGCCCCATACACCATAGAACTCGTCTAAATAGTTTAATCCTTACCATGTCTTACGAGATTTTAATATTTAGCTTTCACTTTTATGTGACCATTTGGCTCAAAAAGTGTACTTCATTTGAAACATTGTCCTTTATCGTCTTCACATTGTCTTTGCCTTTCAGAACAATATGGAATTGAGTGTTGCTGACGCAGATTGTTTGCCATGCAATTGAATATTGCCGATACTTTTGCTTTCCTTTTCTTGGTCGATGCATGCATGCACGAGCATTTAACCATCCTATATGAAATCTTCTGTTCTGCGAATTACATGGTTTTCTTGTTATTGTATTTACAGTGCTTTTAATTAGAATCTATTGATTTGCAGACACGCCAACCTCATGCTGAACCTGTTCTCACTCATGGTGGACGCCACGGTACCCGACATCGCACTAGAGCCTGACAAAGCTGTCAAGAAGGTGCAAGATCGACTGAGGTTCGTTCTATCTATATTATGCCTACAGTGAAAAGTTATAAAAATAATACATATAATATATTTAGCACCCAATGTGCATAAAAACAAAGGCCCGAGGCAGAGACTCGGAGAGTACTGGGCTTTCCAGGGTACCTCCCCCTTTGGATGAAGACATTGATATGGTACAATTAATTCTAGGTTAGACCTAGGAGACGAAGCCGCCGTGCAATACCTCCAGAGTCTCCTGGAACTCTCCGTCAGCGCTGTGATGCCAGCCCTAGTGGAACAGTTCCACAAGTTCACCCAGTACCTGCGTAAGTAGCCAGCAACCTGCCAGGCCTATGCAAGACTTCCATTCCACCACATGTCCCCTGTATTAATGTGTGATCGACTGATCGATCAATAATACTTGACCTCTCCCCATGCGTTTTTTAGTTATTATCGATGTAAATAAATAGATGTTTATTTAAATTTTAATACATTTTGTTACAAACAATCAGTGCTTTATTATTTTTATATAAAATTAAAAAATGTATATTTTATTTATCAATGTTCCTTACAACAGTTGAAGGGCCACTTTTGTAAGGTCCATGAAACATAACAGTCTACATTACCAGGATCTGAGCGTCCATATATTAAATGAAAAGCCATTTAACATATTTTTCACAGCACGGAAATTGAATTCACAGCTTCCTGACTTTAAGTCAAATATCTAGACTACTAAGCTACGTAGGCCGTCAGTCAGAGTTGTCCAAGGGCGATTCGGTGATCTTTACTTGATATTCGGTGATTACGATGGTGAATCTGGAATAGCGTTTAATAAAATATGGTTTGACAATCCATGGACATAATGGAGACTGGGCCTTCATCCTTTGATAACTTATATGTATTTTACAAAATGTAGGAATGTTTCGACTAAGATACGTATACAAAATGTCGGAAAAAACGAAGGCTTTGCCAACATGTGCTATTGTTAGAGTTCAACGAATGAATGCTGGACTCTTCATGTGGCAGCTTGAATAAGACTTTCTCCAGTTATGAGGAAGTCAGTGGCCAGCACAATGTCTCCCCCGGTGAGCTTGGACAGCAGGTGACATGCGGCCACCTCCGCCTGCGTCAGGCCGCCCACCACAAACACCAACAAGGACTTGGGCCGTAGTGGCATCACTGAAAACTTCACATTGTCACCTTTCAGGAAGTTTGCTGCTGTTTTCAAATCTTTGCAACCAATATCTAGATCACTAGATCCTGAAGGGCTATCCATATCGATCTGTGACAGCTTATCTCCCAAATCATCCACACTTGTTCGGCAGCCGTCGAAGATAGATCCTCCCACCTTTACGCCTGATACGGAAGCCAGTTTGACGAAGAGGTCTGTGGTGCTTTCCGAGGTGAGTATTATCTTGGAAATAGCCGCAACTGTCGGCACATAAGATCCGCTAAACACATAGCTGGGACAGGTGGGATCACTCATCTTAACATCTTCGCTGTCACTCGGCAGCTGCTTTAATTTATTTGCCCCTGTTTGAAAATTATTTTGCCATCTTGGCAGTCTATCACTTATGGTAGACAGGTTCGGCAAACCGAGCTGCAATTTGCCACTTGATGGAGCCGAGATCATCCCCGCCGAACTCAGATTTTGGAAGATATACAAAAAGTTGTAGCCGAAAGCGTGCAAGTATTTAGTAATGAGGCCGTTGTATTCCTCGTAAGTGATGCCTTGTGTCAAAGTCAGCAGACAGAGTAATCGCAGGGAGGTGTACATGTTCACGTCGGTACAGAAGCTGGTATCTACGTAGGAGAGGTTAGATTTCTTATTTCTGTTGTAGAGCATTGAACGTTCCGTGATCTGGATGTCCTCGAACTTGTCTCCCAGGTTCGCCACGATGGCTTCGCAGGCCAGGACGTGGTTTGCCAGGCTCCGCTTGGTCACTATGATCTGCTGCAGTTTTGTGGATACGTATTGTTTCATTTGAGTTATACCCAAATCTCCAATGTTAGCCCCATCACTATTCAAAGCTTTGACTTTGGCATTCAGAATAGAAAAGACTGTTGAAAAGTGTCTGTATCGGATTTCAGAATATACTGCATCCAGTTCACTGTCCAAAGCCATAACTGTTTTAGAAGGAACTTTGCTTTCTTTGGTGTCAGCTTTGGGGAGTTTAAGATCTAGTTGTCCCTGCCGGAACTTGTTGTTGGTGATGTCCAGGTCTAGCTTACCGCATTTGACGTTGAAGATCTCGTGCAGCAGGCCGCTGTAGGTAGCGGGGGTGAGCAGACCGGAGGCGTAGTCCTGGTCCCTATCCATCACGAGCAGCGCACCGAAGTCACTCTCCCCTTTATACGCTCTATCCCGGTCAAATGTTTCGCTGAATATATCGTACATCTCGAGGATGCTGCTGGATAGTTTACCCACAGACACAAACAAGCTGGGCTTTCCCACCACTTGAAACAGAGTCCAAATTGTGTTGGAGATGCTGGGTAGAAGGGACGAGTCCTTGTTAACGAACACTGATTTGAAGAGAAAAGGAAGTTCCATGCTGAGCACATTCTCATCCATGAGAATAAGTTCCCACTGGAAGGACTTTAGGTTTGCTATTCCCGCCAGCCCTTCCTCCTCCAGGAGGGTTTCATACACGGCCAGGACCTTGGGGCTGATGATGATGGTGATGCGAGTGTTCTCATCTACTGCCTTTTGACTCAAAAGTCCGTTGATTTGGTCAAGAACGTATTTAAATTTGATGAGACAGGAAGGAATCATGTATATTCTGTTTGCATTTGTGGAAGAATTTATTTTGGGATCCAACTTGTAGATTTTTTCGATTCCGCGCTGTCTGAAAAATAAAGTAATTATAACAAAAACAATCTTTTAATTAAATTTATTTAAGTTTAAAGCAATGTAAGCAAAGGTTAAATTTTAGAGATGTTCCACCTACGCCCCACAACGTTACCAATCTTTTTTTAAATCAAAATATTTTTTATCATAAACTAACCTTAACCAAGAAGCTGCACAAATTCGCTCCAAAGGTTCGATAAGACTCGGGTCGATAATCAAATCCTTGGTGTCTCCACACGTGAGTAGAATACTCTCCAGCTTCTTTTGAGATATCAGACATAACGACGATATCTTTTTCTTTACTGAAATGTCCATTTTCGACTACAATCGAAATGTCAGATGTCAGTCACAAATAGAGATGTTCTATTTACCGGTCCCGGTTACTTTGTCCCGATGACTTGTCGGTCACTGGAGCCGTCGATATTTTTTTCTGAGCAACAGATTATTTTTGGAATCGGTTCCTAGTATTATAAAATAAAAATATATTGCCAATATTTGGGAGTAACTGGTGTTTTTTTTGGAATTATGTGACGAAATAAACCCGGTTCCGTTTCTTTTTTACTAGAATTACTCAATGGCAACCTCCCCCCCATGGAATTATAATATTAGTAGAGGAACCAGCGCTTTTCAGTCAGAGGTGAGTGGCAGAAATTAGTTATTTATTTTTTTTCAGAAAATTGCTAGCATCTCCCATGAACAAAAAAATATTTAGAAAAAAGTAATTGGATTAATAACCGGTATCTCGTTAGTTTCATGCTAGCACTACACGATCGTCCAACCGTTCAACTCCGAACTGGGTTCGAAGTTGGACGGTTGGACGGTCGTGTAGTGCTAGCTTTATATATCAACCATCCTTAGATTTTGACATATTGGTAATACAGTTTCAGACGGTACACAATTTAACTTCATTTTACTTCTATAATCAATAATCATCGCAATTTCTTAACAAATATTAAATAAGTTAATCTAAATACGCATTAAATTAACAAACGACTGATTTCTTAATTTATCGTAAAAAATGTTATGGTTAAAAATATGCATATCCCTGACTAGTTGTTACTACGCATGCGTAGAAACCTAATTGTAATATGCTGTTTGCCATGAAGTGAGGCGAGCACGAGGCACGTTAGTTTTCATTGCACCGATGTGTAGGTCAGCCGCGTTTTGCATTTCTGAAAACAACTTTCCGGCTTAAAGTTGATAAAAAGGATTATTGCAGTGTTTTTAATGTAATTTCGATTAGAATCCAATTTGCGCCGCCAATAAAATGGAATAATATGCTGAATTTGCGTTTTAAAAATACTTTTTGTTAATAAATTGGCCAAAGCAATATTTAAGTTATTAATTCGTAATGAACGTCCCTTGGAGAAACAATGTTATACAAACTTGCGATAAATCACTTTCTCCGGGTTTTTACGTCGTACACCATGAGAGAGAGAGAGACAACAAATATATTACTCCGCTTCTACGTACTGTTACAATGATCTTGGGCTCCTGGGTCACCGCGGGACTCCACCCACATTTTTTATTATGCCACTAAACTTGACACAACTAAACGGTTTTTTAGGTTAGATGCTATGTTTTTGTTGATATCAAAACGGTGAAAAAGTGGTTATACGAATAAACAAAAACATTTTGTCGATATGTGATATGAATGGATGTATAAATACCCTAGCCTTGGTCTTAGCCACGCCCAGGTCCGCCGAGTCAGGTTAAAATCATCAAAAACTGACTACATTGCCTTGGATTGATACCACTCTATATTATACTCTAAGGAACGTCCACTATTTCAAAGTGTGACGACTTATTTTCCTGTTACAAGTGTTTTTATTTAAATGTAAAATTGTGTAAAGTAAGTCGTTTTCTAAAAAAAATATTATCAAAGTGTAGTACATAGTTTTCGTAATAATAATAAGATACTCCTTTGTAATATTGCATGTAACAAAGGGTGCGACGAAGTGAATTAGTGATTGGAATATCAGTGCTCCAAGATGTAAGCTACACGGTTTCTTCGAAAGGTAGATCCTCAGGCAGGCGAAGAGAATCAACTTAAGTAGTGAGTGTTTTTTCTATAATTAAAAGATTTTCAGGATTCAAGAGTACTTTGGATTTTTAAAAATTATACTCACATATCTCACCATTAGGTTAAAAGGTTAAAGTATTCGTTTATTCATTTATGTTAAGCTAGTTTTTAACATTTCCATTATAATTCAAATCAGAAGGGAACTTGTATATTAATTTGTACCATTAGGTAAGTAGGTTTTAACAACAACAAAAAATACAATAATAATTTTAATCCTTTGTCACTTATAAATAAGTGTTTTTCAATATCATATCAAAATCAATATTGTTAAAATAAGTTTTAGTATATAATATTGCACTATATCCACTTCGTTCAGGTGCATATACATAACGATATGTGGACATATTTTTTATACCTATTTTTTATATATATTTGTAGAGTACTTTTTGTCCGCTATGCTAGTATAACAGCTCATCCCTAGGAATGTCCTTATGTTATGGAGGACGTATCTGCAATAACATTTTTTTGTTGACATCAAATTCACATAATACTGTTGTATGCCTCGACCAGATTTCAATATCAAGCTGGGAGTTCTACTGACCTCGGAAGGAGTTCTTTCCCTTCCTGAACTATGGAAAAAGATGCGTGAATTAACTTTGCAAGAATGGCAACTGCGATGAGATAGGCGATAGATCAACAACGGGCAGATGGAATTCCTCCTTCTTCCCCTCAGTTGAAATCAGAATGAAGACGACACGAAGAGTTCAGGGAAAGGCTGCGTAGTCTCTTTTTGTCTTTTCGCCCAAAGTGTGCTTGTTGTTACAATAAACAATCGGCCGATAACATTCTGCGGCACTGTGAGCTGATGATGGATGCCAGTAAGGGTATTCGATATTCCTGTCCCCGTTAATTTTTACTTATAAATCTTCCCGCCACGGGAGTCGGTTCTAAAAGTAACTGGATAAATAGCCGGCTCCTCGTCGGTCTCCAGTAGCTGGAACTGCAGTGACATCCCGTTTTAAATATCAACATCCCTAGTCACAAAATACAAATGTCAATCAAACGTCACAACAAAACCATGTTGCAAGTCTGTAGTTAAATATTACCGCCGGAATTAATATTCTAGCTCAAAAATAAGATTAAAAAAAACGACGAGATGGTTGAGAATCATACTTTAAAAATTTCCAACTTTAAAAGCCTTATCAGATTATAATTAGTATTATATACTGAACTTGAATGACTTTAAAAAAAACATTAAAAAAATTGGTAACTTTCTGGAAAAGCAGTTTTTTCTAAATAATTTTCTTACGTCTTTCTCGCTCCTTCAGACATGGCTGCAAGATTTGTCTCTAAGCTTGTGAGTTATATCATACATTTATTAATTTACTGAAATAATTGTCATTCTAATAACTTAGAAAATTCACAAAGAACATATCACTTTGTGCAATTGCTGTCAGTCTCGTTGCCCTCAGCCCCAATATCGAAACCTTGAGGTTATTTCGCACCTATGCAAAAGAAAAAATAGATGTTGCAAAATGATATCTATTTATATAAGACCGTAGAATTAAGTGAGTGCAACGGGTGTTTATAATGTGTAGCATTTCAATTCATTCACTCGATACCTAAATTGCAATTCAAAAACCATGTATGATTTTCTAGTTTAATTTTACTGAAAATTTTCCTGAAAGTCTTGAAGAAATTTTCACGGACGTGTCACGATTAGGTATCGTACTGACACTAAGAATTAATTTATTCAATCTTAAACGTTTTACAGCATAATTTAATTCAGCTTTTTCATAATTTGTTAGGTCTAATTAGACCTAAGTCATTTTTTCTTTGGTGATTGTCTGGCTTATGTAGTAAGTAGTACTGTATCAATACATAACTAGCCGTTGGAAATAACAGCCAGATGCCGTCAACGTCCAACGCTATTGACGAAAACTTGCGCTAACAGTTTGATATCAATAGCTACCTACAAATATTATTCAACGCAATGCAGTCTCAACACACACTGAGTATGTACCTATTGTTTTAGCTTTAACGCCAAATAATCAAAAAGGTGTAAGAGTTTATACTCCGTGAACGATATTATGCATCATTTGGAATGATCTTTTGGTTGTATACCTCCCTACTAGACATCTTTGTGGATTTTTCGGATTATTGTCAACGCTCGTTACTATCGTGCAGTAATGTTGAGTTTCTGATGCCAGGCCCTGTCCCGGCCGGTTGGCGCTTGCGGCTACAGCGCCGCCCTGAAGAAGTGCACCCTCATCCCCGGAGACGGTATCGGCCCAGAGATCTCGGCGGCTGTGCAGAAGATCTTTGCCTCCGCCAATGTCCCCATTGAATGGGAGAGCGTGGATGTCACTCCTGTCAGGGTTAGTATTCTACAAATATTTCAATTTGCCATCCTACAATATGTGCAGCGATGTTGTTTATGAAGTGACTCTTGTAATATTATCTTATCTGAGTGCCTCTCAATTAACTACTCGGTTAGGTACCTAGCCAGTAGTTATACACGAGCTACGCACATTAATTTTGGATAATATCTCTGGCATAGTGCTAAAAGTACTGTTATTTTTTTTTCAGTATTGGGTTATATTTTCAGTAGTATTATAGACTGCCAAAGTTCTTAAACTGAATCAAACTCACAAAAGACAAAGCTAAGGTTGAGAATTATAATGCCATGTTATTTTCGACTTTGGTACTTTTAGCATCAGTCACAGATTTACTTTCCTTATAGATTTGTTGAATTTATAATTCATATACTAAGCATCTTTTGTTAATGTGCCATATCCCAATGAGAGAAAGGGTTAATTTCAAAAGCTCTCCTGACATTATGTTGTGTTATTTACCTCCTAAAGGCTAACAGGATTGTCCCCTGTTCTATGCTGAATTCCCATTAATTATTCACAACTTACTTTTGGTCCAATCTATTCCCCATACTAATCAGTAAATCTGTTTGTCTCGGCAAAAACTCTCAAACAGTGAGAATAACATGAAATTTGCACAGCTTTTTCTGTCTACAATTTCTAGCTCAACTCAACTCAACTATTGCCAGCTTGCAATGTCACTTCCATCATGAGCTATAGAGCTTTTAATTAAAAATTAAAACAACACGCCATATTGTTTTTTCTATATTTTTCATGAAATAAAAGAAAAAAAAAGTTTGAACTCTGTTAGCAACTGTTAGTTATTACATAAGTAGAACATTCCTGTCTATGGCTAACTGAAGCTGGGATAATTATTAACATTCCCATGAACATTAATTATCCTCCAGCACTACTCATCTCACGCCCACACTACAAGCATTGAGTAACAGTTGAAATCACATTTTTTATACTATCAGAAATACCTGATTATGTAACATAAATATATAATTTTTTGTAGTCCATCAAATTTGGCACATGTTCCTACTCTGATTCTATCTTAAATTTCCTATTCCTAGAAAACTCACTGAAATATAAACAATCGCACTTCTTTTCTGTTCTTAAAGTGCGTAATGAATACAAAACATTCATATTCATTACGAAGGTCACGCTTCATACATGGATCAATTATATCCAGTTAACATGAATAACAGACATTCTTATCTTTGCATTGATAATCTCAATTATGCAATGTTGAGTTGACAATTATAATACTGGAATTATTATGTGAGATGAAGTATTTTTTCCCCCGCAATATTTTTTTCTCAAAAGAACTTCGAGGACCCAGTAGTAAATTGATAATATGAATTAATAAGTACTATAAATGGTACATAATAAAATAACAGCATGTTTGTTATTGAAGGCAAGTATCAAGAAAGATATTTATGCAGCTATCAATTTTATTACTTCTGAAAAAATATATTTGTAAAATATGTATTTCTGAATTATGATGGGATTCATACTTCAGCTTAAATTGAGTAAAAAACAAGGGTGTAATGACCATTGGTCTCTGGTCGAATGGTTAAGATGTTCGACTACGACTCCAGAGGTTGCGAGCTCAAATCCCGGCGTGCGCAAATAAATTGAATTTAATTAATATATAGTGTATTTGCAACACGTTCCAGAGTGGAAGATACTCTATGTATCGCCCTTGTGGAAGACCTCCATTCGGAATTGAAACATTGTTTGAAATGGCTTTAGCCTAATTGGCAACAAGATCTGAATAGCAATCTACTTCCCCTCCCCACTACCATCAGCCTCAATGTGAGTATTGTTTCAGGGAGCCGACGGCAAGTTCGGCATCCCCCAGGAGGCCATTGACTCGGTGAACAGGAACAAGATCGGTCTGAAGGGACCCCTCATGACCCCCGTGGGCAAAGGGCATCGCTCCCTCAACTTGGCGCTGCGTAAGGAATTCAGCCTCTACGCCAACGTCAGGCCCTGCCGCAGCATTGAGGGGTGAGCCTTTACTCTTTATTTATGGTTTTTTGACAGCTGTAAAAGCCATTTCAGGGTTAATCTAACTCATCGAAGAATAATCCAACCATCTTTGAATCCAATATCAAAATATGATATTATATGGCTCAAAACAACTGAAGTAGACTAACTTCGTTAAGTAATTAATGCACCTTCGCAGATTAATATTTGCCGATAAACATAACCAACAAACCCCAATCTGCTGAAGAACAGGAAACTTTAAAGGGGAATAATGAGTTTTAATCAACACAACCCTTAACCTTTGGAATGCTGGATTCTCGCAAGCTACAACTTCCGTTGTGTGCCGAGCATAGAAGTCAATTTGCTCGCCGTGCGATTGCCGACTTGTAATTTCGTAATAACTCACTTGTGTTTTACAAAATGATGTTTTTGTCAATAAATTATGCTCTATCTATAATATAAGCTATATCTTCTCAGATAATGTGTTTACTTATTTTTTCAAATTGTATGTTAATGGTACAAGTTGTTTTTTCTGGAACAGCTACTTATATTTGGAGAATTGGTTTTTTTCTTCCTCATGTCACTAAAAAGAGTTTAATTAAGAAATGTGAAGATTTTTTTGTTGTTTTATTGTATTTTCGTGTGGCTGAATAAATGTCCTAAATAAAAATAAAAGTTCATGAGGTTTTCCTATGAATACAAACAGTAATGTCACAATGAAAATCGATTCTTTTTAGTCATACTGACACAAGCAAACTTCAAATATGTATTCCTTGACAAACTCGATAAACTCGAAAAACAGGTTTTAAAGGATAAAAACGGCCGAAAAGATAATGATGAATTCGCTGGTCTTTAAGGACACAACGGCTACAAATGTTGCGTGTTCTTTGAGACCCTCCGGCACACCAGAAGTTATATATTACTTTGCATAATTTTTTTGTTAAAAGTTTTGTGAATCAATCAAAAATGTCACAGTCACATAATACGTTATGTATTTACTACATTTTATGCTATAAATAATTTTTATCATGTTTATTGTTTATAAACTGATATTTTTGAAATCTCATTAAAACTGTTGTAGGTATTACATTATTTATAGTCAAGTTCACAGTGGACCATCCCGTGGATGCATGCATGTGGAATGTTGTTCCTTTGCAAAGAAGTAGTAACTCCCGTTGTGTTCTTGACAACATAAAAGTACAGTAGATAGTAGAATGCCAAAACTCTGGATCTTCACAGAAAACAACCGTCAATAAAAGATTACTTTGATGCATATTTGATGATACATTGTTTTTCTACCACCCATAAAAATGTTCCGATTTTTAATAATTCATATCGACTGAGGTGGAAGGCGTTATTCCACATTTTTTTGCAAGCAAACTTAGGCCTAGTGGTTTGAACCACTGTCACATTTTACACTGTCGCTGGCTAACTAACCATCACGCCGTTTCTCCACAGGAGTAGGCAGAGAGGACGGACCGCCATACAACTCTGTCTTGGCACACACTCCTTGCTTCATTCACATATACTTTTCTGTTATTCTGACTCTTCACATGGCTCGACTCGAGTATTTGATTCACTTGATTGTGTCTCCTCGGGTGTCCCCGACTTCTTTCATTCACTTTCGCGTCTAATATTATTTTCACACTCCATTCTTCGTTCATTCGCTCTACATGCCCAAACCATCTAAGCGTCCCTTTCTTGATCCTATTCATTACGCTTACATCAGCCTTGCATTCTTTCCGGATGTCCACATTATTAACACGGTCATACATGTTTTATCTTCACATACGCCTCAGGGATCTCATTTCTACAGCATTCAGTCCACTTTCATCCTTCCTCTGCCAGTTCAATGCCTCACTGCTATACATCAGGATTGGTATAAGCACTCCATTGTGGACTGCTAACTTCGCTTCTTTGGACAATTTTTGATTTGCGCCAACAGCGTTCAGTCCTCCGTTAGTGGAGTTTCCTGCATTCACCCTTTTTTCAATGTACGAAAATCGATAATTAGCGCCATTATAAATCTTTTACAAATAATCACCCACGTCAAACACCAATTTTCAGCCCGTTTCAGCATTTGATCAAATTATAATCAGGTGTCAAGCATAACAGCATGACCGTTATGTTATCACTAAGGCCTAAATTTCCTTGCAAAAAAGTGTGGAATAGCGCCTTTCATCCAAACACAGTCAATATATGTACGATATTGTATCTTGAACAAGACTACAAATGAACATTTAATTTTCAATTGTTTTCTATGCATTCCAGTAATCCTGCACCATCAGGGTTTATATAGTGCCGCATCAATAAGACTCTACTGTACATAAGGTAACGATCCGCCGAGCTAACTACTTCTGTGTGTGTTTGTAGGTACAAGACCCTGTACGACAATGTCGATGTGGTGACCATCCGGGAGAACACGGAGGGAGAGTACTCCGGCATCGAGCACGAAATCGTTGACGGAGTGGTGCAGAGCATCAAGCTCATCACAGAGGACGCGAGTCGGCGTGTGGCCGAGTTCGCTTTCGAATACACCAGCGCCGTCGGCCGCCACAAGGTCACCGCCGTCCACAAAGCCAACATCATGTGAGTCACCATTTTTTTAAACTTTCCTCACCCAAGGGTTCAAACATGTGACGACTTCTAGGTCCAGAGTCAAGGAGCTTAATGATTTGCAATGGAAGGCACCAACTCTATCTAACCGCCACTGCCAGGCGATATATTTGTCTCTCTGGATCCAACTGCAAAATTATTATGTTTTATTATTTCCTGGCCCTATTCCACTAACAGATAATCCACTAATTCCCCATTCTGTCAAATGTTATCTATTATGATTTATTATGTTTGAGTTGATACCGTTCTCAGAACATGGTTGCTTACTTGTCCCTAGCATTACATTGTCATTTCATTACCCACCTTTATTGTCGTATGATAATAGATATCATTTGCGTGCCGTTAAGTGAATCGATGTGAAATCACCTCAAGAGCACTTCCATGTTCATGCAATAATATAAGTAAATTGCGAAACTCCCAATTGCGACTGTCGCAGGGTCAGACGTTATTAGTAAGTTAGAATGTTACCAATGTGTG
Source organism: Drusus annulatus (assembly GCA_022651775.1). NCBI lineage: Eukaryota > Metazoa > Arthropoda > Insecta > Trichoptera > Limnephilidae > Drusus > Drusus annulatus. The sequence continues at coordinate 1,352,515 of JAGWCC010000036.1, read as the reverse complement.
TGATTTAATCTGCAGGCGTATGTCTGACGGCCTCTTCCTGAGGTGTTGCCGCGATATGGCAGAGAAATATCCCGACATCAAGTTCGAGGAGAAGTACCTGGACACCGTGTGCCTCAACATGGTACAGGATCCCAGCAAGTACGACGTCTTGGTGAGGAAACAAATAAACACTACTTGAATCTAAATTAACGTTTATTTGTGTTTGCCGAACAATCACACTGTTTACACTGCAGTGTTTATTGGCCTAGCATTTACAAGTGGGAGATGCCTATCTCTGTTGTGTGCTGCCTTGATTTGGAGAAATTATGCATTTCAAGAATTTTTATTGTCTTTATTTGCGTCTTAAGTTTTGTTCAGTGAAATGTTGTTCAACATGAACTGATGTATGTTTGTGTTGCGTTCAGGTGATGCCTAACTTGTACGGAGACATCATGTCCGATATGTGCGCCGGTCTCGTGGGCGGACTTGGCCTGACTCCTTCCGGCAACATTGGACTCAACGGAGCTCTCTTCGAGTCTGTAAGTATTTCATCACACCCTCTTCAATTATAAATTAAATAGTGTCTCCCTATCTACCGTCAGATCTATAAATGATCTTGGTGTCACTCTAAACTGTAATCTTTCTTTTCGTGACTAATCACTAAAACTTCTTGGCTTCATCAATAGAATTGCATGTGAAGAATATAAAGACCCTAAAAACTCTTTACTGCTCATTAGTTCGCCCTCATCTAGAATATGCCAGTGTCATTTAATCCCCTTTCTATACCGTTCATATTCATCATATTGAATCCGTACAACATCGCTTCTTACGCGGTATTGCATGGAGATTAGAGCGAGAAAGAGGCAATTATTCATATGATGAAATTGAACAATTATTGAAAATGTCTTCATTAGAAAAGTGCAGGAAAGACTTTGATTTAATTTGCATTTACAAAATTATTAATTATTTTATAGACTTCTACACCTTCTCTATTGTAACTTATCCAATTCAAAATTCCTTTCCGTAAACTCAGAAACAATGAATTGCTGTTCCTCAATCATCACTCTACTAATTATGGGAATCATTCTCCACTGTCCAGAATTTCAAGACTTGTTAACTCAAGCCATGGTCTTGAAATTTTTGGTAGCAGTCTAAATGATTTTTGTCATACTTTACGACGTACTGTTCTACTACTGTTCTGTTTATGTATGTACTGTTCTTTCTCTGTTGCTCTTTTTTTCCCATTTCGTGTTTTATATGTCTTTTTTGTAATTGGGCTTTAGTCTGTTAATTTATAAATAAATAAATCACTTCCGTCATCATCCCATTAATACCTTCATAGAACTGGAAAACAACAGCTAACCTGTGTGTATATGTGTGTGTCAGGTGCATGGAACGGCTCCCGACATCGCCGGCAAGGACCTGGCCAACCCCACAGCGCTGCTGCTGTCAGCCGTGATGATGCTGCGCCACATGGAGCTCATCTCCCACGCCGACATCATTGAAAAGGCGTGCTTCGCCACCATCAAGGATGGCAAGTACCTCACTGGAGATCTGGGCGGCAAGGCCAAGTGCTCCGAGTTCACCAATGAGATTATCAAGAGGATCGAGGGGGGCCACTAGAGCGCCAACCGTCACTAGTCACTAAACTAACATCAGTACAAATGTAGTTCACCAGCCGAAGAAGGGGAGAGCCTCGAGCCGACAGTCGCTGTGTTTAGTTTATAACTGTTAATATGTATTTTACAGTATTTATTGTGTAGTTGTAAAAAAAACCTTTTTACAGTTTTTGAGTGTCTCGCCTTTTTTATTATTGATATTTTATGTGTCACAACTCTTTTTCTGTATTATGAATAAGTTACAATAATTATATTTGTATATCGCGGTCGGGATATTGACAATTCACCTTCTTTAGCCAAAGTTTACCGCCCTAGGCAAATTAGAATCTAAAATTTAAGCACGCAGGAATGTTGCTGTAAGTAATTAGATCTCGGAATTATTAAAATGCCATCTTGAGATGTTTGCGAAACAGGCATTAGTTGATTTATATAAAAGACATTGGTTAAGAAAATCCCTGGACAATACTTAAACATACGTCGACGTATGTTAATATTAGATTAAAATTATGAATCTTCATTTGTGTGACGTATTTAAGCTTACCCGAGCGTTGGGGGGACGGATTACAAACTTGACTTGTTGTAAATAATACGTAACGAGATTACCATCCAAACAAGTATTGTATTATCTAATTATAATTATTTATTCTCAAATCTTTGTCTACTATTTACTATTAGTTGGCAATTAATAGGCACACAGTGCTTTATTAAATAGTAAAAAAGCAATTATGAATGAATTCACCGGAATCTTAATATTGTTACCTTCGATGCAAATGTGATTTAGCTGTAGTATTTATTGGATACGATAAGTTCTTTATTTATTTAGGCTTATTGTACCGTAACGAATGTTAACCAAATTTCAAACAATATCCCCCGTTCATCCACCCACCAGCCCTATACATATAAGTAACTGCACAATATGCTATGTTTGTCATGTATCTTACGATAGCCTCGTGCCTTTTCAAAGTAGTCCTGTTTTGCCATTTCCATATTAATACATATTTCTTCTCTATTATATATTAATCATCTGTACAATATTTGAATGGCACCATATGATGAGTTGAACGTTATGTGGGTATATGACTTGACCAGCCGCTCTGGGTGGATTGTGCGGGGCTGGCCGTGCAATGATATTCGATACATATTAATATTTAACCTCTGCCAGTAGCCGATACCTGACAACAATTAACACCGATAGTACTGTATTGTTTTGTAACTAACAATTGTGTCATGAAATGTATCTTGCTAATCGTTACGTTGGGTTCAAATAAACTCATTGATTTTTAACAGATTTTTTTGTTTCCTTTCCCCTTTCTTTAATTGTAAGAAAATCGTTTTCGACAGCGGAGCTGTGGTTTTAAGGTATGAATACAAAAATATGTATTGACATATTTATTGCGGTAGTTTAGAATCACATGGGCCTATCTTTGCCTTTATTTTTGCCCAAAGTTTGCAAAAAGTTGAAATTTCGAAAAAAAAAAAATGTTTTCGGTTACAACAACATCAATGATGACGTTTTTTTTCAATCTTACCACTCTAGCACATCAAAAAGTCACGAGCCGCCACTGATTATAAGGCATTAATGGTTATGAAGAATCGAGATTCTAAGCATTTGTATGCATTAAATACATTTGTATTTAATAAAATCTACCAGGAGCACATAAGGTATGAATAGTTATGAATAACGGAGATTCTAAGCATTTATATGCATTAAATACATTTGTATTTAATAAAATCTACCAGGAGCACATAAGGTATGAATAGTTATAGATAACGGAGATTCTAAGCATTTATATGCATTAAATACATTTGTATTTAATAAAATCTACCAGGAGCACATAAGGTATGAATAGTTATGAATAACGGAGATTCTAAGCATTTATATGCATTAAATACATTTGTATTTAATAAAATCTACCAGGAGCACATAAGGTATGAATAGTTATGAATAACGGAGATTCTAAGCATTTATATGCATTAAATACATTTGTATTTAATAAAATCTACCAGGAGCACATAAGGTATGAATAGTTATGAATAACGGAGATTCTAAGCATTTATATGCATTAAATACATTTGTATTTAATAAAATCTACCAGGAGCACATAAGGTATGAATAGTTATGAATAACGGAGATTCTAAGCATTTATATGCATTAAATACATTTGTATTTAATAAAATCTACCAGGAGCACATAAGGTATGAATAACGGAGATTCTAAGCATTTATATGCATTAAATACATTTGTATTTAATAAAATCTACCAGGAGCACATAAGGTATGAATAGTTATGAATAACGGAGATTCTAAGCATTTATATGCATTAAATACATTTGTATTTAATAAAATCTACCAGGAGTGCATTAGGCATGAATTGATATGAAGAATGGAGATGCTAAGCATTTATATACATTTGTATTTAATAAAATCTACCAGGAGCACAGAATGCATGAATAGATACTAACCTCCATATGCATTAATATATTTGTATTTAATAAAATCTACCAGGAGCGCAGAAGGCATGAATAGATACAAGCACCCATTCAAAGCATGTGCACTCGTACATTTGCATTTAACAGCAATTCAGTTCCACATCCGCTTCCGTCAACAATAAGCCAAGCCTCTCCTCCGCAGCCTCCGGAGTTCTTTCACCTAACTTTGTCTGGGGCGGTTCAGTGGAAGGCTTCTGGCATTCTTGGTATGTGGTCAAGCACTCAATCCCGACTTTTCTACGAAGAGTAGTAAGCGTTCGATGTTAAGCTCATCTCGGATCTTAGGAAATTCATATTATAAAAGTGACCTTCTGTTATTCATTCAAAGGTATGCCTCATACAAGGATGATAAATAAAAACCATCTGTTTTCTCTTTAAATAAATTTATTTAATTTATTAAACAAATTTACATTGATTCAATTGTTAAAATTCCAAAGAACAAAACGATCAACCAAAAGATAAAAAATAACCTCCAGAAGTCCTGACTCGACTCCTTTCACCTCCGCACTCGGGTAACAAACATAAAAACTTAAAGGATAATACATTTAACAAAATCACAGTGGGGCCCTCTCGCATCTGATGCAGGGAGGGCCGCCCAACAACACAATTTATTTATTTAGATTCAAAATAAAACATTTAAATATAGTTTAGAACAACACAACGATGCCTTAAATACCCCAGAGTAACAATACACAACTAGTCAAGTAATAATAAATGTATAAATACTTAATCCGAGAATAAAATAACAACGTCACCAACTCGCCACTGAGGGTGGCGGCGCAATCGCATCGCTTCACAGAAAATGGTAAGAAGGATTTATTATCACAGGGTTCTCGTGAACAGGAATGACTATTTAATGCTAAAACTGAATAAACGTCTATTAAAGATATACTTCCTAATGTCAGGGTCTAACGTTGCGTTAGTCTATTGTTGCTCAAACAAATCTTAGAACTTTAAGCATGGTTCAGGTAAATGGCTGAAACTTGTGGGAGTACATACATTATGTGAATACTAGCAATAATAACACTTATCGAAGGTATCCCTGTTAGGTTTCCAGTGCGTGCTGCGTGATTAGCTACACGCACTGTGCGCTTGTAGAGAGAAACAAGTTACATAACTTCTTACGAGGAAGCTTACAGAAACATTACAGGCAACATGTGATTGTTTAGGACAAGGGGTTCTGGTTCTGGTTCTACCTGATTGTTGAGTGCTGGAGATTATGTTTGTTAGCTGTGGTGAAGGAAAGTGGCATTACAAGTTGTTGGAATAAATACACTAATAATTAATTATGTATAGTGATATGGAATAGGGACAGAAAGTGAATATTTTACAAAATATACAGAGTTCAAACAAAAATAAATATTTGTTTCCTTAAAATATGACTTTGGTAAAATATAGTTGTATGAAGGTACTCCCGCTGGCCGCAACATGCAAATATACTTTTGTATGTTTTTAATAAATATGCAAAAATATATTTCTGTATAAAATCTTATCCAAAGCTAACAAAAAATAAAGTGCATTTGTAAAATGATAATTTAGCATCCATCTAAACTAACAAAGCACTCGACTTTTCGGTGAATATATTTGTAAATATTAAATATCAAGGGACAATGGTAAAGAAACATTGCAAATAAATAATGTAAAATTAAATAATTACATAAAAAAGTTATCTGTTCAGGCGGATTAATCAGGCTGCACTCGTATGACATATGCCTAGGTGCAGTAGTGGACACTGGACAGGCACAGTGCAACAAATGACATGGCAAGAAATGCACCAAACTAATATATCAACTACGCTCAATCACAACACGGGAAAGATTGAAGTAAGAAATACTTTAAAACAACTGAAGGGCCTGAGCTACCTCCATTCACATTGCAACCTGAGGCTAATATTATGCAAACCTATTATGACAAATTGCTATCATATTAACAGATGCTTTAAATGGCACAAAAAAGCAAAGCATTTAAAGAAATGTCACAACACCAGTGTTCAAATACAAATGTGCAACTTGTGTGACCAAAACAGCAGAGTTCCGGAGATGTTAGTAACAATTCCTAACTATTCCGTAATTAGAACTATGTAACTGGTTGCATAAAAGTAATAATACTCGTGGTATTCTAAAGTCGTAAGTTACCTTAACATTAATGTGAATACGAGAGTTGATTAGTATTTCCTACTCCATTGACCTCTCTGTCGGCTCGCAACCAACCCACCAGCCTGCTGTCCATAAACCTACCATGGCTTCACTTCTAATTAGGAAAAGACTTAGCTTAGTGACTAAATATTATGTTAAAGACATCCACGCGATAATACAATACACATTTCTAACTAGATACATTCCGCTTTCCGTGGCGTGATGGTATCAGAGATATTCCCACTCAGAGCTGGGTTAGTTAGGAGATACTAGTGGTAAGGGGGTACAGGAATATACTCGTTGAACATTTCCCAGTAATTTTGCTAAGACTCTAAAGAGGTAATTACTTTTTAGAATTGATACAGAAAATAAAAGCTACTCTACTTCCAAAAGGAAGAATCTCCTTAATGTATTAAAAGCCAGGCTCTTTCCCCTCAACCAGGTGTGATCAGAAATGAATACAATCTTCTGAAAATACACACGGAAAACAGATGAGCTTTAGAATATTTTCTTCTCTACTTCTTACTCATACTTTGACTTTTAAACTATACATTTCTTAAATAAAAGCATTTACTCACATTTTATTGAACAATCTACCATTTTGTTAAACTAATACAAGAAATAGGTATAATAAGTTAGTACAAAGATAAAAATAAAGTTATATATGTATTTGCAAAAAAAATACCCAAATACCCGTAGCGATTTACTTCATGGAAATTATAAATACGTGATTGCTTAGCTCCATCCAGTCTACTGTCTACTACGTCAAATAAATGCATTACATTATTTCAAACACACAAGTCAAAGAAGGAATTCTGAGGCTATAATTACACAACGTATTTGGCTCATCAGCTGAATTGCGCATGTTACGTACCTACGGATGAATATTTGTTGGTTGTTGGTTAATGATTAATATGTCCTAAATAATGAGGCCCTTCCATTGGCTTTTCAGTTAGCGGGAGGGAGTTTTAAAGATAGTTGGCACTATTGACTACCAGGATCCATAATGATACATGACCTTGCTGGTTGCCAAGAGATATTAAGAGTAATCTTTGGCTTAACAATAAAGTATAAAACTAAAGCCTTCTGCTTCCTCTGTGGCCGTGAACAAACAGCTTTTACAATAATTGCCTTTTGATATTCAACCAACAGCATTGGTAGTCCACAGTATCAGTTTCAAAGATATATTTACAAAATAGTTTTTCAATACTAGGAAAGATAAATGAAAAATTTTAAAATGTGGATAAAATTTATCACTCTACAACAATACTCTGGTATTTTTGAAAAAAATATATGATACAGATGGTACTAAAGCTGGAAAATGAAAATTAAATCTGTTTAATGTATGCACGAAGAATTAAATTGGAAAACTAAAATGATCATATTTCCATTTTAAAATTTGTATTTGAACCGACTATATTAAAAACTGACTTTCGAATCTATTCCAAATGTCACCTTTCACAGGCCTAATTAATTACCTTAACATGCAGAGCGGCCTACAAACCACACTATTCTGACTTTTACTGGCGATTTCCAAACACCAAGTATTTCCATTCCCTATTATTTGTCTGGAATAGATCACCCATACTAGCTATTAAGAACTAAACTTGGGATAAAGAAGGACATAACATTAAAGAATGGCATTTCATCTAACTAAAAATTTGGCAAGTATACAACAACAGGCCGCCACCTACCAAGTTCACATCATACATCGTCGGTGCTCTAGCAGCCCGGATACAAGTGTAAATACGATGGAATTGTCAAGAGAAGTCTTTGACTTCAGTGTGATCTGCAGTAGTTGGTGTTGGCCGTGGAGAGCGCCCCCGATGCGACTGGATAGTGCGCCGGGGCTGTTAACTGTTGGCGTTGCCCCGCAAGCTCTCCCCCGAGCTGTGCTCCCCCTGCCGCGTGATGTAGCCCCCTTGCCGGGTGTCCAGCGGAGCCATCTTGTCGGTGATGATGCCGCCGATCAGGGTCGATAATGTCTCCAGAGATTGCCGCACCTGGGGATCATTTAAACGTCAATTCATTGTTACATAGGTAAGGGTTTCAAAAAGTTCCAAATATGAAGATACCTTCTGTTCAATCATAAAATTTTCAGAAAATCTAGTAGGGGCATAAAAGGCATGGAGACATATGAATACCTCCATTCTAAGCACTAATTTATTCATATTTATAAGGAAATCTTCTGTGAGTGCAGAAAGCATGAAAAGGTATGAATACCTCCATTCCAAACATTAATTTTTGATTCACCCATGTGCAGACTGCGTGATAAAGAATGCACAGGGCTCGGAGGATAATTTGTCTTTTTTCCTCTGTTAACGTACATGTAGTGTTGGTTGGCTCCTGGGGATAACAAGAATGAAGACCTACCTTGGCTATCTGGTCCAGGTTGGAGTGCAGGAAGTCGTGGACCTGCATGGCAGACTTGGTGTGCAGCTGCGAGTGCCACTTCAGGATCTGGCTGTACACGTCATCTCCTCTCTTGAGCATCAGAACATTATCCTGGAATCAAACAAACTAAATAATCAAATCATAATTACAGCAATACTAGCGTAATATATCTAGTAGTGTTTCACCAAGTGCGCTTTACTGTATTAGCCCAGTCTATAAATATTATAAATTTATTCAGGGGTACTCTTCTCACGTTTTTCACTTAACATATGCAAGCCCTATCTGGGCACTGCCACTGGAATTCCATATAAAAATATTTTAACATAAAGCCATCCGGTCAGCCCTGGGAAGCCCAAAATGAATGAGGATTTCCTAATTACATTGAAATTCGGAAGTTACATATATTTTTACAATTAGAAACATTCAAGTGGGATACTTATTGGATGTAAATGTTGCTTCTCCTGAACATTTATGAAATTGCTATATTCAGTGTTTAACTATGGACAGCCAAATTTGAAGTCATTTTTGTTCCAAAACAAACTACGCTAACAAAGAATGCTTATTGACAGATCCTGGAAAACTTACACAATCATGTTTTTTATCCACCACTTTCCTGAACTGTTTTAAGGACCAGATGGGTTCCTCTCTTGGTTCTCGCGTCAAGACTCTGCTTTGGTTTTTAAACAAAGCTACTTTTTAATAAATCTAAACGCCTGACTGTTCCTGCACAACATAACTACATACACAGATAGAACTATTGATAGCACTCTCATTGACTATGCTCCCGGTGTAGGGAGAGCCTTAAGGGGGGTTAACTTACATCGATGTGGCTATCTGGCGCGCCCACCTTCCCGATGCGGTACAGCAGCAATCCAGCGGACAGGAACAGCACCACCAGCAGCGCCGTGGCGGCCAGCAGCAGCAGCGAGTGCGCGGAGGGAGGAGGCGTGGGGGCGGGGGCCGGAGGGAGGGGGGTGGCACTCAGCCCGCGCCGGCGTCGCGCCACCTGCGCCCCTGCCAGCAGCACGGGGATGGAGGGCTTCGCGGAGAACTCTGCAGATACGCCTGCAATACAATACACAAATTATACTCGTATATGCAATGAGGCTTGTATGTAATTTTTTCACTTCAGGAAGATTTCCTAAGGCATTCATTCTTAATACCTTGGAAAATGAAGCATTTTTTATAAACTATAATAAGTATTGTTTATTGTTTTTGCACATTGTCACAACTGTCAGTTAAAACGACCTGACATCATCATTGTCATGAGACGTAACAAAACTAATAGGATTTTTTTTTATCAAATATAAAAACCGTGAAATAACAAAGTGCTAATAAATAAAGATTAATTGATTAATAAATTAGTTTATTTAATACACTTTTCTTTTTTAAAGTATGTAGTAAGTGCAGCTTTTTAGCAGAAGGGTCCTTGTACCTACCTTTTAAATAAGTACAAGGGGATTTTTATGATTTTCGTGTGGGGAGAGTTTGTTAGTCTAACTAGAGTTTTCAGATTTATGGGATTTATAAATTTCCTAGGCTTCAAATGTTGTTTAAAAATGTAAGACGTGGACAGGATATGGATTTAAAAAAAAATCCATATCCTCCACTAACATTGAGATTTTTTTATGTAGCCAAGAGGGGAGCACGAAATGGGCTCACAGGCCGCATGCGGATCGTGCACCACACGTACTAAAGATGACAGATGAGTATTCTTACCGGCAAGCCCCGGCACAGGAGCGTCAATGTCGGGGGTCCTACTCCCCCTCAGGCGGCTGCTCTCGCGCACGTGCGGCGCGGGCAGGGCCCCCAGCACGGGAGCCCCGCGCCCGCCCTCCTCCGCGCCCGACTGGCTGCAGCAGGACGAGTCCTCGTCCAGCGACACCTCGGACTCGCCCTTCGTGAGGCGCAGCTCCTGCGGGGAGGGGGACAGCTCGACGACGGGCGCGGGCGAGGCCTTGAGCACCTGCATCATCAGCTTGTAGGTGGTGTCGCGGGACAGCAGCGAGGCGAACACGTGCTTGTCCTCCTCGGTGGTGACGCCCACGGCGTTGGGGATGATGCGCGCCATCTTCTCCTTGCTCACGCGCACCACGGAGGTCAGGGGAATCAGCAACTACACGTACATACTCATTACTAATTAGCTATTGTAATGGCCCTAATGATCCGGCCCTGAGTCAAACTTTCGTTCGAACAGAAGATTGGTACCAGCTCGTATCAAGTACAAGATGAGAGGCGCGGGTTTTTTTTCCGCGCCGTCGGTCGGGCGGAAACTTACGGGTTCAATTGCCGTCGGTGAATGGCATAGTTTTTAGTTATTTTATATCATACATATAACTATGATATAACAGCACTATGATAATGTACTATCAGCGCCTCGGCGATTCGCCGCCTGGAGCGAACTGATCCAATCGCGCCTGCACAGGACCGGCCTTGGTAATGAGTAGGCGCTTTAATATATTATATTGATTCGAGATGGAATGAAAAAAAGATGATGGCGACAGATAAACTTGACACATTCAAAATGGAGTCCTAGAGACAAAACTCATGTCGATCCTAGATAATAAGTTTAAAAATAAAAGAATCGAAATGCCCTGCTCGTAGCTACCACCTGTTATCACAGCAAAATCAAAAAGCAATAGATTTCACACATCAAAGTAGGTAATTTATACCAGCTAGTACGGCAAGGCACGGGTGCATGAGACGTGGAAAGTTGCGAAGGTTGCAGCTGTCATATTATATTTAGGATGAAGTTGATGTTGATGTTGCCTTACCTTGGTGACATAGCCGAACACGTTAGAGTAGAAAGCGAAGTAGTTCTTGGTGATGTAGAGGTGGCCCTGCAGCAAGATGTCTCCCACAAGGGCGCAGGAGTAGTCTGCAAGCAAAACCACATTCTCAGACTACAGATACATCACATGATGAAGTATGGAGTACTCGACATGGACCCGACAGATCCTTACTTCCTACGCGAAGGGCAATACCAAAACCCTCGCATCTAAACCCAAAGGTTACGGTTTCAAATACCGGCATGGCAAATAAACAACCTGTGGGTTTTGTATGATTCTAGTGCCTCCGGACAGTTGCGCGGTATCACATCAAATAGAACAGGTACTCACAGTTGAGCACCCGCTCCTCGATGGAAGCCTGTGGGAAGTGCCTGTGGAACTTCTTCTGGCGCGCCTTGTGGCTGCCGGGCGCCGGAGCCGCCAGGGCCCCCGCGCCGGCCGCCGCCTCCAGCGCCCCCGGCCCCGTTTCGCCGCCCGACCATGATGCCTGCTTGCCGCTTCTGGAAACAACACAAACAGCAGAGTTAGCTAAAGGGCACGCTTTGATCCCACACAGCACCTTCCTGTCGGAACATCTCCACGAGGTCAATGGACAGTGTTCGCTGGTCACTGGTCAGCCAACCAAAGAGACTCGCGAATCATTTAAGCACTACACGCAGTCCCGGCCCAGAGGCATTCGCCGCCTGGAGCGGGCTGCTCCAATTGCGCCTGCACAGGACCGGCCCTGATTTACGTGATAGATGATGCTGTTGAGTTCGTTAATTTTGTATTTTAAATATGATCCCTATTATATTCGCGTAACTTGATGGGAGACCGATTTGCAAGTTGTAGCATAGTCAAATCACAAATCAAAAAACAATGATCGGTGCGATCTTTTGATAGTGATCAAATGACCTTTTTTATAAGTGTTAAAAGTGCACATTCGTAGAGTAGAGGTAAAAGCTTACAAGCATCAAGTGAAGCCATTACCGCGCGCGTGTTTCACATTATATTATGTCCAAACATTGCACTCACTAGCGTTGTAACCGCTCTGTGCAAACTGCTACAAAGAACATTTCATTTTGTGGCAGTTCACTCTGCTTTGTAGTCTAGTTCAATTGAAGTGTGAACTGCCGCAAAATAAAGTAGTTCTTTGTATTGTAGTCATTGTAGCCTTCAACTGAAGTATTCGCACACTAAAAAGTGTGTGAAGTATGAACTGCCACAAAATAAATTAGATCTTTGTACCAGTTCGCACAGGGTGGTTACGCTAATTTGGATATTGGCAGACGTAGATAACGTAAGTCTCTCGTGGCGGATGGTTACTTTGGTTGGGCTGATAAACGATTAGCCAAACACTAATTCTATGACATATTATCTATGGGAATCCTGTATGCTGCTGTGGACACAAGGCGGGGTTTTCCAAGTGATAAGATAAGACAAGACTCCCGGGGTACTGCAGCGCTACCTAAATATTCTCGGAGGGTTGAGGTCGGGCAGTATTTCTCCGCCACCGCGAAGGAAGTCTACGCCATTCCAACAATACTATTATTATTTCATGGGAGTTTGCCCGAGATTCACATTTGAATTAATTCTGATGAATCTGTAACAAAAATTTCTAATATTTTCCAAGGATGTGCTCGGGATGTAAGCTTAGAGTAAGTAATTAATGTTTTATATTAACCCTTACGTGATCGAAGAAAACTACACTTTTTTTAAATTTGATTTGAAGGTTTCTTGTACAGTATATCATTTGCTGGACCCCTTTTATGACGTAATACATTTCGACTCAGTTCAAGACTTGGGAAAGTGGATAGGAATTTTACCCAGTAACATCTTTTCTTGGCGTTTTTAATTCAGTAGGTGATTAAAAATAGTATTAAGGATACAGGTGATGTATTTTGAACACAACAGTACATCATATTTGTCATTTAAAAGAATATAAAATGAATAATAAATATACACAAGACACACATGAGGGTGTACCCGGGTACCCTTTCAGCCATCAGAAGGTGCAAGTTTTACTTAAGCATTTTCCGCTTACATACCACCCTCCACATATCCAACGGTTATGTTTAATTGTTCATTTTCACTATTGTGGAGTAGTCAGGAAGTTTCAGCCGGTTAGGTTAGGTTAGGAAAACCGAAAAGGGTACCCAGGTACCCTTTCAGTCACATAAAGGTTAATAAAAACTGTCCCTTACCATTCACACAAGGTAATAATTGTATAATAATATAAGGTAATAACCTTAAAACGATTTTCAAAACGTTTTTCAGCAACAACATGGGCTGTAAGGACTTTATTTTATTTTTCTACGCGATGAATTGGTTTCCTCCCGAGATATTCATTGGAAACATTAAATTAATATATTCTTTAGAATTAATTCTAATTAACACTTCGAGCAGAATTCTCTTCTAGATCTGCTACAGCAAACTCGACCCTGTGTCCCTCCTATACGCTTTGTGGCGAACATTAGTTTTTTCATCCCACATTTTCCCCCTTCGGCCGTTTTTGGCTCAGTCGCCGCTCGAGAGTAGGCGGAGACGTGACTAAAGAATAATTGTATTTTTCCGCATTTTAACAGAGCACGTACGAAATATATGACTGAACGGGAACGAATGCAAATGAGTTTGATCTATTTTGAATACATAATATACCTTCTATTTTTTTGGAACGTCCCTCACCAATTTATGTCTGAGATTGTGATTCCTTGAAATCTATATTTTGGTTTACATTAAAGTGTTCGTGTAAACAGGTAATCTCACACACCTGGTGACAATCACATACTTACGAGTACGTTATGTTCCATAAAATAATGATGAATCGCTGATTCGTTGCAGGTGTTGAATACGTAAATGCTCGTAAAAATGAAGATAACAAGAAAATGGTTTAAATAAGTTGGAACCATTTAATATTATCATTATGTATTATATTTTTGTACTTTATATAATTTTTTTTATTTACATTTTATTGTAATTAATTAAAAGCTATGTTTTATTGTTATTTATTATTATGCTAATCTTTAAAAATATACATATTTAAGCTCGTGTAATATGACAGATTGAGTATTGCACCAAAATTGCTATAAAAACTAAAATGAAGTACCAAACAATAACGCATTTTTCCTCGCAAAAGGTAGGAAAACCAGAGAAGGCAAACGAATTTCTAGTGAAATAAAAAAGAGAGCCCCTTTCCTATTATAGATTCGTAAGTAGGTACTGTACATCATAAACTCAGAGCAATAATATACAAGGGACAAGTTTTTGCGTGCCTGTGTCGACATGATCACGATCCCAATGGGCATGCTCATCTCCTAACCTAACCTAACCTAACAGATATAGCGTGTGTGACGATCGGCCACACGGGGTAACAAAAACATAAAATAATTTTCACGTGGCTGTATCGACATGCTAAATTTTGCATTATGAATGCTTACCCAACCTAACTCTCAGAGCAATAATATACCAGGAGGGAGCGCTCGTGTAGTCAGGATTGTTGATTTTTTCCTGACTCAGGCGTGGCTAGGGCTAGGGTATTTATACATCCATTCATAGCAAATGTCGATTTGATGTTTTGTTTATTTGTATAACCACGTTTTCACAGTATTGTTATTAACTTAAATATAAGATATAACCTAAAAAACCGTTGAGTTATGTCCTGTTATGTCGCATAATAAAACGTAGAGGGCGGAGTCGCCGGAGGCGCGGAAGACGGAAAACATGCTTACATACCGAAAAGCGGTGCGTTAATTTGTGACAATTTGTGTTATCTCTTTCTCTCTCACGGTTTACGACGTAAAAACCCGGAGAAAGTGATTTATCGTAAAATTGTATAGGTTGGGTAAAAATATTTAGCTCTCTCCGTATGTATTCTTAACACATGTCTACTAACTCGTTTTAGTGCAGCACGTGTGATATTTGTGGAAACGTTACTATATATAATTGTTCAACTTATTTGTGGCTTTGCGGCGAAAGATTGAAGTTCAAAAACCTTTATCTATGAACCTTTCAGATAAGATAGCGCGATAATCTACGGGACGATCTGTTGGCGGTATCCTGTTTTTCCCCTGAATCGCGTCGAACACACAATATTGTAAAAGCTCTCAAATTACTGAAAGTAAAATATCCGCACCATTTAACTTTGTGATTGATAACAATGATAATAGTTTATTGTTATTTTTATTTATTTTTAAATCGGCATATTTAAACAAATTGGAAAAAAAATATCTACAGTATTAATACGCTAAGCCTTTTTCTGTGCACGATTCGTTAGATCGCCATTTGGGGCGCTAACGTCTGCAAAAATAATACTGATAATTTTCGCTCATACGTAACAAGTCTGAAATTTTATTCCAAATACGCTACTTCAGGATTCACTCACTATGTCCCTTTTGGCGTGTGTATCAAGACTAACCTAGTACTTTATATATTACCTATGCTGTTGCTGTGAAAAATCATGGGATTTAACTTTCAAAATATTGAATAATGTTTTCTAAACTTTAAAAATTTGGAATTGATGTTACTTGAAATTATTCAATTATAAAAATAATCTTTTAAAAATGTATTTTAAGTCCTCCATCATTGCACAAGCAACATTTTCCACTTATTATAATAATAGTAGGAGTTTTTAAAATATTGTGAGCTTATTCGTAACCCGGGAATTTTGTCTTTCTTTAAAAAATATATTATTTATGTATTTGTATACATATTTTGCAGCACGTTTCAGAGTAGTAGATACTATAAGTATCGCCCTGGTGAAAGACCGCCATTCAGAATCGAAACGTTGCTTGAAATAGCTTTAGCAGTGTTTGGTGACCAGATCTGAATAGCCAGGTTCTTCTCAACCTTCCTCTTTCCCATCTTCTCCCCCTTCCTACTGCCTTCGACCTCACAACATAACCAGATTGGGGATGCCAGTCTCACTGGCTCCAGACGGTTGGGAGCAGTTGGGACTCTAGTGTGATATTCACGATTTTTTTTTTTCAAATTAAAAAAACTACTTATTACATAATGTTATTTATAGTGTGTAAGTAGTAGGAAGTATAATATTTGCTCAATGTATAATAACCAATGGCTCTAAAGTGGCAATGACCCCTTGAAATCGACTGTAGCAGCTTATGAAAAAACCTATGTTGTACAATTGGTCATACCTTACAAGATTCTAGGCAAACACAAAGGCACACTTAAGGAGTCATTTAATATACCGCATGAAAATATAAACAATACTCTATGGCAGTCGAAATACAGTGAAATTACTAAATAATATACATTTTCTATTTTAAATTATTGCGCCGTGCTGTTTTGGAAAGAATTTTTTTATTTATTGGTTATTAAAAGAAATCAGTAAAAAAATACAATACATATTCGTAAAAAGGATTTACTTTGTAGCTTGCCATATTTATAAATAAAACACATAAACTTTGTTTGTAACCAACCACTATATTATTTAATATTATGTCTACCGGTTTCGGAGGTACCTTTCCATCATCAGGACAATATTGAAATTGATTATTAAAATTTTAATATTGTCCTGATGATAGAAGCAGTGGCGGCTCGTGACTTGTTAGTGTCCTAGAGTGGTAAGATTGAAAAAAACCGTCATCATTGATGTTGTAGCCGAAAATATTTTTTATTTTTTTTCGAAATTTCAACTTTTTGTATGAAGATTTTTCAGAAATCCGTGCAGTGCACCACCAAAACTGAAAAATCCTGAAAATCTTCATACAAAAAATAAAATCTTGAAAAAAATTAAAAATCATTTTCGGCTACAACAACATTAACAATATCGTATTTTTCAATCTTAGCACTATAGCACACTAAAAACTCACGAGCCGCCACTGGATGGAAGGGTACTTTCGAAAACGGTAGACGTAATATTAAATAATAAAGTGGTTATAAACAAAGTTTATGTGTTTTATTTATAAATGTAATACAATTTATAAACAATACACACACATGTATATTATTCGTAATTACGAAACATAACCCTTTAATCGTATTTAATTATTATTTAGTATTGAAGGACATTGAATGATAAATTATTGATTAACACGGTGACAACTTAAATTAATGATAACCAGACGTAATAGACGTAATGCATGATTTCCCGTGAAATTTTATTACCAACTACCAACTAGGAACATTTAGGACGTGAGAGGACTTCAAGGCTTTGTAATCTACGTTACTGGTACGAGGGCAGTTCCGCAGAAGTTCGGCTCCGGTCTGCAGTCTACTGTGTGAAGATTGCCAACCTCCCTGATCTTTCAAGGACAAGCTGTTCAAGGTCCCGAGTTCAAATCCCTGCCAATTAACTTATTTTCTTGTGCGTTTTTCTAATACATATCGTCGCCGGAAAAGCAAAAGTGCAATTTTGATAAGTTTACACCAGGGCACTTTAGAATTTTTTTTTTGTTTTACAATAAAATTCATAAATCTTCAGTACCTGGTAGGACTTAAAAAAAAATTCAATGCTCTCACTGAGTTACCTGAAGCAACAAAAAGCTAAAAAAAAAACTCCCAAACTTGTGTCGCTTGAGTCGAGCCTTCTCCCAAATGGTAAATATATTTTAGTTTTTTCAGTTATTCAGTTATTCAGATGGCTGAAGGGCCACAAAAGTCTTCAGATTTAAACGAGAGTCAGAGCATTCGATGCAGAAAAAAGAAATGATCAAAACTGCAAATTTAATTAATATTGACCAAATTGTTGCTTAAGCCCTTTTGCCTTTCAAGCGACGATATTAATTAATTAAATTAATTTAATTGTCAAAAAAGATAAGGCGCTATATGGTTTGTTGCCTATTTTTCAATTTTCAATAGCAAAAATGTATTTTTTCATGCAAGCTTAAATTTTTATTTCAACTTTGTTTAGTGAAATTTATTCAACGTAATATTTTATTAAAACGATAATATATAGTACAACAATATATGTTTTGATATATTATTTCTGAGTAGTTTAAAAAAAGCTTATTCCGGAAAAGACAAAATCATAAAACAAAAAGGAATAATATTTTTACAAAGACACAAATTTTTAAAGAGATTACAAAAGAAAAGGGGTCAAATGAGTAAATACATTTAAAATAGACTCTTAAGAGTAGAGATTAATAGAACATCATTCATTTTTGTTCGAAACTAAGAGTTTTAATTAATTAGGTAATGCGTTGTGTTGTGTAAATTCGATGCATTGGAAGGAGTTAATTCAAAATTCTGTTTTGTGAGTATTTAATTTTGTATTTGAAACTAAAGTGTTGATAGAATCTAGATAAAGGCTAAAGTAACTAAACGTAACTAAAATATGTAAATAAATTATAAATTGGATAATGTAGATAGTAACTTCAAGTAGTAAATTCAATTAATATTGACCAAATTGTCGCTTAAGGCTTTTTGCCTTTCCAGTGACCATATACGATTTGATAATTATTAATACTGTTTAAACGTTAATAATAATGACGCAACGCGCCTTAGTTCAGTATTTGGCTGCCTGACTGTCTGGTCGTTTGGTGGCAGGTTTGGTGCTGGCCGCAGTTCACCAATGTATACATTATATAATAATATTGTGTAACATTGCGAGTTAAATCCGCTTTTACGCCTGCGGACATCATAGTGCAATTCGAACGGCTGGGTATACCCTGCTTTATACAGCATCCAATCTTTAATGGACCAGATTCCAGAGCAGTAAAACTCAACCCAAACATCGTTAACTTTCGCAGCCAAACACGCAGCACCACCACTGGAATCGATTTAATTTGGTTTCTATTTTGATTGTGAAGGTTTTACATTTGTTTTACTTGACGGCCTCCATGGTCGAGTGGTAAGACGCTCGACTACGAATCCAAAGGTCGCGGGTTCAAACCCGGCGTGCGCCAATAACTTTTAATTAATATGTGTCATAACACATTTAATTCATATAAAAATAATAACAAGTATATTTGCGGCACGTTCCAGAGTGGTAGATACTCTAAGTATCGCCCTGGTGAAAGACCACCATTCAGAATCGAAACGTTGCTTGAAATGGCTTAAGCCGTGTTTGGTGACCAGATCTGAATAGCCAGGTACTTCCCAACCTTCCTCTTCCCGATCTCCTTCCCCTCTCCACTACCTTCAGCCTCACAACATACCCTATTTGGGGATGCCATAGTCTCACTGGCTCTAGACGGTTGGGAGCAGTTGAGACTCTTGTGCGGTATTCATGTAAAAAAAAAAAAACGTAGGAGTAAAATAAACATGAACATAAGAATATACACATAGAAGATGCAGTAATCTTGTATTAGGCATAAGCTTTTGATAGTCTATAGAAAAAATATAGCTATAAATAATTTCCTTTGTGAGTGTGAACTTTTCAAATTCGGACTAACTAAACTAACTAACCATCACGCCGTTTCCCTGCAAGGGTAAACATAGAAGATGGACCACCATACAACACTGTCTTGGCACACACTCCTTGCTTCATTCACATTCATACATCGCCTCATACATACTCTTCTGTTATTCTGACTCTTGACATGGCCTGACTTAGGTATTTGATTCACTTGATCTTGCCACGTCTTCCTCCGGCGTCCCTGACTTCTTCTTCCACTCACTTTCACGTCATAAAGTATTTTCACACTCCTTTCTTCGTTCATTCGCTCTACGTGCCCAAACCATTTAAGAGTCCCTTTCTTAATCCTACACTTCCATCAGCCTTGCATTATTTTCGGATATCCACATTTTTAACACGGTCAGACTACATGGCTTTACCGCACATACGCCGTAAGGATCTCATTTCTACAGCATTCAGTCTACTTTCATCTTAGAGTAACGTAGAGACCTAACATTGCGAAATTTTGTCCGCACTTTTTGACCAAGGATTGACCAAGGGAGGTATGACGTATATGCTTCCAGCCAATCGGATGCGAAGAAAACCGTAAAGATAAACATTATTCCGTCTTTATCTGTTCGCGAACAATTTTGCGTTAGTATCATGAGAAAGAAAGAGACCGGGATACTTTTTAGAAGCCGTACAAAGGGGAATTCCCCGTTCTTGAAAATTTTTTTGACATTCTCGTAAATATTTTTAAGTTAAACATATTACGAATCCATTAAAACTCATTTCAAACGGAAGTTTATTAAATTGGAACGAATAGTCCAAAGATTAATTACATATTGGTGTAAGTTACTAGTTGTTTTGTAGGTTAGGATGTTAAATATTTGAGATCAAACTAAAAAAGACGATTTTTATGGTACATACGTGTGAAAACTGTTTGTTTTTGGTCCTTTTGTACTTCGATTAAAGCAAACAAGCATAGAACATGTGGCCATGATGTTTTGCTAGATATTACACAAAAAATAACTCAAGTTTTTAACTATTTACGTACTTTTGACAGTCCGTTCGCCTGACAGTGCAAACGTGTCTGAAGTTTGTGCGGATTAAATAATGAAGACATTTCATTTAGCCCGCCCCAAATCGTGTATAGGTTTCAACAATTGTTTGTCTCTTTTTCTCATATGCTTATAGAACCGAGCATAAAGAGAGAGCTATATTTTGCGAGTTTGTCAACGATTTGTCACAAATTAGTATGGTCTCTTTATATTGTTACTCTGAGACTTTCATCCGTCCTCTGCCAGTTCCATGCCTCACTGCTATACATCAGGGTTGGTATAAGCACTCTACTGTGACTGGTGACTTCGTTTCTTTGGACAAAGTTTTAATTTACGCCAACAGCGTTCAGTCCTCCCATTAATGGAATTTCCTGCATTCCCCCTTCTTTCAATATCTATCGTAAACATACTTAATTGTTAATTGAAATTATCAAATTTAAAAAATAATAATTAGCTATAGGAGCTAAGTTTTTTTTATTGAATTTTCCATAACAATATAACCGGACGCTCAATTTGATACAAACAAATCTCTTTCCTGGTCTCGAATTGATAATAAATAACAATGATACGAGGCAAGTGGTGAAGTGCGAAGTCATTGGCGATTGTGTATCAGAGGCAGGTCGGAGTCAGGTCGGAGTCAGCAGCAAGAGACGTGACTGGGGGTCAATTGTGTATTTGAAGACGACCCGTGACTTCAGTTTAATAATAATGCGATTACAATTATGTTAGTTGGTTATACCATCATAGATCATGTTGGATGAATGAATTTAATATCATAGAATTTTAATAATTCTTTAAATAATAACAGAGTCTTTGTGCATATTATATTAACATGCCAACCGGTTTCGGAAAAAAACCTTGGCGTAAAATTAATAAATACACATAATTTATTTTATTTTATGATATGAAAATAAAGGTGGTAGTACAATTTGGTATTTTTTCGCCCGTCAGTAAGGTGCCGCTTGTACAATGATGGAGGACTTAGCTAGCAGAGGAATTGAACCCACGACGCCCATCGTCGCGTTTGTCCACTCAGCAGTAAAAGTGGTAGATAATTGGTGTGAAGGATAAAAGATAAGAGAATTGAATATAATCAGAGTTAGGTACATAAAAAAAGTTAAAACCTTATTTATAAAAAAACAATAATAAATATAATACTAATAAATAAAAGTAAAAATACAAATATATTTATATTTGCCCTGGAGTAGGCACGGTTACCGTTTGGAAGGATTCGTACAAATATAGTGATGTATAATAATGTGCTATCAAAATGTTGATAATTTCCAAAATAAATACAGTTTATTTGAACATTGTTCTAGTCTACTTCTATATTCTACTGTCAGTATGGCTTTGGTGAGAGGTCAACTCGAATTCAATATATATTTTTTTAAATGGCATTAGCTGTTTTTAGTGACCAGATCTAAGTAGACAGTGACTTGTTGGAATATTTTAATGTCTCTCTGTGCCACTTTCTACACCCTTACAACATTCCTTTAATGGAGATGCCATAGTTCCACTAGCTCCGGGCAATTTGTACTGAACATTTTGATTGAATAATGCAATTTGCTGAAATTCATTGATTGGCAAATATATTATGAAAAACAAAGTAATGCATTAAAATATCTACAATAATAAAATAGACTAGTTTAGTCTTGATACACATGTCAAAAGGGACATGGTGAGTAAATCGAGAAGTTGCGTAATCGTAATAAAATTTCAAACTTTTTTACGTGTGAGCGATAATTAACAGTATTGTTTTTGCAGACATTAGCGTTAACGAATCGTGTACAGAAGACGGCTTAGCGTATTAATACTGTCAGATTCTTGCTGTCCTGAAAGGCATGAACAGATTGTAGGTATATGAAAGATAACCGAGTGATAAATATATTGCCTACGCCATAACGAAATATGATTGCATACAAAGTAATAAAATAAATTGCGAAATAAAATTAAACGTGTTTCTGTCTTTCCACACTAAGTACTAACTGATCTTATTAACTTGGAACGAAAGCGAGAATTCATTAAAATATTAAACCAATAAACAATTAGTTCCATTTCATATCACCACAGAACAAACCTCTTATTAAAAATAGTATAATATTTTCATTGTTCCAAAAATTATTTCTGAAAGTTATCCTTTAAGGACGAGCACTGAATTTGTTTTTAAGGAGCTAGACGTCCTAAACTTGAAACAACTATAGTAAAAAAATATCCTATTGCACCAATTTAATAATGTCCATATGTTTGAAGAAAGGAAAATTTCTAGAACCTTAAGGCAGTCAGTCACACATAAAATTCTTTAATATCCCAGCCTATAAAACCGCTTACGGACAAAAAAGTACAAGTACAACGCCATTTAGCAATTCAATTCTCTGCCCAGCACCATCAGAAACATGCAAACCAAAAGCTTCTTTAAAAACAATATCATTACTCACCTTAAAAACCAAGTTTAATTTAGTTCTTAATATGTAAGTAGATTCTATATCTTTAAATTTGTCATTTACTTATTTTATTTTTTATTATGTATGTACTATATTTTCGATATTAACGTGTTACTATGTAGCTACAAAAACACTTTTGCAAATTGCCATCCCAACACAGGTTTATTCCTAGTGGGATGGGCAATATAATAACCAATAAAAAAATGTATGTTCAAGTAAAATAATAAATAAAATTGTTCAATGTCTATCAACAAGGAAAACACGTCAAAGTTATTTATTCTCTTGGCACTTCATATTATAATATAATAAGCAACATGTTTCTGCTGTTTCCAATTCTCAGATTATTGAAAATTAGATTATCTCGGATTGTTTAATTATTGTAACGTGTATGGCTACAACCCCCGAAAAAATACGAAGATTTTAGGCTTTCGAAAACCAATGTCAACCAATCCCCAAAACATAAAATTTAATTTAAAAGACCTAATTTTTTAATGCACTACCAACAAATTTAAAAAACCTAAGACGTTGAAAATTTAGAGTCTTGCGTCTAAATTGTATTGACCTTTTAAGACCCAGTGTTAATTCAAATTAACGTAGCATTACGAGCAGTTCTAAGATCTTAGGAAAAAGCAATGTTGCAAAAAAAAAAACAAATAATCCCTCGAGGTGTAGGGTGTAGGTATATCAAACATTGAATATTTGTTATTCCGTGAAAACAGTAATTCAGGCCTTAAAAGTTGTTAATGTTTTGAATTATCTAAGGATTACAAGATATTTAAAAAAAATAAAAATATTATTATATATATATTAATATTATAAAAACCCGTTCAGTTTTCGATACGTGGAAATTATCTTATTACCTGAAAAAACAAATATATCCACCTGTTCAAATAATGGTAGGTGTGCTGATAATACTGATAATGAAATAAACAAATACTTTGTAAACTGCGTATTGCGACGTAACATTATGCACATTTGACCCGATGATTGATGATAGGTTTCAATGTCATTTTGAAATTATACCACTCAAAATAAGATTATCAAGAAAATATTCGAAAATAATAAATACCTATTCTTGATGTTGTCAAATTTCGTATAGTATTCGGTATTAAATTAAGCCCTGTGATTTGCATTAAATAATATACCACGAGATATCTAGGTGTGCGAGTCTATGACACCCTCAATGTTAGGGGTTGTTGGGGGCAAAAGGAAACGAGGGAAGGGAAGGATAGTGATCTAAGAGTGTTGAAGACCGCTCTGGGACCGGAGGTAATGGGTTCGAACCCCGGCGAGGATTCGTTAGAGTGAGAGAGCACCTAGAGACGTAGCTATAATGTTGGTGTATACACATGCGCCCTTTATACACATAATATTTCCCAAATGGAGCAGCCAGTTGGGACTCTCTTGCATTATCACATTAAAAATAAAAGAGAGACAGGTAAGAAGAAACTGTATAAAGCCTGATTCATACCAACGTCCGGTTCCGCTCAGTGCCGATATTGTTCCGCAAGAAAACTTATTAATATGGTATGAATATCAATCAAGGAGTATGTGCCAAGACAAATTTGTGTGGCAGTATATCCTTCTGCCCACCCTTGTGATATTTAACTACTTATTTAGTTAAATAGTTAATTTTGAAGTGTAAAAATACTAACATCGCAGATTTTTTTTATCAAAAAACATTTTTTTATCACTAAATAATATTTTTATTAATTTTTAAAAATATTATTTAGTGATAAAAAAATTGTTTTTGATAAAAAAAAATCTGCGACGTTAGTATTTTTACACTTCAAAATAATTATTTAACTAAATAAGTAGTTAAATATCACAAGGGTGGGCAGAAGGATATACTGCCACACAAATTTGTCTTGGCACATACTCCTTGATTGATATTCATACCATATTAATAAGTTTTCTTGCGGAACAATATCGGCACTGAGCGGAACCGGACGTTGGTATGAATCAGGCTTAAACGTTTTTAATTGTCACTGTGAAATATTCTTGGTTTTAAGGATCAGACATTGAGCCTGTAAAAGCTGAAAATGCGAATAAATTCCTTACCCATCTTCGTCAATACTGAACTTCCTGGACCCGCTGGAGGTTTCCGAGGAGTACTCCTCGTAGGATCTATTGTCGTCCTGCATTTTCACTGGAACCGGGAGACACCGTCACTGTCTATGTCACTGTCCGGGTCACTGTCACTGTCACCGTCACCGTTACACCGTCACGTGCTATACCCGCCTAGGCCGCACGGGGTATACATATCATTAGGAATGAATGACTAATGACTCACTTATAGATCTGATCAGTCGCTGATGACCAAACATGCTCTTCTGCTTTTCTCAAAGTGTAGTCATTTAATAAAAACGTACATTCGGTCATGTTTTTAGGCTGAAATTATGGAGACAAACTTCACAGATAAGTGCCTACTTCATGCGCAGAGTTGTGTTTACATCATAGCTCAGGGAAGATGAACTGATTTCTTCAAACGTGTTAAAGAATATTTGCGTATCGTGGGTTCTGACAATGCAAGTCACTAAGTCAATTGACACCCCTTCACTTCACGTTGCTTAAAATTCGATGGGTTATAGTAAACTTTTAGAAGTTTATGTATAGACTACCTATCAATATATAAAGGCAAGCTGGCGCTTCCCTTCCATTCTGCTTGCACACATGCAAGCCAGAGGGAGGATGTGCGATAGATATAGAAAAATTCACCGCACGCAGTAGCAGGTGACTAAAGGTCCGCGACGTTCGGCACGTCAGCAGTACGGCTACGAGAGAGATTTATTAATGTTCATCGCATTATAGTTTTACACATTATCCCTGTTATAGCTTTATGGTTTAAGTTAGAAGTTGACTTATTATAACTTATAGCCTTCTGTTGTTTTATTGTATGTTTATGGAAAAGGCAATACCAGCGATACCAGCACCCGAAGCTAGTGCAGTTATCACGCTATTTGCGAATGATAAGGTATTGAAGTTCAATTGGTAACCGGCTTATTTGATAATAATTGATGACAAACAAATTACGGAGAGAAATCTCGCGCAGCATCTGGCCAATCAATCACTGCTTAAATGGAGCACAAGCATGTCATACATTCACCCATTTCTAAAAGAGGTGAAGTAAGTTATACATAGAAAGAAGACATAGTAAGCGATAGAAGATAATAATGCGCTGAAGACTGACAGAACGAGGTTGAATAATCAAATCTCCACGTGTATTCCCGTTCACCACTGGGTACAGTATGGGAGAAAATTGACTTCGGATTTAACAAGAACTTGCCTTATACATTATGAAATACATATATGTTCTTTTTAGATATTTAAATAATATCAATAATCAACAAAATAAATATGAAACAGAGTCGAAACTAGGACTTATTCAAAAAAAAAGACAATTAAAACAACCGAGACTCGAACTCGGATCCTCTACTCTATCCGGGAGTAACGCTTCAACCAATTCAGTCATCGGGACCTTATTAGAAACCGACATTCTTAATCGAACTCATCCTCTTCACTGAAGATTATTGATGTTATTTTTTCAATCTTCCTCCGATTTGGCTCTTTGTAATGATTTGGTTGAGGATAAAGTAGAGGATCCGAGTTCGAGTCTCGGTTGTGACCATTGTCTTTTTATTTTCTGTTTCATATTTGTGTTGTTAAATATTGTTTTTTTTTTTTAATAAGCATTAATGCTTTAAAGTTAATTCTAAATTCAACATATTATATTTTCGTTCAATCTCATAATGGGATAGCTGCATCATTTGCTGATGTAATACTAACTTAGGAGCCAAATAAACTCCCTTTTACAGCTGATATCTGGCGATGGACCCTTGAACTATTCCTAATCACACACGATAAGAATACGGAGAGAAAAAACATATTTCCAACGGAAAAGGGCCATTGTAATTGAGCCGATATTAAATTATATAGTGGCTAGTCAATTGCGATTTACGATAATAAATGGCACTGTTATCAATGCAGAAAGACGTGATAAGGTGATATCCATCAACAGGTGCGAGGACTCAACGGTGTGGGATATGCGATGTGGCAACAGGTGTGATTGAATCAATATAATAAAATGAACAAAAAGTCTAAATATTCTTAAAATCAGACTTCATTAAGGTTATGACGCTGAAATCTATGTAGGCCACGAGAGAATAAAGTTGGCAAGACAACAGTTAGGTCAGAACTGTTCTTGCTCGTGTTACAACGAATACAAACATAAATACTCGTACGACACGTGATGTTTGACTATGTGGCAAACACAACACTCCGCTTCAACAGGTTATGAAATTAAATCCTCCGATGCAAAACGGCAATATTAACGACACAATGCAATGCAATCATTGAATGTTAACCGCAGTTGGATTAATCTATTGGGAATGTACATTGCGCAGACGTCCGCATTGGACAAAGTCCCGGGTTTCGATACGTGTTTTAGCACAAACTACGGACTATGGACTACAGACTGTGCGTCTTTTAATTCTCGGGTTGGTTCTTGGCTCACCGCACAAAGGTCTGAATCGCAATACTAAGTGGCCAAAAATACTATTTAGACAAGAGTCAAAACATATTCAAATCCAAATCTTGATAACAGAATAGTAAAAAAACTAACTAACAGAAAGGACGGACCGCCATACAACTCTGTTTGGTACACACTCCTTTCTTCATTCACATTCATACATCGCCTCGTACTTACACTTCTGTTATTCTGACTCTTCACATTTTATTTTTTATAGTTAATACCGCAGAAGAGTCCCAACTGCTCCCAACCGTCTAGAGCCAGTGAGACTATGGCATCCCCAATTGGGGTATGTTGTGAGGCTGAAGTAAGTGGATGGGGAAGGAGATGGGGAAGAGGAAGGTTGGGAAGTACCTGGCTATTCAGATCTGGTCACCAAACACGGCTAAAGCCATTTTTAGACAACGTTTCGATTCTGAATGGTGGTCTTTCACCAGGGCGATATTTAGATTATCTACCACATGGCCCAACTCAAGAATTTGATTCACTTGATCTTGCCATGTCTTCCTCGGGCGTCCCGACTTCTTCCATTCACTTCTGCGTCGTATATTCGCTCTACATGCCCAAACCATCTAAGCGTCCCTTTATTTATTCCATTCATTACGCTTACATCAACCGTGCATTATATCCGGATCTCCACATTTTTAACACGTTCATACATGGTTTTACCGCACTTAAGCCTCAGGGATCTCATTTGTACAGCATTCAATCTAACATTATTTGGCTTTAAAATTGTTCAGCAGGGTTTAGGGATAAAACTGATTGACTGTTAATGAGTAAATCGGCTGATTCCAACCTCTTTTCCATCTTCAGAACACGTATTCCAAGTTCTAAAAAAGTAAGTACTGAAGTACATTCGAATCGTATCGTATAAGTACTTAATATTGAAATGCTTTCAGGCCTAACTCCTTTTATTTAAAAACGATCCAAGACGAGTGCTTTCAGTGTAATTTAAGTTTTTTAATTAATCACTAACCCAAATGTTATATTTTTTAATTGACCCCAGGAGACATATATCTGAACAAATCTTGTTTTATCACGAAAAAATGCCACATTAAACCTGGTGAAAAAAGTGACACGCCGTTTCCCCGCAGGGGTAGGCAGAGGACGGACCGCCATATAACTCTGTCTTGGCACACATTCCTTGCTTCATTTACATTCATACATACTCTTCTGTTATTCTGACTCTTCACATGACCCGATTCAAGTATTTGATTTGCTTGATCGTGCCATGTCTTTCTCGAGCGTCCTCGACTTCTTCCATTCGCTTTCGCATCATATATTCTTTTCAAACTCCTTTCTTCGTTCATTCGCTCTATATGGCCAAACCATCTAAGCGTCCCTTTCTTGATCCTATTCATTACGCTCACATCGGCCTTGCATTCTTTCCGGATATCCACATTTTTAATACGGTCATACATGTTTGTATAAATGTTGTTGATAATCACCATAAAGCCATTTAATAACGTTTCTCCGGTTTTTGTTCACAAATATTTTTGGTCGGACCAAGTGGCGAGTGCGTCCTTTGTGCACCGGTCCAGAACGCAATGGCACTGACCGCTGAATGTAAACCGGTATACGGCAGGCCGGCGGACGGGACGGGCGGCGGTGATGCTGGAGGCGTGCTTACGGCACAGCACAGCTCACATCCCAGACTGGAACTGGATAGCGGAGAAGGGAACGGCAACCGTCAGCTGAGACAATGGACGCGGGCAAGAAGCGGAACTCCGTCTCCGGTTGAGTTAAGTATAATTGTAATGGCCCAAGCTTGGAGTACATAGAGTGGTACCTATCCAAGGCAGTGTAGCTTGGAGAAACAATGTATGGAGAGAGAGCTAATTATTTTTACCCAACTGATATAAACTTGCGACAAATCACTTTCTCCGGGTTTTTACGTCGTACATGAGAGAGAAAGAGACAACAAATATAATACTCCGCTTCTACGTACTGTCAAAATGATCTTGGGCTCCTGGGTCACCGCGGGACTCCGCCCACATTTTTTATTATGCCACTAAACTTGACGCAACTAAACGGTTTTTAGGTTAGATGCTATATTTTTGTTGATATCAATACTGTGAAAAAAGTGGTTATACGAATAAACAAAAACATTATGTCGATATGTGATATGAATGGATGTATAAATACCCTAGACTTGGTCTTAGCCACGCCCAGGTCCGCCGAGTCAGGTAAAAATCATCAAAAACTGACTACACTGCCTTGGATTGATACCACTCTATATACTCTAAGCATCGTGGATTTAAAAATGAGCTGGACATCACATTTCGCTCGCAGCCAATTTGCATTACCTGACCCAGTTTAAAAAGACCGGTATAAAAAAAACTTGGACATAATAACCCGTACAATGTTCTTGACAGTTATGTTTTAAATAACCCAAGGCCATACAGAGATTGGCCACCGTCTCAAAAAAGTGTGCACATGTCTACATCATTATTTTAGAAGCTTTGTTGAAATCTGATCGGTTTTTTTAAAATTGAATTCATATTCTTGAACTTCGTGGTGGATTTTAATCGTAATATCGTCGCTGAAAAGGCAAGCGGACACTAAATACGCAGTTTTGATCAGCTTTATTTTCTGCATCGAATGCTCTGACTCTCGTTTGATTCTGAAGACTTTTGTGGCTCTTCATATATTTACCGTTTGGGAGAAGGCTTGACTCAAGCGACACAAGTTTGGGACTTTTTTTAAATATTTTTGTTGCTTCAGGTAATTCAGTGAACTTAAAACTCATAAATTTTATTGTGAAACGAAAAAAACACTTTAAAGTACTCTGGTGTAAACTGCCCAAAAAGGCTAAGTTTCACCCTGCGACGGGCATCTTCAAACTTTTTTTTTATAGCGAATTAACGCACAAGAGTTCCACCTGCTCCCAACCGTCTAGAGCCAGTGGCACTATGGCATCCCCAATTGGGGTATGTTGTGAGGCTGAAGGTAGTGGGAATGACATGGGGAAGCGGAAGGTTGGGTACCTGGCTATTCAGATCTGGTCACCAAACACGACTAAAGCCATTTCAATCAAGCAACGTTTCGATTCTGAATGGTGGTCTTTCACCAGGGCGATAGTTGTATCTACCACTCTGATGCAGCATCCAAGGGTTAAAGTCAACTGCATTCAGCAATAAAATCAAAAGATGAAGTAACCAACAAATTTTAAATATTATAGTATGAAATCAAGGTTATTCATAGGTTTAAAATACATTAGTCTGAAGATGACCGTAGTATGTTGAAACCGATCCGGTCCCAAATGAATAAGTGGAACAAAATAATGTTTTTTTAGAATTCAACCGGAATGAATACATTTCCCACGTCGAAGAAGACAAATTTACCATCATGAATGAGTTTTACGCTTAGAAATAGACTTCGTGGGTTGACTGACTTGACACTTGAATGAAGACTATTTTAAACCACGTAGAACGTAGACCTGTCGCCTGTCTCATGTCGTGCTCTAACAGAATAACTAATTATTCAAAGGTGAATAATATTGTAAGTAGAAAGCAAATAGTGTGCTGTTTATAAAATTAATTGGCGGTTTTTCGTGCGGTATATGACACACAAATTACATCATTGACCGTACGTGCACCTTCATATTTAGTGTATGAAAAATGCCACGCAAACTTTATGCGAGAAACTATTATTTAAACTATCAATAATTTCCTTTGTGAGTACGTAGGTCGGTAAGAGTGTGAACTTTGCAATTTCGCAACTGATTTCAATTGAAATTTTCAAATTTAAAAATAATCTTTTCAAATCTCTACACACCTATAATCATAGACATAAAATACAAGACACGTCATATTCATACAAATCTTACGAAAAATGTAGCAACACTAGTAACGTCTTGTATTCCGTTTCACCCGCGAATGAAAAGGATAGCAATACAAAGAATATGTGTGTACGGATGAGATAGCTATATGAACGTCCCACGCTACTGTTATAATCGGGTATTGCGCTACTAGCTCTGGTTGTCTTTCACACACTTATGTATTTCTGCATTCGCTATCTCACACCGTATTTATGGACCTTTAAACCTTGTTAATTTTTGTGTTTATTGAATTGAAATAATAAGTGATTTGTGGGTAATTATGAATGGAAAGAAACTCCATGAGATATGTTTTTTACTCCCGAATGATTTTTACACCTCTCAAGGCATTTTTTTTTTCAGAAAGGAGCCTACAGCGACGCATTTGTGGCAGCTGGTGACAGCTTGTGTGTCGAACGAATGTTTGTGTGATACTAAACGCAGTAAATCTCAGGTATGTCTCGCGGACTCGGTTTAGTGACTCCATGCGCGTTGTCTCAGTAACGTGTCTACATTATTTAATTAATCTAAGCCTATAATGTATTTTAACAGACGTTATTCTATATTCGAAATGAATGGATTAAGGGAACTATTATTCTTTTCCTGTGGGTTTTCACGGATATTTATTAAATAATATACGCAATGAACAAAAATTCTATTACAAATCGTGTAATCAGTATTTAGAGCATGAAAAATGCTATGGCCACACGCGTGAGCCTATTAATATTATTCTTGAAATATTAATAGATGGGTAACCACACTATTACACGGAACGGAACCATCGTGTTTTATTACTCACGTTTTTATAAGAACGGTATAATTTAATGTATTCCTGCTAGACTGGATACAATGTCTGAATTCGTAACAATACTAATGGTAATGATATCACAGAAGGTGGCCTTTCCTTACTAGAATCTAAGTGGTTTCCACTTTGCTTTTCGTAGAAAAGAGTGTCGAAACCCACAAGCCATAAAACAGTGTCGAAACCCACAAGACAAGAAAAAGTATATTCGGATAATAATCTAGGTTTAAATTGAAAAGTTTTGTTTACTTCTCGTCCGATAAACACAGTCCCGACCACTTTGTGGTTTGACATTATTTAAAATGTTTAAAAATAGTTTTGTTATAAACACAATTTTATTATATTTTAATGCCAACCGGTTTCGCTTAGATCAAGCTTCGTAGGGGCAAATTATTATAATTGCCCGGACGAAGCTTGATCTAAGCGAAACCGGTTGGCTTTAAAACACAATAAATTCGTGTCTTAAAACAAAGTGATTTTAATATTTCTGTTGTTTGTATCTACGACCGAATATCGTCCTCTATGTAAACACAGGTCAACGTAAAGAGATGCAGTTGTTTAATCTTATTTTAACAACTTCAGAAAAGTACGAAACTACAAGCAAAATGTTAAGATTGCTTTCAAAATATAAATAAAACATTAGGTTCCCAACAAAATAATCTAGGAATCTCAAAATATAACAAAACCTAGTGTTGTTTCATTCAATGTGATAACAAAATGATACGAGAACTTACATCTAAAGATTAAAAACTGTCAAAAATAATCACTTAGTCGAACCAATCGATCAAATAACTCCGAACAAAAACCGAATATGGCACAAAACTTTGCCACATAACACAAAATAACCGCAAAAACTCGGAAGCTTTTCACATTTCCCGCTCTAAAAATAACCTCAAAGCTCACACGTCTGGTCCACAACAAACCGATCACCGATCGACTTAAATACAATTATTTTCACAGCGGAGCACTTGGGCCGTTTCAGCGGTAAACTTACTGCAACTCGGGATTGGAACCGGTGGACTCGTGTCATTTCGTGTGGGATTTAGTGAAATGCATCTTGAACTAACAATGTATGGAGAGAGAGCTAATTCTTTTTACCCAACCTATACAAACTTGCGATAAATCACTCTCTCCGGGTTTTTATGTCGTACACCATGAGAGAGAAAGAGACAACAAATATAATACACCGCTTCTATGTACTGTCGCGATGATCTTGGGTCACCGCGGGACTCCGCCCACATTATTTATTATGCCACTAAGCTTGACGCAACTAAACGGTTTTTTAGATTATATGCTATATTTTTGTTGATAACAATACTCTGAAAAAGTCTTTATTTTAATTATTTTTTTATATGATTACCGCACAAGAGTCTCAACTGCTCCCAACTGTCTAGAGCCAGTGAGACTATGGCATCCCGAAATAGGGTATGTTGTGAGGCTGAAGGTAGTGGAGAGGGGAAGGAGATAGGGAAGAGGAAGGTTGGGAAGTACCTGGCTATTCAGATCTGGTCACCGAACACGGCTAAAGCCATTTCAAGCAACGTTTCGATTCTGAATGGTGGTCTTTCACCAGGGCGATACTTAGAGTATCTACCACTCGAATAAACAAAAACATTATGTCGAATGTGATATGAATGAATGTATAAATACCCTAGCCTTCGTCTTAGCCACGCCTAGGTCCGCCGAGTCCGGTAAAAATTATCGAAAACTGACTACACTGCCTTGGATAGATACCACTCTATACGAGTATACTCTAAGACAGTAATCCAGACTTTGCTACGAGAAGGTTTATGCTAACAGTGGCGGAATTCAAGATCCCCTAGCATATTTTACAAACTCATAAAACTTTATAAAACCTAGTATTATGGTGGCCTCTCCTATCGGGGGTTGGATATCATTAAGGCAATCTTTACACTGCAGTACTATGTAGGTTTCGAAGACAAATACAAAAATTACAGAGGCTATTTATTGCAATAGGAACCAAAAATTTAAAAATGTATTTCATATCGACAATAATTTATTAGAGACATATGCACGATAATCGTGGAAAGGTGACGATAAAAAATCAATGTTTGATGCAACATTTTACACGTGTAATTAAAATCATATTATTTTTACAAAAATGACTGGCTAATAAACAGGAAGTTGTTTAACATAATTATTTAATTTAAAAAAAAAACTGGCAGTATTACCCCAGAAAATAAAATTATCCGGGTTTAAAGACCAGATCTGAATAGCCAGGCATTTCCCAATTTACCTTCTAATTTGCCCCCCCCCCCGCTTCTTTCAGACTCGTAGAATTCCCCAAGGGATGCCATAGTCCCACTGGCTCCGGGCAGTTGACTCTCATGCGGTAATAACGTAAATCAAAACAAATTAAAAATAGTACCTACATAAGTCATCATCACTAAATGTGGCGACAGAATAGTAGAGTATAGTATAGAGTATCGCTCTGGTGAAAGACCACTATTCAGAATCGAAACGTTGCTTGAAAGGGCTTTAGCCGTATTTGGTGATCAGATCTGAATAGCCAGAAACTTCCCAACCTTTCTCTTCCCCATCTCCTTCCCCTCTCCACTACCTTCAGCCTCGCAACATACCTCATTTGGGGATGCCATAGTCTCACTGGCTCTAGACGGTTGGAAGCAGTTGGGACTCTTGTGCGGTATTCACTATAAAAAAATACCCAGCCCATTTTTTTTAATTCATAAAAAAATATTTCCCTATTTATTTATAAACTAGTCGTTATCCGTAAAAAAATCACAAGATATAACTTGACTTGCCAAGAAAAAATATCAGTTGTTTCTCCACCCATTTCAAATATAGAATAATGTCTGCTAAAATACATTATAATTAGGTAGTTACTTTATTAGGTTGGTACGGATTTGTACGTACTAACTAAGGAAAATATTAATTTTTTTTTTTTTTTTAACGCCTTTTATATATAACACATTTTAGTTATATAAAGGAGTAAAATAAATGAGAAGAATATAACATAAAAGCAAGAGTTTAAAAAAAGTTAGTAAGTACAACACAAGTACATAAACATATCGTAGGTTTTACAATTAGTTATATTATCATAGTAGATTTCACAAAATAATATAATACGTATATAATACAACATGGCATAATGAATTTCAAATAAGTTAGTAAGTAAAGTGTAAGTATGTTATTGCAGCGTAATGTAGTTACAATTAGTTATATTATTATAATAGTTTGCAAAAAAAGAGTATAATACATGGAATTATAAAAACAAAAAATAAATTATAACAACAATAGTATAACTATAAAATTAGTAAGTA
Source organism: Drusus annulatus (assembly GCA_022651775.1). NCBI lineage: Eukaryota > Metazoa > Arthropoda > Insecta > Trichoptera > Limnephilidae > Drusus > Drusus annulatus. The sequence goes on along the minus strand of JAGWCC010000036.1, from coordinate 1,316,887 downwards.
GGTAGGTACTATGTAAATATGAAGTTACAGCGCAATGGGTAGTATTTTTATTTTCACATAGTAATTATAACTATAAAATGTGCAAATAAATAACAATAACTTTATAGTTCTATTAAAAACATTCAAATAAGCTAATTTTTAATTTGGAAACAGTGTTGTAACCATAGACATAAAATACAAGACACGTCATATTCATACAAATCATACGAAAAATGTAACAGCACTAGTAACGTCGTGTATTCCGTTTCACCCGCGTATGAAAAGGATAGCCATTCAAAGAATATGTGTGTACGGATGAGATAGCTATATGAACGTCCCACGCTACTGTTATAATCGGATATTGCGCTACTAGATCTGGTTGTCTTTCACACACTTATGTATTTCTGCATTCGCTATCTCACACCGTTTTCATAGACCGTTAAACCTTTTGAATAATTGTATTTATTGAATTGAAATAATAAGTGATTTGTGGGTAATTATGAATGGAAAGAAACTCCATGAGATATGTTTTTTACTACCGAATGGTTTTTACATCTCTCAAGGCATTTTTTCTCAGAAAGGAGCCTACGGCGACGCGTTTGTGGCAGCTGGTGACAGCTTGTGTATCCACGCGCGTAGTCTCAGTAACGTATCTACATTATTTAATTAATCGAAGGTTGTAACGGTAAACATCTATTGAACCATACTTATTACCTAGTATATGCAGCCTTTGAATGGGAGAATTATCAAAAATAATTGTTTGTAGACGTATAAACATAATACATAATAATAATACTTTATGGTTGATTGGGATTTTGAGGTGAATACTTGCATCGTGCAGTTCCGCCACTGGATTTATAATATACGAGTACTTTGACAAGCATCTTTTCATGATCTTGTCGCACTGCTAACTTTAATGTGGTATGCTGAGAAAAGATGCGTCATGAACAGAAGCCGCCGAAAAAACGTGTTCTCCCCTTGTTCTTACCATCTATTATATTATTTTGTAATGGCAGATAACTTGTTTTGATATTAATCTCCATCTTTCAGTGAAATGTTCACTGTTTACCTACCTTGTCCATCTAGCGACCAAAATACAAAGCATTCATTTTCAGAACTCCATTTTAATTTTGCTAGTTTAATTTAATATTACTATTAGTTGTGTAGTTCTGTTTATTTTAGGTGACAGCCGTTTCAGCGTTCAAGGCCATTATCACACATGTTTTAATGTTAAGTACCTCACAGAAGATAAGTTGTTCAAGATAATTTGGTTTTAATCGTAATTAATAATTTAACAGTGAACTAAATTCATATAAATGAGTCACTTCCATGCGGTTTAGCCACAGTTTGACAATGACCTTGAATGCCGAAACAGCTGTCACTAAAACTAGCAGAACTAAATAATAATGTTAAATTTGATTAAATTGTAACAAAATAAAGCCTTTCAAAACCGTAATCTGTCAAAAGTACGGACAGTTTATAGACACTAGAGACTGTGATTATAATAATTATGGTGACCTATGAGACGGAGTGGTAAACTCCTCGGCTGTGAATTTTTTAAACCTTTTTTTTTTGCGCCTCATTCAAATGTGAGACACTCACGTGACAGAGAGATAGGTTGACAGGAGGATTCGACTTAAAATAGCTAAAGTCATTAACTACTAAAATGGCTAAAATCACGAACCTTATTGCCTTTCACATACCAACGAGAACTACTCGATCCAAAATTCTATTTAGTTGTAACAATAACATCAGGACTCAGATACTCGCTTGTACCTAGATTGCATGTAGTTGGTGTGGGTAATACGTACGCAGAGGTGGCTGATGTATTTGACTGCACGAAATGTAGATACAAGAAAGCTACAATATCTTCAATCAATACATTTTTTTACTTTCAATTGAAGTACTTGTATTGAATTACTTCTTTATAGGCTTTGAAGTTCAACTTCACAACTGAACTGCTGCAAATTGAAGTAGTTCTTTGTAATCTAACTTCAGTTGAAGTATTTGTTCAATTCAATGTATATCAATAAATAAAATGAATGAACTACCAACTTCATTTGAAGTATTTGTTCAATGAACAATGAATGAAGTAGGAACTGCTGCCAAAAGAAGTAGTTCTTTGAAGTAGTTCTTTCAAAGCGGTCACAATGCTAGAGTATATTATGTAAAAGCCTACCTGGGCGTATACAATTAAATTTAAAAAATACCCGAATGGTAGAATTGCATCAGGGAGATGTTGCAATGTTCCGTTACATTTCCACGCTAATTACTATGAGCAAACATTCAATAATAAAACCGTTCCGGTCGGTGGTGGGTTATCAAATGCAACTGTAAAATACCGGCGATATCTCGGATCAAACTTAATCCAATTTCATAGCAAACGAGAAACCCAATTGGTTTCAAACATGAACCCATTTCAAAATGGCACTCCAATTAGTTTCTTGCATTCGGCATTTTAAGATATTGGGAAGCGCTGAAGCGGATTACTTACAAACTTGGAGAAACAATGTATGGAGAAAGAGCTAATTATTTTTACCCAACCGATACAAACTTGCGATAAATCACTTTCTCCGGGTTTTTACGTCGTACACCACGAGAGAGAAAGAGACAACAAATATAATACTCCGCTTCTACGTACTGTCACAATCAGTGGCGGCTCGTGACTTTTTAGTGTGCTAGAGTGCTAAGATTGAAAAAAACGTCATGATTGATGTTGTTGTGGCCGAAAATGAATTTAAAAAAATACATATGTAAATATATATTGTATGAAGATTTTCAAGATTTTTTTTTTCAGTTTGAGGGGGTCATTGACCCACCAAAACTGAAAAAATCTTCATACAAAAATATGTATTTTTTTTTAATAAAATAAAAATCATTTTCGTCTACAACAACATCAAAAACGCCGTATTTTTCAATCTCAGCACTCTAGCAACATAAAAAGTCACGAGCCGCCCCTGGTCACAATGATCTTGGGCTCCAAGGTCACCGCGGGACATGGATGTATAAATACCCTTGCCCTAGTCCTTGCCACGCCCAGGTCTAGCCGAGTCCGGCAAAGCTCATAAAAACTGAGTACAGCAGCGCTCTCTCTTGTATATTATTGCCTTAGAGTAACAATATAGAGAGACCGTCCTAATATGAGTCAAATCGTTGATATACTCGCAAAATACAGCTCTCTCTTTATGCTCGGTTCTATAAACGTATGAGAAAAAGAGACAAACAATTGCTGTAAAAAAGATACGATTTGGGGCGGGCTAAACGCCGTGTAATCAGTTCTTGATTTCGACGAACTTCACACTTATCACTTATGTTAGTCGAGCCGACAGTAAAATGTGCGTAAAAATATCATAACTTAAGTGAATTTAGCGCAATCTTCAAAAAACGATATGGCTATATGTGCAGTTGATGGATGCTTCAATCGAAGTACAAAAGGACAAAAAAAAATCAGTTTTCATAGGTTTGTATCAAAGATTTGATTGTATGTATCAGAAATTTGTTTTATTAAATCATGTATCAAAGAATTCGTCTTTTTTAGTTTGATCTCAAATATTTAACATTCTAACCTACAAAACAAGTAGTAACTTACACCAATATTGAATCGATCTTTGCACTATTCGTTTTAATAAAATAAAGTTCCATTTAAAATGAGTTTTAATGCATTTTTAATGTTTTACTTAGACAGATAAACGATATCCTCATATAATTTTTTAAGAACGGAAAACCCCCTTTTCGTTCGGTTTCTGAATGTATCCCGGTCTCTTTCTTTCTCATGGTACCAACGCTAAATTGTTGGCGAACAGATAAAGACGGAATAATGTTTATCTTTACGGCTTTCTTCGCCTTCCATTGGCCGGCAGTTTATAGGCCCCACCTCCTTGGTCAAGCTTGTTCAAATACTTGCTTCGACATTTGGCAAAATGAGGTCTCTAGGTTATTACTCTAAGGTATTGTCAAAATTATATATTATTTATGGGGGCGTGTACTCACTTGTCGTGGTGCGGGCTGGGCGCGGGCACTACGGGCGGCTGCAGCGGGCTGGCGGGGGCAGAGCGGGGCACGGGAGGGGCGGGCGCCCCGATGCTTACCACCGGGGCGCTAAAGTTTCCCGTAGACCTGCAACAAACAAACAAACGGCGCGTTAGTCAAACTCAACATCGCGCATGATAAGAGAAGAAGGAAGTCCCGAAAATTCGCCAAGCCGGGTGTCATAAATAATGATTATTTTACAGTGATTACCGCACAAGAGTCCCTATTACTCCCAACCATTCAAAGTCAGTGAGACTATGGCATCCCCAATTGGGTTATGTTGTGAGGCTGTGGGTAGTGGGGAGGATTAGGAGATGGGAAAGAGGAGCGTTGGGAAGTACCAGGCTATTCAAATATGGTCACCAAATACGGCTAAATCAATTTCCAGCAACGTTTCGATTCTGAATGGTGGTCTTTCACCAGGACGATGCTTAGAGTATCTACCACTCTGGAATGTGCCGCAAATTACTATATATTATTCTGTATGAATTAAATGTGTTGACATGTTTTAATTAAATGAAACGTATTTGCGTACGCCGGGTTTGAACCCGCGACCTCTGGATTCGTAGTCGAGCGTCTTGCCACTCGACCACGGAGGCTGTCAAAAAGTAAAGACTTAATTGGGATGTATGGTAAAAGAAAACAATGAAAATTATATTATCTTCCTACGCATCACTTATAAAATAACCTCAACTCACGTCGTCTAGACATGCTTAATTTAGTCGACGTGAACTCGTTCGTTAGCGAACTGCAGTCGGGCTCGGTAATGATTTCAAATTACCGACATTGTCGATAATTTTTTTATCGATGTTTCGTGTTAAGGCCGGACTCGTGTACCATACCTACGTATACCGTCACCATCGCGTAGTATCGGTAACCAGATACTTCCAAATATATGCTTCGAATGTAATACGCATCAATTTCTCATGATACGCGATACTCACATGTCGAGAGAAGGGTAAGTGAGTCTTCCTTCCCTATAAATAATAATATAATAGGGGTGACGCATTGCATAATTGACAATAAAACAAAATAATAACAATGGGTACATAAAATAAAATGAAAGTAAAAATTTCAAACTAACCAAGAAAAACATAAAAAGTAAAATAACATCGTTAATAGAGGATATAAAAATGTGGATATCCGGAAAGAATGCAAGGCTGATGTGAGCGTAAAAGAATGCAAGCGTAGGATCAAGAAAGGGACGCTTAGATGGTTTGGGCGTGTGAGCGAATGAACGAAGAAATGAGTGTGAAAAGAATATTTGATGCGAAAGTGAATGGAAGAAGAAGTCGAAGACGCCCGAGAAAGACATGGCACGATCAAGTAAATCAAATACTTGAATCGGGATGTGAAGAGTCAGAATAACAGAAGAGTATGTATGAGACGATGTATGAATGTAAATGAAGCAAGGAGTGTGTGCCAAGATAGAGTTATATGGCGGTCCGTCCTCTCTGCCTACCTCTGCGGGGAGATGGCGTGATGGTTAGTTAGTTAGTTAATAGAGGATATTAGATGGTATTCTGTCTACAGAGGGACATCAAGATGAATTCTATCCAGGCAGCCATAATGATGGTATTCTTGGATAAACCTACAGCTTGCCTGGTTATCTGTCTTTCTGTCTGCCTGTCTATTGTGTCTTTCTGCCTGTCTGCAGTAACTATTTACTGAATTTGATAACACGATAAGATTGATAAGTAATGATGTCGTCGCCGGAAAGACAAAAGGCCTGAAGCGCTATTTTGTGAAGTTTAAACCAGAGCACTTTAAGGTTTTTTTTTTTGATTTACAATAATATTCATTAGTCTTTAGTACCTTGTTGAATATTGAAAATTAAAGTTAGCTCAGGTAAATCAATGCTCTCACCGAGTTACCTGAAGCGATAAAGAGCTAAAACAAGTCCCAAAGTTGTGTCGCTTGAGTCAAGCCTTCTCCCAATCGGTAAATATATTTAAGATGGCTGAAGGGCCACAAGTCTTCAGAATCAAACGAGAGTCAGAGCTTTCGATGCAGAAAATAAAACTGATAAAAACTGCCTATTTAATTATTTTTTTACCAAAGTGTCGCTTAAGCCCCTTTGCCTTTCCAGCGAGGATATGACCTTACCACACGGGACAAATGTCGCATTCTCACGATTGATCGAGAAAAAAAAATCAATACCGCATTAATGACATTTCAACAACGGCTGGACGAATTTATTGACAATTCTATTCATTTTAAATACACAAAAAATAAATATATTTTTAGGGATTCGGGATTCTTAAAATTCTAACACCTTCAGAATATTATAACCATTTCAAGTGATGAATTAGTGTTGCCATCCGAAGCTATTTTCCTCCCAGAACCCCCCTTCCAGTGCTCCGGTAGGAACTGCGGTGTTCGTGCTAGGGGAACATTTCTGACGATTTTTCTTAAGTGTTACTAGTTTTGGGAGGAATTTCCGCTGGTAATTATAATATTGGTTATGCATGGGTTATGTATAATTCTAAATATTTTGAATGGTACCTTAAATGCCCTTTAAAAGACCTTTAACACATAATTACCGATCCACATCTGCTTACAAAAATAAGGCAGAAAAATGTTCGTTCAAAATGGATATTCATTATTTTTTATTGAATTCATGCTCGTAAAACATAAGTTGCCGCAACTTATTATGAAAAATATACTTAATCGAACAAATTATTTTAAACTAGGTACTGAAATTATTTCCACAGTCGACCGGTTTCAAAAGAAACATTACTTCGCGAGGACAAAAGATAGGGCTTTGTGGGTACAAGGTTAATGTTTTATTTAGTATTGATTTTATTTTAAGGCGACAAAACACTCCGAAAACGTGGAGTTTTTCCCAGAGAATCACATTTGATTTAATTCTGGTGAACATATATAATTTTTTTTAAGGATGCACTCAGGATTTAAGCAATTTATATTTTAGATTAATAAAAACTTACCCTTACCATTCACATTCATGCCGTAAAACGATTTTCGAAATTTACATACCGCTTTTCAGAAATAACATATAAGCTGTTAGGACCAGATTGTATTTTTCTATGCGATGAATTAGTTACTTCCCGAGATGTTCATCGAAAAATATTTGTGATTATAGTAATATGTTCATCACAATCAATTAAAATTCAAACCTTAAAACGTCTACTTTCCTGAACCTGCTACAACAAACTCAACCCTATACCCCTTCTGCCGGGCGCCAAACATTAATTTTACCTTAGAGTACATTGTTATATTAAGTATATTGTTACTTCAAGAATTTTACCGTCCGCGGTTTCGAGTGTTACGCCCTTTATGCATCGTTTACTGCTCGAAAGCCGGCGGGTACAGACGTATAAGTTGTGCCCAATGTATTATTTACTGAAATCTTATGTTTTTAAACATTTGACTTAACCTACCTGTATGAGACGTCTGTCTCACACACAGACTGAAATATAGGCCGGCCAGTCGTGCAGTAGCCGCTGTAGATGTGTGGATCTCTCACAATGCGCCTGTGTGGGAGCTGCTGCTTCAGTGATCCAAGGGGGGAAGAGGTGAGGTCCAGGGTGTCGTAAATCAAACGAGCGATCAGTAGATCAGGCGGAAAGCGGCAGTAGGCAGAGCGGAGTGTCGAAAAGGTGAAGCTTGTAGTGTGGCGAGAGTAGCGTTGTGACAGTTTTGAAAGAACTGTTTCAAAGAAGTACTTCTTTTGACAGCAGTCCCAACTTCATTCATTTTTCTTTGAACAAATACTTCAATTGAAGTTGGTTAAGTTGGTACTTCCGATTGAACAATCTATGGCATCTACTTCGAACTTCAATTTTTCATTCGTTCGAAAGACTGAAATATTGCATCATCCACAGTTCAATTGTTCATTCCCTTCTTCCTTCGATTTTAGTTCAAAGAATGAATGAAGCAATGAAGTATCTTTTTAGTTATCCGTTCCCTCGCACGTACTCGTGACATTTGCTTATGATTTCTTTTGCTTGTTTTGTCTATACGACACTAGTTTTTCCGAGTGTTTTTGGTGATTTTGAATTGTGAACGAATTATTTTGTTGAACTTTTATAATATCTCAGCTTACAAACATACCTTTCAATCTCTACCTAAAATTATGACTGGCCGTTCAACGAGAAAGAAAAAGTGAAATATGGGTTTATTTTAAGGAAGTTGAGGTTTACCAGGCCAAATGCAACTTTTGTTCTGAAGTTATATCCATAAAGGGGGGAAATGCCTTTAATATGAATCGTCATTTGCGCAATATTCAGCCTATCGCTAACCAAACTGTCAAACTGAGTACTGTACAGTAAGAATATTCAAATCGTATCTCAAGCCCTGAAAGAAGTTTATATCGCTCTTACAGAAACTGGAAATTTTGCTAGTACTTCATTTGCTTTTTGCAAGTTCCTTGTGCATACTCATTGTACATCATCCCTTTTAAGTCATGCTACACTTAACAATTCAAACCTTGAATACTTTTAAGATTCAAACGATTTTGACAGCTGTCATCCGTAAACCATAGAAGAGAAACCAATAATAGACAATTCATCATTGTTTTTCTACAAGCTATAATTTTTGCCATAGAATAATGCACATACATACATCAATTTATGTGGTTGGGAGAGCTGCCCTGAAAATATTATTATTTAACCCCCCTCCCTCGACGAGGAATGCTGTGATTAATATGTTACTTCAATTGAAGGGTTCATCGTGAAGGGTTCATTTTGAAGAAGCATCAATTCGTGAAGCATTCACAAATCTGTGAAACTTTTCCCATCGCTAGGCGAGAGTGACTTGAGTAGGTTATTGCACTCGTATTTATACCCGGCGCCCTACTCCTGTCCTTACATGCGGGCCGGGACGAATGCAACCTATTTTCATGTGATTTGTGATTTTAGATTCGTTGTGTAATCCGCTACAAATTTTGCAGCGGATGAAACAAAAATGCCAGCTATTCACCTCTTCCAAGTTCTCTCTCTCAGCCTAAGCTGTATTTCCCCCACATTTTTATTAATCCCAATAAAAAATGACAAATACAAATAAAAGGGGTCCCAAGCCCGACATTTTTGGGAGACATTATAACAATTAACTTATGTCTAGACAAATTATTAATTCTTATTATTAATTAAGCTAAAGAGAGCTCGGCCGATCTTTCTGTTTACTTTATTTGGCGCTACCAATATAAATCTAAAGTAGGTTAAAACATAGTGAGACACGAGTCTGGGGCTGACAATTCTGGATTTTGTCGTGATTGACTCTCGGATCCAGCCACTCAAGATGACAGACTGCGGACGGTGGACCAGGATGCGGAGAGCGGGGGACTGGTTCGGCACTCCAACGTAAATATGAAGCTCCCCTCAGTCTTCAAGCAGAACAGTATTCCAATACGGGTGAGGGAGATTCTCGGAAATTTAAATAGCATAGTGCTTTGCATGGAGTTTAATCCAGCCAAGGTTAAGTCGTCCCATTATTGGATTCATAATAATATAGGTAAAAGCAATCTCGGTAATGTGAACAGTGGCGTAGAGTGGGTATGTCGGACCCGATCTTTTCAATTCGTCCGGCCCGTGTCTACTTTAATCGCCGCCATTGTGATACCAGGCACGTTCAACGGAGAGTCGTATTTTAAGGATTTATTACGTTTCGCAACCTTGAAATAAAGATTCCAAATTGGGCCGAGGCAGACGCGAATATTTAAACAGAAACAGTGAGTAATCAGTTCTCTTTTATTTGTGGAAAAAATGGTTACGTTCTGTTTCCGGGAGATGGTTTTATGTTAATGCCTGGGAAATAAACGAGAGTGAATTAAATGGGAATGAGTAAAATACAGAAAAAAACGTTGCTTTAAATTTAAAAAAGTTGTCGATTCAGAAAGATTTTTCTTATTTTTCAGTGGTTCCATTAACGTTAAGCATTGTGGACCCACCCCAATTTAGCCCTGCACTTCTTAAAACAGCTGTGTTCACAGACATTCTGGACCCTTGCAAAACTTGGATGATATTAGTTGATCTCAGAGTGGTAGATACTCCAAGTATCGCTCTGGTGAAAGACCACCATTCAGAATTTCTAATCTCCTTCCCCTCCCTACTACCTTCAGCCTCACAACATACCCCGTTTGGGGATGCCATAGTCTCACTGGCTCTAGGCGGTTAGGAGCAGTTGGGACTCTTGTGTGGAATTCACAGTAAAATAACAACAACAAAAAAGATTTTACAACGGGTTTGAGTTTCACCAGGTTGAGTTTTCGGTTCGACAAGCAATGCATCCAAAATATATCAGATTCATCATCCCAGAGTGGTAGATACTCAAAGTATCCCCCTGGTGAAAGACAACCATTCAGAATCGAAATGTTGCTCGAAATGGCTTTAGCCGTGTTTGGTGACCAGATCTGAATAGACAATCATCCTCTTTCCCATCACCATTTCCTTACCCTCCTACTACCTTCAGCTTCACGACATACCCCGATTGGAGATGCCATCTCGCTGGCTCTGACGGTTGGGACTCTTATATTATCCCTTCACACAGCATCCTCAAAGATGACAGGCCCTAAAGTAAATTATTTCTTTCAAGGACTCCTGTGTGGAGTTAATGTAAAAAAACAGTTGTTTTTACAAATTAAAATATTTTATATTCAAACCCTTAAAAGAGTTTCATTTTAAACGATATTAAATGGAGGATCTTTTAGAAGCTGTTAAAAACAGGAAAAGTAACTGTCGACCGTGTACAAATGTTGGGTACGCGTTTGCGTGTCTCCCGGCTGTGCACCGGTATTGAGGATTTCAATGTCCTATTTCTTTGAAACACCTACCATTGCAACACCAGTAGAACAAACAAACATTCCCATCTGACGTCTGCGATCTAAAGATAACAATCCGTCTATTAAGGAAAGAGAATCTATCAAACGGATTACTCGTGCACCGAGAGTCATTGCGCACAATTTAGCAAGACAGTAAAATAAATAACAAGATCCGAGTACAATGAATTAAGTATTGGAGACTGACAAACGAAAGAATGCGGCTGACGGCTGATGCGCAGAAACGCATTACTCGTTTTTGCACAGAGCGTCATTGTGCACAATTTAACAAGACAGAGTAAAATCAACAGGATACAAAACAATGTATTAAAGTCTGACAAACGAAAGAATGCGGCTGACGGCTGATGCGCAGAAACACATTTTGGTAGGAGGCGGGGTCAGCCGGAAAAAAATCGCCAATCATCATTATACGAATTGTCTACTTCCAAAACAGCTCCGCCAAAGTTGCTCATTAAACGAAAGGCTATGCGCATTCTTCGATTTGTTGGGCTCTACGTGTGTCGAGTTTTCAACTGATAGATGTTTACGCCACTGCAGAAACGTGGCTGTTTATTTTCCTTTTACTAACAATAAATGCCTTCCTGCATGACAGACAATGCCACCCGACATTTCCAAGTAGACCAGTACTGTGTTATTTATTATTGCAATGAAACTTGGTGGAAATATGTAAATATTTTAAGCACGTGCTGTCTAATCATGCTTTTTCTGACCTTTGGACTTACCTATGAGTGTTGACACAAGTTTTATCGTTTGATGTGTGTCGCGGATAGCCGCAATGGCGCGAGAAAGACGCCAATGCTGGTAAAGTGGTGAATTTTTAATCAGATGACCTTTGTGGCAGGTGTATTTCAACCTAATAGGAAAAAATAAGTTTACTTTTGTGACTAAATAATACGTAACAATGCGTAGTAAATTGACTTCAGCACGCGACGTTCCAACAGGTGAACGCGAGGTACCTATAATGTATAAGATGGATGATTCAAAGGTTTCCCCGGCCAACTGTTGCCCTTTGAGTGATATCAGCTTAACGAGGACTTAATTAAACAGTATAATTTCGGATGTGATGTGAATACGTAACATAATAGAGCACACCCACTTGAGGTAAATAACACAAAACTGAGCTATATAAGTTCACTGTTATTATTATTAATAGGGATCAGCGTTCGGAATTCGAATCTCCGAAACAAAGAGGTCCTGAAGCAGAGGACTCGACAAAAAAGACCTAAGACGCCTAAGAGTCGTCGTTGGAAAGGCAAAAGGGCTTAAGCGACACTTTGGTCAAAAATGTGTTAAACATGTAGTTTTGATCAGTTTTTTTTCTACATGGAATCCTCTGACTCTCGTTCGATTCTGAAGGCTTTGTGGCATTTATTCACCATTGAGAAGGCTTGACTCAGGCGACACAAGTTTGGAAGTTTTAGGTAGAGCATTGAGTTACCTGAGTTTTTTTTTCAAAATACCACAAGGTACTGAAGAACTATATTATTTTTTGTTAAAAAAACTTTAAAGTGCTCTGGTGTTCACTTACCAGAATGGCGCTTCAGCCCTTGTGCCTTTCCGGCGACGATGTAGTCTTTACGCTGGTAGCGATAAGGTTGCGTCGTTCGCCCGTCTCAAATTACGCAAAATAATTTTATTTTATTTTGTGAAGCTCGTGTCCAAATTATAAAATGTTTTCCGATCAGAATTTGGGGAACTAAATTTGTAAATAGGAAATCTGATAGTTCAAAGCATTTTTTTTGGCTGATGAAAGTATAAATTATAAATGTTTGATGATTTAAAAAACAGATAAAGCTCTCTGACAGAAGTTTGGTATTCAATCATTAATTATGTTATTGACAGCCCTGATTGATTGTAGTTAATCTCATTGCATATATCTAATAGAATCACGCGAAACAAAACTTTTTTAACTGTAACAATAATTTATAAACTACTTCGTTCATAAACTCTTTCATACCACGCGTGCATAGTCTGGGTAACCAATACGCCGAAGTAGCGGATATTTCCAACGGCGCTGAAATAACTCACAAAAAAAAATCTTTACACATATTTTTTAAAAGCGGTTAGTAATAAATATTTTTATTTTCATGACCAAGGTTATTATCATTTTTATTATTATGCAGATAAGTAAACAAGAAGATATGTAGCTACTTGTTTTTGTTTCCTATTTAAGATTAAATCAATGAAGTCCGAATCATACAATGACGTTACAAATATATAAACACGTTGTAGCGCTCTCAAAGTGGCAAGCAAAAACCACGCTAATTGGTGTGCTCGGTTATTTAGCCGATTTAGTACTTTACTGTCACGCGTCGCTTGAGGCCGTTTGCTATATCTAATCAAATTTCAAAAATACGTGCCAAAATGCCCTCGTGCGTGATGAGAAAGTGTTTTAATTACACTGCAAACAAGGAATAACATTTAATTTCTAAGTTACTCATTTACATTACAAATTACTTATTATTTTAGACAGCACAACTATCTCCATTGTTGACCAAAATAATGACGTCTTCGCGTAAGCGAGTAAGCGAAGTGCTATCTCATTCATACCAGAGCATTCAACGCTACTAGCAAGTACGGAACGCAGTCCGATCCGACATCTGTTTCGTTCATACACACATATTCTATGAATGTCTATCTTTGTCATGCATGATGATACATATAGATAAGGTAAGATCTAAAAAGTTTAAGGTTGAAATAATAACTTTTTTTTTGTTGAGTTTAATTTTGTACCCTGATGATGCTTAGGCTAAGCGAAACCGGTCGGTCATAAAAAAATAAATAATGTTCGCGGTCTTAAAAAAAGTTATTTTTTCATTTATTAAATTATTATTATTAGATATTTTTATAAAATGTATACATCTTGCGCATGTTTATTTAATGGCGATGCTTACGAGGGAACTAATTTAGAATCAGAGATTCAGAAGTCTGCCATATATTTCAAAGAAGCTGTTCATATCCATCAATCGCGTATGTTTAGTAGAATAAACAAACACGAGTGAAATTTGTATATTTGTTTCATCACCAGGAGAATCTAACAGTCGATAAAGAAGTGAGAGTTGATGATGATAAACAATAATAATAATATTTGGATAATTTGTATAGCGCCGTTTTCTGTGAAAAATCACCTCAAACAATAGCTTAGAAGAAAAACACAACAAAGTGACGATCGGTAAAACGGTAAGCTCTTTGGCTCTGGGCCAGAGATCACGGGTTCAAAACCCGGCGCGGGCGAAAAAAAAACAATTACTTTTCGTTTCACTTTCCTCCCAAGCGTGCTCCCCGCAATATTCCCCGAATGCGGAAGCCATAGATCACTGGCTCCGGGCAGTTGGAACTCGCGAGGGATCACATAAAAAAATAAAATCAAAACCGAGTGACAAGCGCCCACCGGAATGGGCGGCCGAGCAGGCGGGTATATTTAGAACTCTATTTTCACCGGGAGTCGAACGGAGACGTTCACACTGTGCCATCGCGTCATGAACCACTATCGTAACTATATAGCACAAAATCAGTGTTTATGTCTCGCCATCTGTTTATTTGCAGGTCGGAATTTCAGCTCGCAACGCTGTTTCCATCATGAGTTATGGAGCTTTGAAATATCCATTCAACTGTCAAAACTAATGAGACAAGATGCCATATTGTTGTTGTTTTTTTTAAAATTTCAAATTAGTAACCCGCTTTTAGTAAATTGTTTTTTAATCTGTTGATGTACACACGCACTGTTATACCCGTATCTAAACATTTGTTCATGATTTATGATGACGATCATGATTTTAGATAGTTTTAATTTGCATACATATATGTTGTATTATATTATTTTCTCGTTTTTGTTATTATGTTAAGTAATTGAGTGTTAAGTGCACTTGAGGTGAACAATCACAAAACCAGGCCATATAAATTCCCTGTATATAAATAATATATGTTAATTGTCACAATAGCTACAGTTGCGACGCCCCCGACTGCAGAGGTAATAATACCCTACACTACATAATTTTATACGCACATCCCTATTACGCGCGGATGTCTCTACTAAGAAGCGGCGTAGACAAAAAAACAGTCGAAAAACAAGAGAACGGTTGCAGAGATTTTTACACAGAGAGGAATTGACTGTCGACAAACTCGCAGAGGTGAGGGAGGAGAATTAACGGGTTCGATCCAGGGGATCGGAACCTCGAGATTTCCTGAAGAAAGTTTGAAGAGAAATGTGTTCCTCTCGGAAAACTGACAGATGAAGTGCTTGAATAAACCGGTAACACCGCCGTGAACAACAAGCTGTTTGATAACATGTCGTTCAAAGGGACTGAAAATTATATAGTACATTTTCACCAATACAAACATTCTGAATTGGTGTTATCCCATCTCATATCAAAAAAACTCATTCCTAAATATTAGGATTACTTGCAACCTCAGAGCAATAATATACCAGGAGAGAGCTCTAGTGTAGTCAGTATCGATGATTTTTGCTTGACTGGGGCGTGGCTAGGGTTAGAGTATTTATGCATCCATTCATAGCACTTGTCAACATAACATTTTTGTTTATTTGTATAACCACTTTTTTACAGTATTGTTATAAACAAAAACGTAGGATATAACCTTAAAAACTGTTGAATTCTGTCCTGTTATGTCGCATAACAAAACGTGGTGGACAGAATCGCTGGAGACGCGGGAGACGGAGAACATGCTTACATACCTAAAAGCGGAACTATATTGTGTGAGAACTTGTATTATCTCTTTCTCTCTCACGGTTTACGATGTAAAATCCGGAGAAAGTGATTTATCGTAAATTTGTATAGGTTAGGTAATTTTTTTTAGCTATATATTCTTGCTCTTTAGCTTGCAACCAAGGATCCCCCAATATGATCGATATGACATCCAACTTCCGGACATAAAGACTCTATGCTTCATTTGACGCCAACATTATATTTGGCATCACATTTTACATTTGGCGTACAACGCTACAATTGGCATTACAGTAAGTTTGTAGATGGAAGGGTGAAAAAAAGTGTTCACATCGTTTTATTTGATTATAATTAGTAGATGGTGTTCCTTTGTCACATCAGTCACGTGGCTTACGCCAAATTCGTCATCGTCATTCGACCTCGTCATTAGTATTCGGTAGGTATTTACTTTTACCGGTAAAAATATAGGGATTATATGAAACTGCAATGTAACGCAATTAAGACTCATTCATTTATCATACATTTTTGAGGCCAAAATTACACAAGACAAGTAGTAGGTCTACAAACATAGGAGCTAGCGATGGGAAAAGCTTCACAGATTTGTGAATGCTTCACGAATTGCTACTTCTTCAAAATGAACCCTTTACGGTGAACAGTTCAATCGAAGTAACAGATCAATCGCAGAATTCCTCGTCGGGGGGGGGGGGGTTGCTAGCGATAAATGTACCAAATAATAGTCACGTTTTTTTCTTAATGGTTTTATTCGGGACAGCTCTCCCAACCACATATCCCACTCCTTCATTATTATACAGCAAAAATTATACCGTGTAGAAAACTACTTCTTTCTTTCTTCAATGTGTGTGTTGATTAATTGTCTATTACTAGTTTCTTGTCTATTGTTTCTAGATGACAGCTGCCCATATGTTTGAATTGTTGGCGGTATCATGCCTTAAAAGGAATGATGTACAATAAGTTAGCCTTACAAAGAACTTACAAAAAGCAAATGTAGTAATTGCGAAATTTCCAGTTTCTGTAAGAGCGATGTGAAGGTTTTTCAGGGCTTGAGGTACAATTTGAATATTTCTTACTGTACACAGTTTGACAGTTTGGTTAGCAATAGGGTGAATATTGCGCAAATGACGATTCATATTACAGGCATTGCCTCCCTTTATGGATATAACTTTAGAACAAAAGTTGCATTTGGCCTGGTAAACCCCAACTTCTTTAAAATAAGCCCATATTTCACTTTTCTTTCTCGTTGAACGGCCAGCCATAATTTAAGGTAGAGATTGAAAGGTATAGGTAAAAAAAGTTCAACAAAATAATTCGTTCACAATTCAAAATCACCAAAAAACACTCGTAAAAACTAGTGTCATATGTCAAAACAAGCGAAGAAATCAAAAGCAACTGTCACGTGTACGTGCGAGGGAACGGATAACTAAAAATATACTTCATTGTTTCATTCATTCATTCATACTACGAACTACAATCGAAGCAAGTAAAAGAACAATTGAATTTTTAGATGATGCGATACTTCAATCTTTCGAACGAATGAAAGGCTAACATTGAAATTCGAAATAGATGCCATACATCGGGCAAGGGAATTACCAACTTAACCAACTTCAATTGAAGCATTTGTTCAATGAAAAATGAATGAAGTTGGGACTGCCGCAAAAAGAAGTCGTTCTTTGAAGGAGTTCCTGCGAAGCGGTCACAACGCTAATAGGAGCTATGTGTCACGTAGTATTCCAGTTTTGAAAGTGAAACAAGTCGGCAATTGGAAGGTAAATATAAAATTAGATCATTTCTTTTGTAAACAGTTACAAGAACGGTCTATATTTATTTATTATGCGTACTGTACTGATAAAAATGTTAAATGTTTAAAGCCTAAATTGGAGCGTAAATAAATATTACTAATTGAACAAAAACTAATAAACTATCTATGCTGATGGATTTTCGGGTTATTATGTCGTGTTGTGGTTTCTTCTCCTTTAGCCAACGTTTCGGACAGCCTTGCAGTGTCCATCATCAAAGTAAATGTGAGAATGTTAAATCATATCTACTAAACTATTATTTAGATTATTAGCTAGCTAAGTCCTTTGTGCACAATCAACATCTTATGATGGCAGAAGTTTTAAAAATATTTTCAGGTTATTCGTAACCCGGGAACGTTCGTCTTTCTTTAAAAAAAAAGAACAATAAATTATTTTTTCAAAGCTTTAACGATTAATTATGAATTATGACACATAACTAATTTCTTATAATTTATAAGATATGCAGGTACCAATTAATACTTTCAGGTGACTCATTAGGTTTATAAAACACGCTATTTCTATAGTTTTCTCCACTAATCCAAACATCTCCTAACAACTACCTATCGGATGTGTTCAATGTTGTTTGTTGGCCTTCGGACTTTAATGTCAGCCTTGTTACTAACACGGGAACTATATTTCTCTTCGCACTGCCCTAATCTATGGGATTAATACGTTAACTCCGCCTGCCGTACTCTGTTCTTTCAATCGCCGTGTGGGCGCTAACGTCTGTAAAAAACATCGGCTACAGCAATATTCAATTATTATGAATACAATATTCTAAACTTCCATTTACACGTTTCCAGACAAAACCAGAACCAAAATAAAGACGTTATTTTTCATCACACTTTGCCCATTACGTTTGAACTTTTGACGTATCTATAAGCACGAAATTCATCCAAAAACAACAAAGTTTTTAAGTATTAAAAAAAAATATATATTATGTTTTATATAATCACAAAAATAAACAGACCAAAGATTCCGCGAGTAAATATAGGAAGCTGTTCAAAGACTCTGAGGTTAAAGTTTTATCAGTGTTATTATTTGTTACATTAATCGGAGTTCACGGGAAGTTCAAGGAGAAGATGTCTTGTGGAATATTAATCGTTTCATTTAATAATATTTACGTACGTATAAAGCTTTTATCTCCGGTGTTAAAATGCCATTGACGTCCGAACAGCAGATAGGCCTTGATTATTATTTATTTTGGCAGATACAAAGACGACGTAGCTCTGTTTATTCCAGAATATATCGGACTTTATTGACAATGATGAGAACTGTAAGATACTGGGAACAGATGGATTTCCGGAGATGACGGGAGAATTGATGATGAAAACGGGAGAGGAAAGAGTGTTGGCGAGTAGGAATGGGGAATGGGGAATGGGGGGGAATGGGGAATGGGGAATGGGGAACGAGGAACTAGGAACTCGACACACGTATAGAATTTCAAATGCCAAAGAGGATCAAAATATGTTCGACAGTTCAAAATATAAACACTTATAGTGAAATATTGTAGACTGTGTTTTTGTGCTTTTGGCAATCTTTTATTTAAGCTCACTCACCGAGGTTGAGAAGGGTATAAGATGGAATTTGGGAACGAAAATTTTGAGACGGAAAGGACATACAACTATAATAGATTTGAACTGATCGAGTAAAATATAGTGGCTTTTTGGTGATTTTTTGTTGATTTTTTTTTCGTTTATTCATTTAGTGTCGAGTTTAAAAAATAATTTATAAGCCAATATTCGAATCCTAGGTTATACATTCTGAGTATTTGGAAGTGAGCTTTGACATAATGAAGTACGGTAATTGACCAAGTAAACAGTTTTTTTTAAAGAAAAAACATTTTCGGATTGCGAATAACCTGAAAATATTTTAACAACTCTTGCTACCGTGATTACCGGAAAAAGTTGCTGATGCAATGATGGAGGAACTTAGCTAGCAGAGGAATTGAACCCACGATGATTGATTGGGTGGGGACCTGACGCATTTTTCCACTCAGCTACTAACAGGTATTTGGTATGCGTTACTTTAATATGGATATTAAATCCAGACACTCAATTAATGAAACAATCGAACCGACGGATGATTTTTTTAAATAATCGACGGACGGAGTGAGTGATAATCCTTCTGTCACTTTTAGTAATCAATCATTTCGTTGTCAGTACTAAGTCCTCCGAAAATTTCCTCATAACAAGATATCGACTTAGTCTTATAGATTTTTAATAGTCATCGTGGTTTCGGCAAGAATTTAACTAATAAGCGTCTTAACAAACTACAAAGAATAAATCAGCCAAAACGCTGATTTTTGTGTTGTTGTTATAAATTAGTATGACTTTTATTTTACGTAGGTATAGCTACATATTATAATAGACAAATGTATAATAATTTGGGTGTAGCAGTTTACTTAAAGCTCAATAATTGATAATCGGTACAAATTCACGTAGATGAATTATACAATATATTAACTAACACAATTAGACTATTGCAAACACTAAATTCAGTAGACTCGTGAAATATTATTCCTTAACTCATGATTGATATGATAAATACAAGTCAATGAACTACATGTGGCCTCCATTGCGGTTAAATACAATTAATTGTCAGCGTTAGTAAATCTAGTAGACTATATTATAATAATCATGGGTAACCATTAGAAAACCGCTATAATATTATAGTGATGTCATCAAGCGGATTTCCGGAATTTCTTGCTGAATTTAAAAATGTGTAGGTAAGTAGGTACTATGATAATTTATTGCACATGTATATCTGCTGCATTAAAACCGTATTAACTACGATGGCTGTAAATGCAGAAATCTCTAGCTAGACGGCACACCTCTACGGTTGGTGAGGCGGCCATCTTGGACGCTTCTCCCGCATTCTTTCGAATATTAACGGCTTTATGGTATATTCACAACATTTGGTTTAAAAGTAAATAATCTGTGTATAACCAAGAAGCAATTAAAGTTCACCTTTCCGTACCTAAAAGTAAAAACCAAACATACGATCCGAAAGGGGGTGCGTAGTTACCCCCATTCGATTTTGCTAATTAGGGCGTTTTCATGACATAATCTTAGGTAATTTGTTTTTGGTAATACTTAGAGAGAAGTATATTCATCACAAACTCTCATTCAGGGTTACATTAGAACCCCCGTTCGGATGTTCGGAATGGGAGTGTTTAGTGACACAGTTTTCTCGATTTGTGTCCTGTCCATACATCGATGTACAATATTATATGTATTAGCTGCATGGGTGTACAAACTTTTATTGAAACAAAATAGAGAATGTGTTTTCAACAAAGAAGATTTCTTTGTCGGAAACCCGTTTTTAAGGAAACCGGATGACACCACTACTGAGTTTTCACGATTTGTGCTCCTTTCCACACATCGATGTACAATATTACATGTATTAGCTGCACGGGTGTACAAACTCATTTTGAAACGAAATAGATAATGTGTTTTCAACAAAGAAGATTTCTTTGTCGGAAACCCGTTTTTAAGGAAACCGGATGACACCACTACTGAGTTTTCACGATTTGTGCCCTTTCCACACATCGATGTACAATATTACATGTATTAGCTGCACGGGTGTACAAACTCATTTTGAAACGAAATAGAGAATGTGTTTTCAACAAAGAAGATTTCTTTGTCGGAAACCCGTTTTTAAGGAAACCGGATGACACCACTACTGAGTTTTCACGATTTGTGCCCTTTCCACACATCGATGTACAATATTACATGTATTAGCTGCACGGGTGTACAAACTCATTTTGAAACGAAATAGATAATGTGTTTTCAATAAAGAAGATTTCTTTGTCGGAAACCCGTTTTTAAGGAAACCGGATGACACCACTACTGAGTTTTCACGATTTGTGCCCTTTCCACACATCGATGTACAATATTACATGTATTAGCTGCACGGGTGTACAAACTCATTTTGAAACGAAATAGAGAATGTGTTTTCAACAAAGAAGATTTCTTTGTTGGAAACCCGTTGTTACGGAAACCGGATGACACCACGACTGAGTTATAAGGTATCTTTGGAGTTGTGAGTTTGAGTGTTGTTTGATTGTCCGAAGTTTCCAACATCGTGGATGATGCACTGAACACGGCAAACGGAAAACCACAAATAATAATCAGTATAGCATAATAAGCGTTGGCTGTGAGAATTTAAAAAACAAACTTCCTTGCTGTGACTAAAACTAAGGAAAGTTCGTGTAATTAGCCATTAATTACTTTAATTAGACATTCGCTTTGGGAGTTTTAGAACTTTACCAGAAAAGCGGAGCCAATTATACTATCAATTAAGTAGGTTTTTTTTTTATTTTTTGGTAAACCTTTTAATTGATTTATACAAATTATTATATTCCATTCTTCTGCGTAAGGAAAGTAGAATAATTAGAAATCAATTTAATTACAAATTCTGTATATTATAACTACATATAGTAATGTTTTCGTAGAAAACGATCACTTTGTGGTTTGACATATTTAGTGAAAATGAAATAATAACTTTGTATAAGACCACAGATTTTATTTTATTTTTTATGACTGACCGGTTTCTCTTACCCTAAGCATCATCAGGGTAGAAAACAAAACTAAACAAAAAATACATAGTGCGTGGTTATAATACTCGTACAAACAGAGGGAGACCACAATATAAAATAAGAGAGCAGTAAGAAAACAAAAGAACAAAATTAAACTAAACAAAAAATACACCGTGTATTTTTCGTTTAATTTTCTATCTGATGATGCTTAGGCTAAGCGAAACCGGTTTGTATTTTTTAATTGGTTTAATTTTGTTCTTTTGTTTTCTTACTGTTCTCTTATTTTATATTGTGTTCTTCCTCTGTTTGTGCGAGTATGTATAACCACACACTATGTATTTATTGTTTAGATTAATTTTGTACCCTGATGATGCTTAGGCTAACCGAAAACAGTCGGTCATAAAAATTTAAATAAAATTTGTGGTCTTATACAAAGTTATTACTTCATTTTCATTAAATATAGTAATTTTCCTGTTATGTGAAATTAACGACTATTTAATTGGTTTTGAATACAATAAACCTTTAACAGTAACTACAGTAGGTGAGTAGTAATGTGCTTATTTCACCTAGATGTTTATTTCACCGTGATCAGTGAAAGGACTATTTTGTTTCAAAATTAATTACTACTAAAATAGATTGAGGTTATAAATTATTAGTACTTTGCTAGTAAACAATACAGTACGGATTTCATATATTTGAAAGCATTGTTTAGGGTTTTCTTAAAAGAATTTATATTACATTTATAAAAGCAATACAATTAGTGTGCGTTCGGCAAAACAGTTTCCACTCGGAGTAAGAATATGCATGGAGAGAGAATTAATATTTTTACCCAACCTATACAAATTTGCAATAAACCACCTTTTCCGGGTTTTTACGTCGTATATACCATGAGAGGGAAAGAGACAAGAAAAGCCTTCACTTAATATTGCAGCACTTCTAAGTATGTGAGAATGTTCTCCGTCCGCGCTAACTTCACATCATCGAGTCGTATAACTTACGTAAACGGATTTTGAGGTCATTTCCTATATTTGTGTTGATTAAAAAACTTGCAGTGGTTATAAAAATAAATCAAACATGATGGTGATATGCGCTATGCGTGAATGTTCAAATAAGATCAACCAAAGATTATAAAACAGCACTTTTCAGAGGTATTTCAACAGTTTTAAATATTTTTGACCGAACCTTTAGAATTTTCACATTTTTAATGATATAAAGACATAAAATCAACAAAAATCCATCATTATTTAGGCAAACCTTCTGTTATCACTGTTTGTGTGATGTTTTGACTTTATAAATCATTTTAATGTTGTATTGATATTGTTTTCTTCAGTGTGTTCAAATATGTTTATTAAAAATGTCCGAATTCCATGTGGACGGTAACGAACAGGCTATCTAACATCCTTTAACATTTCTTTGTCTCTTTCTATCAAGTCAGTATAAAGTCAACCGACCTGACTACACTGTTTGGCAAAGGTACCTCTCCATATATTCTTACTCCAAGAGTTTTCACAAAGGTGTTTAATGTCAGATGTTTGTTGATCCAGCAGGCGCCATCTCTGGAGGATCGGGCGAGTTGACCTTGGACCCTAATTGATACAGATGGGATTGTTCATCTTTCTCAAGCACGTAGGCAGAGGATCTCAGGTCGACACACACAACAGTGGACCAACAAGTATAGCGCTAATATGACAGGATCAAGTACTTTAATAAAATGTTTAAATTTCTCCTAGCAAGGGAGACAGAGGATGGACCGCCTATTTTGGTACGCCCTCCTTGCTTCATCCATCTTTTTTTTTTTGACAGTCAGATCGAAAAAACTACATGGCTCACGATAAAAATAATATGCTTTGTAGCTTAAAATAGGTGTTAACCAAGACATATCCAGACGGACAAATAGGAGCAATATCATGCCACCAGAGCTCAAAATTCATAAGTTTCTAGTAAGACACGCAAATAGATATTGTGTTTTAAACTTATACAAAAAAATAAAAATTAAGGCTAGTTTTTTCTTTAAAGTGAATACCGCAAAAGTCCCAACTGCTCCCAACTGTCTGGAGCTAGTGGGACTATGGCATCCCCAATTGTGGTATTTTGTAAGGCTGAAGGTAGTGGGGAAGAGAAGGAGATAGGGAAGAGGAAGGTTGGGAAACAGCTGGCTATTCAGATCTGGTCATCAAACAAGGCCAAAGCCATTTCAAGCAACCTTTCGATTCTGAATGGTGGTATTTTACCAGAGCAATACTTAACATATTAATTGAATAACATTTGTTTGCGCACGTTGGGATTTGAACCCGCGACCTCTGAATTCGTAGTCGAGTGTCTTAACCACTCGACCACAGAGGTTGCCAATGGAGGTAATCGTCATTACACCGCGTAAGGTATGTGGCATAAACTACGGGCATTTCCATACAAAAATTATATCTTATGATAAACTCGAAAAAAAATTGATATTTCAACATTGAATAATTTTTTTAAATACAAATTCTGCTACTTTTGATTATGCCACACAACAAAGGGACATAGCGGAAATTAATAAGCATATTTAAACAATATAATATTAATAATTAAATGTCGATTTGCAATAATTTGAAAAAAATCCGTAAGCTTGTACAAAGTTATTGTTTTATTTCATTGAATATGTCAAACTAAAGTGATTGCTTTCCACGAAAATATGTAATACAATAATATCAACCTTTCCTTAACTATGATGTGTAACGACTACACATTGCTTCTAATAACTTTAATATCTCTAAAACCATCATAGATACTGGCTTCAGATTCTAGGTATTCCTTCATAATACATTAACGCATTGAATGAAAAAAAAGTGTTTATGTTAATTAGCACTTATCGGGCACATACGAGATATTTTGTGAAAATAGGGAATAAATTCACCAATAAAATCAAACGCTGCTAGTGTTTGCCGTAAGTATATTCATTTTAAAAAACCGCTATGGGATGCAAAGATACGCGAAGAGTGTGCGGGGGAGAGTGGTATCTACCCAAGGCAGTGTAGTCAGTTTTTGATGATTTTTACCTGACTCGGCGGACCTGGGCGTGGCTAAGACTAAGGATTAGGGTATTTGTACATCCATTCATATCGACATAGTGTTTTTGTTTATTCGTATAACCACAGTATTGATATCAACAAAAATATAGCATCTAACCAAAAAAACTGTTCAGTTGTGTCAAGTTTAGTGGCATAATAAAAAATGTGGGCGGAGTCCCGCGGTGACCCAGGAGCCCAAGATCATTGTGACAGTACATAGAAGCGGAATATTATATTTGCTGTCTCTTTCTCTCTCATGGCGTACGACGTAAAAACCCGGAGAAAGTGATTTATCGCAAGTTTGTATCGGTTGGGTAAAAAGAATTAGCTCTCTCCATACATTGTTTCTCCAAGCTTCAGCCTCACAAAATTCCCGGATTAGGGATACCATAGTCTCACTGGCTTCAGATGGTTCGGAGCATTCACATCTCACTCTTACTTGACTTCGCTATATGGGAATCCGCCAAATGGAATCTCAGTTCGCAGTTGTGCTTTTTCATTAGAGTTGAAACATACACAGTGCTAGACCCACAGCGCGTACCATTTACCGCCAGTGGCCAGTAGCTTTCGGGCATCTCTCGGAGGTGGTCCTCTTTCCCGTTTTGTGAGCGTCAGCCGATGATTTTTTCATGTTTTCAGCTTTTAAATTTCAATTAGTATCACTGTTGACTTCAAATATGATTCATTTAAGCGATTGGCTATGAATATCCTTATTTTTATGATTTAAATCGCAATTTTTTACCTATGTAATGATTACACAACGCCGGGGCCGGAATAACAATTTAGCACAGTAAGGGGAACGTTAATAATATTGTGTACATTATACGAAGAAAGCACCCTTTAATCATTATTCAAATACCCATACAACATAATATTTCATTCCCCTTTGATTACCCTTCAGTGAGTGAGTTTAATGATATCTCTCGATATTAAATTGTGTCTTACAGTAAGGAAACGAGACATACATTTTCCACTGTTTTGACGAATGAGAAATCATAGTCGAGAGAAATAAATGGCGAAGACGAGATGTGAATTGAAAACGGTCCCCCTAAATCTGCCAACGAAATATTTAAATTTCAGAAAAACAAAGAAAATTCCTTTGAAGAAGTAAATTCAACGGAGAAATTTTCTGAAGCGGTTCTTGGACTTTTTTGTTTTTCGAGGACATATAAAAGGCAGTTCACGAGTCAAGAGGCAAGAGAAGTTAAACCTTCGACTGTATGTACCAATGTACTAAGTACCAAGGAAGGAATGTTTTATATAATTCACAAATAATAACTCAAATCACCAAATACCATTATTCTAAGCTTGAAAAATATGATGTCAATTTTCTTAAACACCTTTTAGAATACATTTTAAGTTTTGCTAGGAAATCTTTTTTTATGTGTGACAGCTGCTTTACCTTCCGGATGCATTGTCAAACAGATCCCCACTAATCAGCTTATATCAAATGCATAAATACCTTTCTACCCAATTACCCGAAAGAAAATATTTGAAAATGGTTTTAATTAAACGCCTGTCTCGACTCCTCCTAGTGCGACATTAACACTAGGTTTACGGGCATTTTTATATGCCTATTTCTACGGGCATCCGTCACATTGGCGGATAAACACAAATACTGTTTAAATAAATGTTTTGTTTAACTAAAATTAGACTCTACGTCTCCACACACTGACTACAACTCTATAACTGAAGATAAATTTATTTACTTACACTAATGCAGCCGTATGGTCAACTTCGCCAGACTTCCATCCTCGAAGAGACCTTTTTTATTGCCCCATAAATCATAATGCGCCGAATGTGTTACGCAATGAACGCGTATTTGTAATTTGGGTTTGAAACAAAATATCCTTCACACCGATGATATTATTGCTTCAAAAAAATTGTTACACTATGATTATTTTATTTTAGGAGTAATAATTTCACAAATGGGACATATTTAAAAGCGTTATTTCAATTTGACGGTTGTCTGACGTGTACGTAGAGATATATAGCGACTAGATTTAAAAAAATAAGAAGTTTCCGAAAGTAAAAATACAATACAGTCAAATTTGGTTATAACGAGCGCGAAGGGACCAACCAAATTTGCTTTTTATAGCCATTACATTATAACCGTAGGTAGGTAAAAAAAAGTACCTACTTACTAAAATCGATATTTACACCAGGGTATGAAAGCTTGCATATTATAAAGGAACATATTTTTGTAATTACGAAAATCATGCTTAACTAACTACGAAATGATTTAATTTATGATTACACTAATTATTATAATAAACTGTACGCACAGTGCTGGATAGAAATGTTTCTTAGAGCGACAACTATCGCGGATTATAAACCCTCCGTACCGGTCGGGCGGCTTTTTTTTGTCTTGTTTATGACATTATTCGACTCTTTTGAGAATTGGGTTTTTTTCTCATACCCGGGCGCATTGAGTTGACAATATTATTTGGACGTTATATTAGTGAAGCAACCTCGTTATAACCCCACACGGTTGTATGAAAATAAGCCCGAACCAACATATTATTAAGTGATTGCTCATTATAGCCGTGACCTCGTTATTACCGTGATCGTTATAACCAAGTTCGACTGTATAAATTTACACTATTCAATTGTAATAAGTAAAATTTGCAAAGCAAATCGGAAATCAGTCAATTTGACGGATGCCGTAAAGCTAGTGTTAATAGACATTTAAATAATGTAAATGCCTAATAGATACGTTATTTCACTCTCTTTTCTCTACCTTATCCGATGTTATCGGGTTACAAGACAGCACACTGGCAACTTCAACACGCAGGAAATAATAAAATCAATACGCATCATCACGTTCCTGAATTATTTGCCTGGCAACATATTATTGAATGCCGATCCGGTTCAATCCGTGGTAACCACAATTTCCCAGGATGGTGGTGCAGACTGCAGAGAATCGTAGATCGATATTTTTCAAATTACGCTGAAATGTCTGTCAGCGATGGAGGCATTATTAATGGACAAAGTATGTTGGTTTACCCGCATGGAACAATGTCAGAAAACAGTGCCAACTTTACTTGATTACCATTTATGATTAATGGAAAGGATTACCGATTCGACCTTTACAACTTACGCATTTGACTTTGAGACGGAGGTTTGCGGGTTGAATTCCAGTGTAGCTCTCAAATATATTACAATCTCTATTTAATTTAATAAATTATAAGCGCTGCCATAGCTGTGTATTATAGCGGCGATTGTTAAGATTGACAAATCGCCAGAAAAAGGTCCACAGTTTTGTGAACGACGTTGATATTTATTTAATAAATAAAATGAAGATACGTTTGATATAAAAACGTTCGGGATACCAATAACCAACAATATGTGAATTTCAACGCTTGGGACCAATTGGCTACATAATTTAAATTAGGTACCTACTCGCGACCTTGCGAGTTGGATTTATTGTATTTATATTCACTGTTTACCCTTTTTTACATTGAATACGGCACAAGAGTCCCAAATGCTCCCAACCGTCAAGATCCAGTGGATTTATAGCATCCCTAATCGGGGTATGTTGTGAGGCTAAAGGTAGTGGGGATGGGAAGGATATAGGGAAGGGGAAGATTGATAAGTACCTGGCTATTCAGATCAGGTCACCAAACACGGCTACAGTTATTTTGTTTATAGTGAATACCGCACAAGAGACCCAACTGCTCCCAACCGTTTAAAGCGAGTGAGACTATGGCATCACCAATAAGGGTATGCTGTGAGGCTGAAAGTAGTGGGCAGGGAAGGAGATTGGAAAGAGGAGGGTTGGGATCTTCAATCTTTTAGATTAGATTCTGAATGGTGGTCTTTCGCCAGGGCGATACTAAGAGTACCTATCACTCTGGAACGTGCAACAACTATACTGTATACTATTTTATATTAATTAAATGTGTTATGACACATATTATTTGAATAAAAGCTGTTTGCGCACGCCGGGTTTGAACCCGCAACCTCTGGATTCGTAGTCAACCGTCTTAACACTCAACCTCGGAGGCCGTCAAATATATTTGAACAAATGATTTTCACACGGCTGACGAGAATAAAGAGAAAACGATAAATTATTTACGATTGAAATGTAAATCTTTTGTATTAACAAAAAGCAATATTACCCAGCATTATTGTACCTGGACACTAGGTGGCGTAGGTGTTTTTGCGCCATCATTCTTTTCACGCGAGAATAGATAATAATAACATGTATTGTACATTTTCTATCTTCAATCCAATGAATGTGCTTGGAAAAACGCCGGAGTCCTTTATTTCTCTTGCGAAGATTTATGACGCCGTAGTCTCCGAGAGCGAAATTTATTTATTAATAAGGTTCGGTATTATTTTTTTGAAAAGAAAATCACTCTCCGGTCTATCTGTAACTTCAGAGGTTAACTAACGATGACATGATAAGAAACATGGCTACATTGATGAAACTGAAAGATACTAAATAGAATATTTTGATATAAGTTAGAAAAAAGAAATTAAAAATGATTTTTCGAGAACTTCTAAATCAAGATGCTTAAAAGGTCTTAATATAGTTAATACCTAGAATTATCCTAGTTGGTTTTTTAGATCACTTCATTTGTGTATTCTAATGTACAAACTTTAACATACGAGGCCTGTTCAAAAGAAAAGGTGAATTTTGAATTTTCGCGGGCTGTGTACATTCAAATATCGTTTTTTTTTGTTATGTTGTTACACATATGTTTATCATGTGTTAGCATTATCAGCCATTTTGGATTAGTGGTTTGTTTTTGACAACTGGAAAGGTTAGTCACGTTTTTGTGTGTTCTTCGATTTTTTACTTTTGAAAAAAATGGATCAAAGAATATGTATTAAATTTTGCGTTAAAAATGGAATAAAGTGCTAAATTAAAAAAAATATATAGTGCATTGCAGTAATTTCTTTGAATTTGGTTGTATATTTGATTGAGTTTGTGTAATAATATGTGCGTATAACAATTTTTGCCCTTATTTTTGACAGAATTTTTTTTTCACATCTTTTCATGACCCAAGAAAATAATTGCCAGAGTTTTTTACTTACGAAATAGTTACGAATCCATAAGTAATTTTAGAAAAAAAAATAATCGCCTCTAATTTCGGATATCCGAATCTCGACTGTCAACAAGCAATTGCATTTTGATAAATAGTTTCATCTGAAGATGAATTTTTGAAAATAAAACAATAAAATCAGGGGAAGATATGATGGATTACTTTATCGCATAACATTATGGCAATAATTTTTCTTTAGCATGATATTTTATTGATTCATTACCGAATACTAAAGAAATAAATGAAACAATAAACACGCTTTCATACCATATCATCCTTCATTCCAACTGGACGCCCGCCCACACAGCGTAGAGTGAATAATGTCTTAATAAATACAAACGCGAATAATGGCACAATGCAGCAGAGGCAAATATATGGCATTCCTTGACAGCTGACATTTACTGTCACACGCGACAATGTGACGGTGACAGTGGGAGAACTAACATGACTAGCTGTGGTACTCCAAGTGTGTGGTATATGACAACTGCAAGTATTCACCTGACCCCACCTGGCGGCCATCGGCAGAAGCTCTTCACACAACTTTAAACCGTGTTAAAACAATTGGATACTTTCTCATTGTGTTACCTAGACTTGGATGCCGCAATAATAATTCATCTAAAACACAGTAAAGAGGATAAAGTATACTAGAAATTCAATTAAATTATGTTATTCTTTAAAAAACATTACAACAACTTTAGAGGATTTTTTAAAGAGATGTTGAATGTAAAATTTATTCAGGTTGTACAACTAAGTACAATGCATACATTATAAAAAGAGAGAGAGAAAAATAAAAGTGATTAAAACAAGCTACGCATGTTTTGGAAATTTGATAAATAGACATGATGCATAGATAATAAGCAGTTATTAAACAATTTATTTTATTTTCAAAGGCAGTTTCATTGACACAAAATATGTAAAATAGATCGGTAACAAAAATGGGTGTAGTCTTAAACAGCGCGCTTTTCAAATTTAGAATTCGTTAATTGAAATTATCAAATTTAAAAAACAAATCTTTTCAAATCCTTACCTACCTAATAAAGTACCTACCTATAATTATTCAATCAATTTTCACTAAAATAACCTAAAATGTATTATATCCATATGAAATTCATTTTGTATCACGAAAAATAAAGTTTAAGAAACCCATGATAGTACTCTCTCCCTAAGCACGAGAATGTCTCAATTAGGGAGGTAATTATCATAAACTAGAAACTAGGCATTGTTTATTAATTGTATTTATATTATACCTACTGTTGGTATTAAGTAAAAACTGTTCATTATGTAAAATAAATTCAATAAATAAAATAAAATAACGTGTTGTAGCAGACATTATTCTACATTTGAAATAGGTGGTTTAAAGCAAGTAATATTTTTCTTGGCAAGTCAAGTTCATCTCGTTGTTTTTCACGGTTAATGACTTCTTTAATATTATAAACCACATCGTTTCCCAAACAAAATTACTGTTTACCTAATAGTGCAACGATTGCCAACTTTCTTTCATAATAATAGTCAAACTAATCGTATATACAGTATATCTTACTGGCAACACTCAACGACGTCAGAGAAACAAAGTATTCCTTGCTGCCACGGTCATAGCCCTGAATTTAAGCAGGTGTGAGATGTACTCCAGGTACGAGGGCACGAAAATAGGCGAGAAGTGAACTTGACCTAAAGAATACTGCAGTACTATGCACTTCTCAGTACCTACTGCCGTTTTCACGATGACACCAATACCAAAATAAATATTATGGGCACGTTTATAATTAGCAGTGAAGTGCGGTGCATAGTAATTTATTCATACTTGGTTTTAACAGATGTTCTCTCTTACGTGAGAACAATCCAATTATTAAACATATATTTGTTTTTAAACTACAAATACTCAGACAAAGGATACATATAATATAAAATTACAAAAAACTCACTCCATGATAAATGACATAAATAGAAACAAGAGACAAAAGTTATACAAAATAAAATTAGCCCAATCATTGTTACATATTTTTAAGCAATGGCAGGACATTTTTTTTTAACTGTACAAATTATCGATAAAAAACGTCTACATTAGGACACTCTATCTTATTATATAGTCGACATATTTGAAACAGAGGGCTAAAGTAGGCAATATAATTTCTGAATGTACTCAGGTGGAATGGGCTATGACGTCTTAAACAATAAGAATTAGGAACATTTATTTCAAAACTGCTAAGACACAATGTAGTATCGAGATTATTGTGAATTATTTTATGCAAACATATATACATAATGTATTCATGTGTGTATGGTTCGTATTGATGGGATGCAGTTTCAATAAAAAAATTGTAACAACTTTAAAAACATATTTACACCTACGAATTACATTAAATATATTTTTTTAAATCTGATATTTGACATCATTACAACGATACAGTAAAATTCTCCACCTGATATAATATTTGTATCGCTTTGGACACTAGCGCCATTTCCCATCTTGAGTAGTGATACTTCGAACTAATTTTTCAACTGTGTTTTAATGTGTTTACCACACACAAGTCCTAATTTCCCGGAGCCAGTGGGACTATGGGATCTCCAATTTGGGGAATGTAAAGCTGGGGGGAGCCTTAGAGGAATAATATTACTCCAAAAATAATAGATTTGTACATATTTTCGCAAGCCACAGATAACTATGAGCAGATATTGCTTTGATTTAAAGTGAATACCGTACAAGAGTCCCAACTGCTCTCAACCGTCTGGAGCCAGTGAGACTATGGCATCCTCAATTAGGGTATGTTTTGAAGCTGAAAGTAGTGGGCAGGGAAGGAGATTGGGAAGAGGAGGGTTGGGATCGTCAATCCATTTCAAGCAACGTTTCGATTCTGAATGGTGGTCTTTCGCCAGGGCGATACTAAGAGTACCTATCACTCTGGAACGTGCCACAGCTATACTGTATACTATTTTATATTAATTAAATGTGTTATGACACATATTATTTGAATAATCCTCAATTAGGGTATGTTTTGAAGCTGAAGATAGTGGGAAGGGAAGAATATAAAGAAGATGAAGGTCGGGAAGTACCTAGATATTCAGATCTGGTCACTAAACACGGCTAAAGCTATTTCCAGCAACTTTTCAATTCTGAATGGTGGTCTTTCATCAGGGCGATACTTAGAGTATCTACCACTTTGGAACGTGCCGCAAATATAGGATATATAAATGTGAAATATGTTAATGAAATAAAATTTATTAGCGCTCGCCGGTATTGGAACCCGCGACCTCTAGATTCATAGTAGAGCATCTTAACCACTCGACCACAGAGGCCGTCAAATGCGGGTTCTTCGAAACATAAAATCATCATACGTTGGGTAAAGGTGGTCATGTATACATCGGAAGGTGAAAGCATTGGACTCAGTGAGAAAATATCACATCGATATGACATTAGAGTCAGATCCGTCCACGAAAGGCTTCGATGAGCACAGTGAAAGTGGATACGTAATGCTAGTGATTATTATCATTGCGTTTTGCTGTTTACCTGCGTAATTGGCACAATATTTTTGACCGAAAACTAATTTATGACAAAAATCAGACGAATTATTTTACCAGATTACGTCAACTGTTTTAGTATTGAATTATATAAAATATTGGCTATGTATCCAATATTGGGTGCCCTTTTGCTTAAATAATGCAAAAATCCTGAATATAGCACGCAAATACGTTTCCATAATGAGCTGTAGAGCTTTTAAATATCCAATTAACTGGTAAAAAATATTGGTATTCTCAATATTTTTCAATTAATCAACAGTAAAAATAGGGGTGAAAAAAAGTAGTCTGAACTTTCTAGTATTTCTTAACTACTCATCATGAGTTTTGAAATATATATTTGACTGTAAAAAACATGAAGAGATACCGCTTTGTTTTTTTACATATTTTCAATTGTTCAACAATAAAAAAGATCTTTTAATTTTTTATAGTTGATACCGCACGAGAGTCACAACTGCTCTCAACCGTTTAGAGTCGGTGGGACTGGTACCCCTAATTGGGGTATGTTGTGAGGGTGAGGGTAGCGGGGAGGTAAAGGATATTGGGAAGAGGAAGATTGGGAAGTACCTGGCCATTTCAAGCAACGTTTCGGTTCTGAATGTATAGGTTATATGAGTATCTACCATGGAATTTGTTGGTCAACTTGTTTCAGCTTGCAACGTCATTTCTATCATGATCTACGAAGATTTAAGAGTAAAAAAGCTGTAATTATCATGTTTGTTTCTAAGTAAAAAAAAAATTTTGGAATTATATTCCGACAAGAGTGTTGATAATAATAATCTGGTGAAACTATAAAAATTCCTTTAAATAGGTGGCAATCTGTTTTTCTCTAAAATACCGACCAGCCGTATTACAAAACCATGGAAATAAATAATTAAATCAAACGAATTTTCATATCACATGATCGTAATTTTTATTATGAAAATGTGTATGGAAATGGCGTCGATACGCCCACACGTTAAATACGTTATTTTGAACTTAAATTAAAGTCAGCTGTTCCACCTTCGCTCGAGTTCAATTGGTACACGTGATTTCACGCGCGAACAACAACACATTATGATAATCAAAATCGAAAATACATAACATTATGTATTCATTAAAAGCATTAACTTTATGGCTTGCCATAATTATAATCTAAATAAATTAATTTGTTTTAAACCACTTTATTTTAATATCGACCGGTTTCGATATTACCTACCCTTCCATCACCAGGAAAATATTAAAACTAACATAATATACAAAATACTAACAGATATACGATAGATGACAGATTTTTGAGTTAAGAGTTAACTCGTTTCTAAGAACTAAATTAAAAAAAGAAAAAAAATGACATTTCAAAAAAATACTTAGCTCTAAATATTTATAATACCGAATCAATTAATATTATCAATAATACCTGGTATCGTGATAATATCTTACTGCATGTGCAGTAAAACCTGTGTATAAGGTTCCCGTGCATCAAGTTTTCACGGTTAACTGAAATGAATAAATGGCCTAATTTGGAACCCGCATAATATAAGGTTTTCCCATACACCTCTACCCGAGAGGAATTTTATCAGTTAACCTTATAAAAGAGTTTCACTGTATCACTAGTTAAGTACCAACTATGTACGTATACTCGTACATATGTATATCTCTCCTGCAACACTGTGTATATAATAGTATTTACACCGAATGTTGCGAGACCTACCCGAAAAACTTTAATTAACGCTTCCTGAGCTTATTTGGAGTAAAAATTGTAGATGTCATTTTAGTCTCATAACATTTGTTGTTGCCGCCCAGCCCCCGCTCCGACCATTACTGTCCAATGCCGATTTTTTGTTGTTTTTTACGTGAAAAAAAAAATGTCACCGGACACCGAAATGTCAATAGATGGCATGTTAGTCTCCGATGATCACATTATATATGCAAACAATTTTGTACATACATTAAATTAATATTATTTTTGTACCTATTACGTATGTCAATACAATATCATGTTTTATTTTTTGCATAGAATAATAAGGCTTAATTCAGCTAAATTCGGTATAAAAAGGAAAAAAAAACATGTATGGGAAAAGGAGAGAATCAAGAATTGTAGTGAATTTATGATATATTTATATATTAAACTAAAATATGTTTGAATAAAAAAAAAAGCAAATAAAAAAAATTGCAAATTAAAGAAACAGGCGGAAAACCTCTGTTCGGGTTAAATATATGAATTAATCATTATTTGAGAGATTTCTTCATTTAAAATGCTTCCTTTATATAATAAAGTATTTTTTCTTTGTTATAGATGTGTAAAATATGTGATCTTGAGTTATCAGTCATCAGATATAAAATTTAGGTAAGCTAAATAGTATTTAGTTGACAGAATATAAAAATAGGCTTCGGGTCTTCCACGGGCCACCCGTCCCGCCATATCGGGGCTCCGAGATATCCCGGAAATGATGTGTCACACAGGCGGAAGTGGCCGTTCCTGCCCTCACAGGAAGGAGGAAGCGCCTACCCTTAGCTCTACACTCTCGACCGCTACACTCCCTACCTCTATAGCAGGGTTGGGGAACCTGCTTTTCAATAAATACAAATTTTAAAGAAAAACCGAGATATAAAAAAGGCAATTTTAAATACCGTTATATTTAATACCATGACTGTTGAATTAAGAACATGATGTTAATCATGTGAGAATGAAAACAGTAGGACGTTTTTTTGCCGTAGCAGGCCCCACAGCTTTTAATAACCTCCCTTCACATTTGCGAAAGATCGACAGCTCAACTGAGTTCAGAGCAAAACTAAAGACTTACCTTTTTAAATTATCATACCCACAATAACTTCAATTTGCTTTACTGGAGTTTTGATCACTCAGTTCAAGTGTTATACTTAGTTTACTATTGCTTTTTACGTTTTAGGTTCGACAACACGGGCAACAACCATTACATATATTTGTTAATTTAATATGTTAGTTGTAAATCACTAGTTATAAGTATAAGGCATAAGTTTATATTCAGTCTTAGTTTTAATATTATGTTTATTATGTTGTAAAGCGCCCTTGAGGTGATATTTCTGTCACGAAAATGGCGCTATATAAATCAGCCAATTATTA
This sequence comes from Drusus annulatus, assembly GCA_022651775.1. Lineage (NCBI taxonomy): Eukaryota > Metazoa > Arthropoda > Insecta > Trichoptera > Limnephilidae > Drusus > Drusus annulatus. The sequence continues at coordinate 1,280,354 of JAGWCC010000036.1, read as the reverse complement.
TTATTATTAAGATTCCACGCGCAAGGCAGCGAACCAATCAAAAGCGTATATGTGAGTTGTGTTCCAGTGATGTTGGGTGAGGTTTGCTTTAAGTTAGATTTTGAGTGAGATATAACAGTTTTAGAATATTTTTTTACAAAATAAAATCGAGTGTCTAAAGACAGAAATGGACTAAGTGACAAGCGCTACATTTAGGCAAAAGAAAACAGTAAAAAAATGAGAATAAGGACTCTCCTCAGCGGGAAGAGGAATCAGATAGGCATGACCCCACTGAGAGACGCCTGTGTTTTCACTGCCTGGGAAATTCTGGTCCTCCATCAATAGGATAAGGTGTTGGTATCCGTTGTACCCACATGGTGCACAGGTGGGGCCTTTAAGAGCCGGCGTTGTGTGAATGCGGTGGGGTGCATCTCACCGCACATGTGATCAACCTTGGAGTAATAATATGTATGGAGAGAGCTAACTATTTTTACCCAACCTATACAAATTTACGATAAATCACTTTCTCCGGGTTTTCACGTCGTAACCCGTGAGAGTGAAAGAGACAAAACAATTTGTCACACAATGTCGCACCACTTTTAGGTGTGTTAGTATGTTTTCCGTCTCCCGTGTCTCCAACGACTCCGCCCACTACGTCTTGTTATGCGACATAACTCAACGGTTTTCGAGGTTATATCCTATATTTTTGTTGATAACAATACTGGGAAAAAAATGTTATGCAAATAAACAATACATTATATCGACGTGTGCTATGAATGGATGTAAAAAGGTGTGTCCATGAAAAGCCTAGCCACGCCCGAGTCAGGAAAAATCAACAATCCTGACTACACTGTTTCGCAAAGCTATCCCTCCTAATATATATTTGATGTGAGTGATCAACGAATGCCCGCTCCATTGATTCCCCGGTGGAATTGTTGGGGTTCTGAAAAATCTATTATTTTAGCTTGGAGGAGTCGATATACAATTTGAAGTGCATCTAATTGAAGTGTCTTCAATGTGGCCTTATCAAGATGCGACCAACTTAAAGCGGCCTTCCTACGTGAAAAGGTTCTCCACCCTTACCCTGGAGCCTCCCAGACACGTGCCTCGCGGAGCTCCCTCTACACCCAATTATTATTTTAAGATAAGCCAAAAAAATATAATAATACTAATAAACCTTCAACTTTGAAATTCTAATATTGTATTTACCGAGGTTGTTTGTTCGACAGATTGAAATTTCAGGCCGGGTTGTTTGTTTATGGATGGGAAATGCGACTTTAAAAAGAAAAGTAACAAGCTATGGTGTACACCTTTAATGATGATTACTTGCCAAGTCAACCTTTTCTACCTGAAAGTAAAAATCTAACGTACGATCTGAAGGGGGGTGACGTAGTTGCCCCACTTGATATTGCTTGTTAAAACGTTTTCATGAAATAATATTGGGTTTAAAAAAAAAAATTATAGTGAATACCGCACAAGAGTCTCAACTGCTCCCAACCGTCTAGAGCCAGTGATACTATGGCATCCCCAATCGGGGATGTTGTGACGCTGAAGTTAGTGGGGAGGAAAATGAGATGGGGAAGGTGAAGGTTAGGAAGTACCTGGCTATTTAGATTTGGTCACCAAACACGGCTAGTCATTTCAAGCAACTTTTCGATTCTGAATGGTGTACTTTCACCAGGGCGATGCATAGAGTATCTACCACTCTGGAACGTGCCGTAAATCTACTATATATTATTTTATATGAATTAAATGTGCTACGACGCATATTAATTAAATAAAATTAAAAATTAAATAAGTAAGTAATATTTGTCTAAGATATCTCACAAAACTCTTGTTCGGGTGACATTATAAACGGAAGAACGGGAGTGTTATTTAAAAAAAAAAAAACTAGTAGTTATTGATGAACATTGTATTTGAAAATAACGATATTTTCCAAAAGGTCTGAAAATTATTCTGCCTGCAAGTCGAACAGTATAATTGCAAAGTTAGTTAGAGGCAAAACACACCGTAGATTAGGCGAAATAGATTCTCAAAAGTAACTAAAATGTCAGAGGAACAAAATTGGCTAACAGTAAAACAGATGCTAACATTAAACACATTGATGTTTTTACATAAAATGAAGAACAACTTGTTACCAAAATATTTTTCTGACAATATTATCTACAATGTTGATATTCATAAATATAATAAAAGGGCATGAAAAAAAATAGAATACCAGAAAATAATAAAGCCAACCCACAAAATAGCTTACTATATAAAGGGATGAAATCTTATAAAGCGCTACCGGAAACCATCAAAATTATGCCAATCAATAAATTTAAAATAGCCTGTCAAAACTATTTAAAATGCATATAAATCAAAATAATAATTAGTGTATAAGTTAACTAACTAACCATCACACCGTTTCCCCGCAGGGGTAAGCAGATAGGACGGACCGCCATACAACTCTGTCTTGGCACACACTTCTTGCTTCATTTACATTCATGCATCGTCTTATACATACTCTTCTGTTATTCTGACTCTTCACATGACCCGATTCAAGTATTTGATTTACTTGATCGTGCCATGTCTTTCTCGGGCGTCCTCGACTTCTTCTTCCATTCACTTTCGCATCATATATTCGTATAAGTTATAAGTTAAAATGTTATAAAGTCAAAAAGAAAATGAAATAATTAGCTACTTGTAAGCTTGAATGTACAAAGTAACTAATATAAAATAAATTAAAGTATGATTGTTAATCAGTCGATTTTTTCATCGGTTCGACAAAATTTATTTATTTATTTTATTTATTTATTATTTTACTTGACAATACATTTTTTTGTTGGTTGGTATAATTGCCCATCCCACTAGGCATAAGCCTGTGTTGGGATGGCAATTTGCAAAAGTAGTTTTTTTAGCTACATAGTGACATGTTAATATCGAAAATATAGTACATACATAATAAAAATAATATAAGTAAATGACAATTTTGAAGATATAGAATCTACATATTAAGGACTAAATTAAACTTGGTTTTTAAGGTGAGTAATGATATTGCTTTTAAAGATGCTTTTGGTTTGTATGTTTTTGATGGTGTTGGGCAGAGAATTGAATTGCTTAGCGGCGTTGTACTTAAAACTTTTTTGTCCGTAAGCGGTTTTATAGGCTGGGATATTAAAGAATTTTATGTGTGACTGCCTTAAGGTTCTAGAAATGTTCATTTCTTCAAACATTATTGGTGCAATAGGATATTTTTTGCGAATAGTTGTTTCAAGTTTAGGACGTCTAGCTCCTTAAAAAAATTCGGTGCTCGTCCTTAAAGGAACTTAAAGGATAATTGTAAATTGATCGGAAAGTTTAGGTAATCTAACTCGTATCCGGGCGATTTTCACGATTACAAAAAATAATGACGATCGAAGCATTTTAAATCAGCTAAGAATTCTTTCTAATAACAAACCGCCATCTATCTGCAAAAAGCATTCGTAAACAAACAAAACGTTTGGAATGCGAGATTACTTCTAGAAGAAAGTGCTGAGTGAGGTCAGGATAAATTAAAATCGTTAATCGTCGCCTTACAACCAAAATTGGACGTATTCTTGGTGTGAGAATATACGAGTATATGGAGAGGTACCTTTGCGGAACAGTGTAGTCAGTACTGTTGACTTTATACTGACTCGGATAGAAAGAGACAAATGTATGTTAAAGAAAGTTGGATAGCCTATTTGTTACCGCCCACATGTAATTCGGACATTTTTAATAAAAAAATATTTAAACACATTAAACAAAACAATATCAATACACCATACAAATGATTTATAAAGTCAAAATATCACACAAACACTAATATTAAAATTCTAAAGTTCGGTCAAAAATAATTAAAACTTGAAATACCTCTGAAAAGTGATGTTTTATAATCTTTGTTTGGTCTTATTTGAACATCCACGCATAGCACACATATCACCATAATGTTTGATTTATTTGTATTGCAAGTTTTTTAGTCAACACAAATATAGAAAATAACCTAAAAATCCATTGACGAAAGTTATACGACTCGATGATGTGAAGTTAGCGCGGACGGAGAACATTCTTAGGTACTTAGAAGTGTTGCAATATTATGGGACGACTTTTCTTGTCTCTTTCTCTCTCATGGTATACGACGTAAAAACCCGGAGATAGTAATTTATCGCAAGTTTGTATAAGTTGGGTAAAAATATTTAGCTCTCTCTCCGTATATATTCTTACTCCAAGGTAGATACTAACAGGTACTAACTGAATATAAGTAAAATTTCGTACGATGCCTGAGAATTATTTGTAGCAATTAACTAAGATCAACATTGTATAGTAGCATAATAGTAAGCACTTTTATTATTATTTATTATCATTAGGGTGCTATTCCAGTACAAGCAGTGTTGATATTTATCTAAAACCCACACTTCTACCGCGGTTATACGAAATGTTTACACAATCCGTAATTTGGGAGTTACCATCTTCATAAACCTTAATAATATTATGCCTCTTGGAGTTACGACTATTATGTTATGGTTAGGAACCATAGCTTGAATTGAATTTTCCAGCCAAATGAACGTTTGAGAATTTATTGGTCTTGATAATATGACATAGATATTTATACACCGAATAACCAACAAATTACGAATTATACAGAAGTGCGATTTAAAGATGTTGCTATTCTTTAAACATATTTAATGTAAACACGTCCTATGAGGCATTATCACGTGTTTTCGGTTTAGAAAATTGATCGTCGAAAAATATTATAGATGTTTTAATCAAAAACTGCGAGTCGAACACATATTAACCTTTGTTTTTTCAGAGAACTTCTTTAAAAGCCTAGAAATAAACTAGAGATGGTCGATATTCCTGTCCCGGTTAAAAGGAACCGGTTCCAAGCCGGTCACTGGAACCGTCGATATTATTTCTCCGAGGAACCGGTTCCACAGTTCTATGTTTTTGTTGATTTGCTAGTACTTTTTTAGGAACAAACTTTGGTCGATTTGCTAGTACTTTTTTCGGAGAGGATTTTTTGTTGATTTGCTAGTACTTTTCGATTTCAAATCTCTATACCGACTAGTGCTTTTTTTCGGAGAGGATTTTTTGTTGATTTACTAGTACTTTTCGATTTGAAAATTAAAATCTCCTTCGTGGAACTTTTCTGGCACCAGGAACCAATTCCAAAAAGAACTGGATAAATAACCGGTTCCTCGCCGGTCACCGGTAACTGGAACCGCAGGTACACCCAATTCTGATATCTCGACCATCTCTAAAATAAACTAAGTTTCAGAACTGTAAAATCTTCTATTTATGAACCCTTTTTCGGATTTTCTTTTATTGTATAATGTGGCATATTAAGTTTTCTATACTCTGACCGGAAAACATTTCAATATTTGTGCCTGAACTTCATGGGAAAGAATGAAACAAGCTTTTTGTCGATGTTTTTTGCATAAATCGAAACAGGCAGGAGGGGTCAAGTGGAATTTTAGACACTATCGTCACCAGCGTAAGGAGAGCGTGCTTTCGTTCGAGTTTCAAGGACTTTACGAATTGGATCGCTTTAATATGAATATGATAAGCCGTTCTGTTTTATACGCAGGTTCTTTAGGTATCTCTTTTCCTTGTGTTACTTCCAACTTCAAGACTAAACTGGTTAGACACTAATACTCTATGTATTTGTGGTCACTTAAACTTTCAGCCTGACGAAGAAAAGGTTCTATCGAAACCGGTTGACAGTCTAGAAGGCCTCCATGGAATCCAAAGGTTAGCGGGTTCAAACCCGGCGTGCGCAAATAACTTTTATAAAGTATATTTGCGGCACGTTCCAGAGTGGTAGATACTCTTAGTATCGCCCTGGTGAAAGACCACTATTCAGAATCGAAATTTTTTTGAAATGGATTTAGCCATGTTTGGTGACCAGATCTGAAGAGATAAGAACTTCCTAACCTTCCTTTTCCCCTCCCTTTACCTTCAGCCTCACAACATACTTAATTGTCGATGCCATGGTCTTACTGGCTGTAGACGGTTGGGGCAGTTGGGACTCTTGTGCGGTATTCAGTATTAAAAAAATACATATACTCGTATATAATCAGTGGTTAAAAATAGTAAAGGCGTACCGCTGATAGCTCCGTTGTAAGCTTTACCTCTTTCAAATAAAACGTGTGATCCGAAGGGGGGTGACGTAGTTACCCCACTTGATCTTGCTTATTAAAGCGTTTCCGTGATATAATCTTAAGTAATTTGTTTTTGGTAATACTTAGAGAGAAGTATATTTATAATATTTCAGTAATCTTTATCTAAGATATCGCACTAAACTCTCGTTAGGGGTGACATTAGAAGCCCCCTTTGGAACGGGAATGTTAAACGATGCTTATAACAGATATGAAGGGTACAACCTTGGAGTAACAATATATGGAGGGAGAGTTCATTATTTTTACCCAACCTATACAAACTTGCGATAAATCACTTTCTCAGGGTTTTTACGTCGTACACCATGAGAGAGAAAGAGACAACAAATTTCATAGACCGCTTCTATATACTGTAAGGATGATCTTAAGCTCCTGGTTCACGGCGGGACTCCGCCAACATTTTTTATTATGCCACTAAACTTGACACAACTAAACGGTCTTTTAGGTTATATGCTATATTTTTGTTGATGAAAATACTGTGAAAAAGTGGCTGTACGAATAAACAAAAACATCGTGTCGATATGTGATATGAATGGATGTATAAATACCGCAGTCTTAGTCTCAGCCACGCCCAGGTGCGCCGAGTCAGGTTAAAATCATCAAAAAAAAGTCAAAAACTCACTTCACTGCCTTGGATAGATACTACTCTACCAACTCTATGGGTACAACGAAGATTTCAGCGGCAGAACCGTGGAAATTTTTCAAATCTAATAATATTTATACTTAAGTGCTTCTATCCCTCTGTTATGTTTCTAAGTGACGTTGATCTTATTTGCTAACTAAGTGTACTTGCGAGGCAACGAAAACGATTTAAATACATAAGTGCGGATAGTTAGAAAGTCAATGACTCTTGCGAAAATAACTGAGCGCTCCTGGATACACTTAACGTGTAATCTAATTACAATTGAAACTCCAGAAGAGATAACGTCTTTATTTTGTGTTCGTTACAATTAAAAGTTCCGTCTGAACCAATAGCTAATTGGACTACTCTAGACTCCAGAGAGCTACTCATGCCTACTCTGTTGTGTTTCGCTATTTACTTTGTCTGGCTGGGGGCTCTGCTGGCTCTGTTCATCTGAACATTATTTCCAGGAGTTGGCACTTGTCCAACTCCGTTCCGATGCTCCTATATATTGTACATTCTGAAATATAAGCCCATATATTTATATCTCCCCATCCAGCGACGGCTCAGTGGGTACCCAATCTTCTACATAAAGCAGAACATTCTGTCTGTGCGACAAATAAGGAGTACAAAACTCTCAAACATGAAATTCGCACAGCTGGTCTTTTTTATGTTTTATCCCGTACAAGAGTCCCAATTTGCGGCACATTCCAGAGGAATAGACACTCTAAGTATCGCCCTGGTGAAAACCACCATTCAGAATCGAAACGTTGCTTGATTGAAATGGCTTTAGCAGAGTTTGCGACCAGATCCAAATAGCCAGGTACTTTTCCCGACCTTCCTCTATCCCATCAGCTTCCCCTCCCCACTACCTTCAACCTCACAACATACCTTAATTGAGGATGCCATAGTCTCAGTGACTCTTGGCGGTTGGGAGCAGTTAGGACTTTTGCACGTATTGACTATAAAAAAATTTGCTCCCAACCGTCTGTAGCCAGGGGAAATATGGCAACCCCGATAAATTGGGATATGTTGTGAGGCGGAAGGCAGTGGGGAGGAGAAGGAGATGGGGAATAGGAAGGTGAGGAAGTACTTGACTATTCAGATCTGTTCACCGAACACGACTAAAGACATGTTTCAATTATGAATGGTGATCTTTCACCAGGGCGATACTGAGGTTTTTTCCACTCTGTTCGGTCTCATTTTTTCTTTGTCCTCTTAACGTCATTTCTACCATGGGCCTTGGAGATTTAACTTTTTTTAATAGCTAAAAAATAAGGGGACACAATTTGTTTCGTGTTTTTTCAATAAAAAAAGTATTTCTGGAAATCTTGTTGATATATTTGGGTGAAGCTGGGTAGTAAAACCACCCTTAACTATAAGCTAAAAATCCCTTCACGTGATATTTAAAGCATCAAGCGGCATTATGAAATTTGGACAACTTTTTAGTTTGGGTTTTATAGGGCAACGTAACTTTCTCAAGTCGCAATGACATTTCCATCACAAGTAAAAAGTTTTTAAATTATACATTTAAGTATCAAAATGTGAGACAAGTCGCCATTTCGTTTGTCCCATGTGTCTATTTTTCATATTTTTATTTATATTATATTACATAAACAAAATATTTACATCAAAGCATCAAACAAAATATAACATTTAAATCGGCAAATAAATATCTCAAATAGATGTGTTTGCAACATGCTTGGTATACTCTATAAAGCTTATGAATTATTTAGTTACAAACAACAATGTTTATTTATCTATAAATAATATTATATGAAAAGAGGTTTCGACAGAATAATGTTGATATCTCAGGTACACTCCTGATACTGAGAGATCCGTTGTATTCTCTCTTTCTGTTACATGCTTTACTTATGAAAAAGCGAGAGGTTATAGCTAAGTATCAGTGGCGTGCCTAGGGTAATCCTAGCAATACATATTCTTCTTCAAGAGCCCTCTGGCGTTTTGTTTTGAACATAGGCTATTTTAATTTGTCAATGTCCTACCGAAACTGAGCGGCTCTTATTCATCTGAAGCCTGCAAGTCTACTTCAGATCGTCACCCCCACCTCATCTGTGGGCGACCTTTGTTCCTCTTTCCCAACCAAGGACGCCATTTTATAATATTGTGGTTCCAACCGTCATCTGTCAGTCGTGCCACATGTCCAAAATAGTTACATTTGAGGTTTAGAATTGCGATGGTCATCGCTTCCTTAGAATTGCTCCTTATCCACTGGTTTGTGTTTATATCTCGCAAGGAGCTACTTACCATGGCTCTTTCTACAATATCTATTATATAGACGCTGGAAAGGCAAAAGGGTTTAAGCGACACTTTGGTCAAAATTAGTTAAATATGCAGTTTTGGTCAGTTTTTTTTCTGCTTTGAATGCTCTTACTTTCGTTTGATTCTGAAAACTTTTGTGGCCCTTCAGCCATCTCAAATATATTTACCATTTGGGAGAAGGGTTGACTCAAGCGACACAAGTTTGGGACTTTTTTAACTTTCTGTCGCTTTAGGTAACTCAATGTGAGCATCGAGTTAAAAAATAATTCAAAATTCAACCAGGTACTACTGAAGAATTATGAATTTTATTGTGAAAAAAAATTTTTGATAGCTCTCATAAAATAGCGCTTCAGCTCTTTTGACTTTCCGGCGTGGATATATTATATAATAATATATTAAGAGACGTATAAGTAATGTATTTTCATGAATTGGTTGAATGGTCTTAATACGAATGAACCACTGCATTAGTCCACTCACCACTGGTCACACAAAACCACATGACAGTTCCATTCCACGCATGAGTTGAATTTGAAACCCGGTTTCATCAATACACTCGATATTCGTGTATTCACAGATCAAAGAATGGATAGACATGAACTGAAGCAAGCTTGTCCTCCGTTTCCCACGGCTGTAGAGAGGGGCATAATCGAAACGTCCGATTCGGAAACGCGGAGATAAATCGAAAACAACGTCACAATAACGAAGACCTTTTTTTACAACAAACTGTTACGAAGAATTTTCATTCGACTTTTAAGAATCGATGACTTACTTAAATGCTTCGAACCGTTTTGGTAAGTAAGATCGCAACAAATTATGGAATAAATTGTACATTCACTTGTAGGAAGTGGCGTGCACAGAGTTTTCGATCAGGGTAGGCAGTAGGAAAAACCGCAAACCATTTGATGATTATAGAGATAGATACTAACAAATGTCACCGATTGCTATTTGATTTGTTCTGTAAAAGCACTGCCTTAGACACTAACACAAACGAGCCACTTGAACGCGCAACAGCTCACAGCATACATATTTTGTGTAGTCTAGAGAACAAAGAATAATCTACTATGACGTTGGCGGCGTTTGAGCATATGTAGTTACTGCTTTTGACACGTTATAGTAGGAAGGTCGTTAGGCGATTAGCTAGATTACTCGCGTATTTTTGAAAATGTAGATTTATTTAGACTGGCTAGTAGCTGAGTGAACAAACGCGTCAGATTCCCACCCTGGTGTCGTGGGTTCAATTCTTCTGCTATCTAAGTCCTCCATCATTGCACAAGTAACATTTTCCGCTTATTATGATGGTAGTAGGGATTTAAAAAAATAAATATGGTCAGGTTATTCGTAACCCGGGAATGTTAATCTTTCTATTTTATTTTTTTCTGCAATAATTTCATATTATTAAATCCAATATTATACATATTTTTAAACGAGTGCGTCAGGGTAGGCTGTGCCTTTGTGGAGTGCACTCCTCTGCTTGTAGGAATATTTACTATGTCCATAAGCATTTTTTGTTATTTAAACTTTCACTCCGATGAAAGAAGGGTTTTTACGAAACCAGTCGGAATTTTCAATTAATTTAGTACTATTGTTTAATTTAATATAATTATAGCCAAAATGTAATTAGTTTTCAAACTTAAAATATTTTCATCTCACATAATCACGAAGGCGGGTATAGCCACATTTAAAATGGAATAAGGTCTATCTTCTGGCCCCATTATTAATAATTAATTACTTGGGACTATTCGTAACCGATAGCGGGGCTAATAGCCCATTTCGGACAAAGGCTGGGTGGCCCAACATACTCTAATGACATGATAAACACCATCTGATATGATATACACTTAGGTGTTGATAGGTTAAAAAAAAATAACACGCCAATACTAAACGCTATCCACAGAAAAAAATATAAATATCTATGTTTATGACATATTTTTATAACCCTGGTATCGATAGAAAGGTTCTAAGATTTATTAATAGCTTGACATGAGAGGTTTTTTTACAACCCAAACTGTTTTTATAATAAATGTTTTAATTATTATTCAATGGGAGGGGTAGCATGTCAATCTCAGCAATTTTAAATCGAGTTAATTCGTGGAGGGATAGCATGTCAATCTCAGTAATTTTAAATCGAGTTGATGTGTTCCCATTTCCATAGTTCAAGTAGGCACAATTTACTATGTTAGCTTTTACGTAAACGAAGAATAAAATTAACCATTAACTGTTTATATTGGCCTTAGTTACAAGGAGTGGGTTAATTGTATACTCTTAATAAAATAATAATTCACAAATATACGATAAGAAAGCAATAAAACACAAATAACATGATATATTATAACCTAGATTTTAACCACAGACGACTATATTAAAAAAAAATGGGACATACATCATCTCCCCACGCCTTAAAGAAAAAGCGATGAATTATGTAGATATTATTTCTCCAACGTAATAGAAGATTCTACCGAAACAAAAACGAAAAAATAACGAGCAGCGTGTAATAATTTCGTTCATATTTAATACGTCAATTTGGTAATAAATTGACCCATTCGTAATTCGGTTTTAGGTGGAAACCTCACACGGGTGGTGTTATTTACTGACTGGTGTATCGTTAACCTAATTCAGTGTCTCTCTAGTGGATTTTGAGTATATTCTACCGAAATTTGGGGTTTTGCTTCTAACAACTATTTTTAAAAAATCTATACTAAAAGTGTTTCATATTACTATAAATAATTTCCTCTGTGAGTACGTACGAATGTTAATTGAGATTATAAAATTGAAAAAATAATCTTTTCAAATCCCTACATTTAATGTATTTTAGGAGACATTATTCTATATTTAAATGGGTGAAATCAAGTTACATCCCGTAATTTTTTAGGGGTAACACTGATCTCACACAATAAAAAGAATACAATAAATTACCTCACATTGAAGGTACTCGTAGAATGCAAAAATAGTTAAAAAATAGGTAAATCGAGCTTGAAAGAATTGTTATTATATATGTATATTTTAAGGTTATCGTTATGTTGGTTGTTTAATACAGCTTGTATGACGAGTATCTACCATGAATTAGAAAAAAATAAGGTCAGACTGCAGTTTTCACAGTTGATAGTGCAACAAACTATTTAAAAAGAAGAAGTTATGTCGCTAACTTATTAACCAATTCGCCATATCACTGCAGGGGTAGGCAGAGAGGATGGACCGCTCTCTGTCTTGGCACACACTCCTTGCTTCATTCACACGCATACTCTTATGTTAATCTGACTATCGACACGACTCCCGACTCAAGTATTTGATTCACTTGATCGTGCCATGTTTTCCTCGGGCGTCTCCGACTTCTTCTTCCATTCACTTTCGCGTCTTATACACTTTTTTCTTTGTTCATCCGCTCTACATGACCAAACCACTTATGCGTCTCTTTCTTAATCCTATTCATTAAGCTTGCATTATTTCTGGATATCCACATTTTTAACACAATCGTACATGGTTTTACCGCACATACGCCAGCGATCTCATTTTTACAGCATTCAGTCTACTTTCATCCTTCCTCTGCCAGTTCCATGCCTCACTGCCATACATCAGGGTTGGTATAGCCACTCCATTGTGGACTGCTAGCTTCGCTTCTACGGACATTTTTTTAATAGCCTCAACAGCGTTCAGTCCTGCATTAATGAAGTTTTCTGCTATGTGGCTGCAGTGCGAAATAACATTATTTAACTCCACCCCACTGAACATCCTAATAGGATGAAAGTATTATGAAAGAATTAAGTGAAAAAAAAAACTAGAACAATTGCAGCTTTAAGTCAGAGGTTGGCACTAAGTTACCACACGAATTACTTTTACACGAGCCAGACAGAACCTTGAGCGAAATTCAAAGGTTTATGAAAAGTTATTTCACTGTAATATCTCGTAATCTCCCGGAGCGTGCAACAATAATCCGCCATCTTACATCTTTTGTATTGTGCCCGACATTCGTGAAAATGCTGAACATCATAGAATTCGTTTCTGATTAAATTTTGGCAATCGCTTTCTCAACGTGATCACACGTTTCTGCTTTGAAAGTTTTAGGCACGCACTTTAGTTAGGTACGTGACAAAGACGGCTCATTTTAAGCAATGAGACGAAGTTAAAAATGTACATCGAATTGTAGTTCAGCTCTACCCACGTTGTACAGACAGTGTAAAGATCACGCATTGGAATATACGGATACTGATAAAGGTAAAAAAAACTAGTTTCTGAGTGTAAATTAATATGAAACTCCATAGCACAGCGGTACGATCTTTGTATCTCTGGCAGAATAGTAAATTATTGTTTGTAAAAAGCATTAACTCTGTCTTGCCATATTTATAAAGAAAACAGATAAAATTTGTTTAAAACCGCATTATTATATATTTTGTCGACCATTTCGGTAGCACCTTTCCATCTTCAGGACATTTGTTTTCTTCCACAACAAAATTATAATATTGTCCTGAAGATGGAAGGGTGCTTCCGAAACCGGTCGACAAAATATCAAATGATAAAGTGGTTTCTAAATGTCCAGGTTATTTCCAATATCCTTCCCCCAGCTCTACAACATTCCCCGGATTGAGGATGCATTATTCCCACAGGCTCCGGACAGTGGGAATCTTTGTGAAATCATATAAATTTAAAAAAATCAGATGAAAAAAATAAGTTTTTCGATGGAACCGATGTTGTGCAAAGAACATACTTGATAAAAATTATGTGAATACCACACAAGAGTCCCAACTGCCTGGAGCCAGGGACTATGGCATCCCAAATTGAGGTTTGTTATGAGGTTGAAGGTAGTATGGAGGTGAAAGAGATAAAGAAAAGGAAGGTGAGAAAGAACCTGACTTTCATATCTTGTCACAAAACACGACTTAAGTAATTTTAAGTAACGTTTCGATTCTGAATGGTGGTCTTTCACCAGGCCAATACGTAGGTTGGTGTGTTTCAAATTTTCGTCACATTTGTCATCGTCACATTTGACATCGTCACATTTGACATTGTCACATTTCAATGATTAGCGTCATTTTATTTTTTTGACTAACGCCGATTGTCCGCCCGTTTCAACTTTCAAACAAATCGTGTTCAGCTTATACGATATCGAATAAGCTGAACACTGAAGTTTTTAGCGATATTTAGTATCTGCCACTCTGGAACGTGCCGCAAATTTACTTTATATTATTTTATATGAATCAAATGTGAAATAAATTGAATAAAATTTTATTTGCGCACACCAGGATTTAAACCCGCGACCTCTGGGTTCGTAGTCGAGGATCTCAACCACTCGACCATGGAGACCGTTTTGTGAAGATAAGATAAGCATAGAAGCGTGAATGAATAAAGATTTATCCATGTGGGTGTTCGTAGATAATATTATGCGTCTGAGAACAGGCTTTACTCGTTTTAAGTTAAATTATTAGGCGGACTCTTATGAATAATAATCAAGAATAACTGAATTGGAGTTTTTTTATTCTATTTTTAGATTTTATGGATTCTTTCGTAATTCTCTAAACCGGCTGGGGTTTATTCAAATACCATTTTTTTCTACTACTTCTCCTTCTAGTATTGCGGCTCTTTGGTCTTATTTTTATCACCAACTGATGGTTTTATTGACTTGACTGAATTTAAGTTACAATACGTGTTCTTGTGGAAAAGATCTCAACTGGATAAAAAGCACAAGCTGAATTGGAGAAATGAAGCAGCTTTGGTTAAGGCACGTGAGCTATATCAGTATCCAAGAGATTCTACGTGACGTTAAACTAAGAAACAGCCTTACTGTTACTGGTCATAATATTTGAATATGATAATGAGGCAAGTGTGGCCTTGACATTTTGCACGACGAACGAAAGACATAAAAACAAAGCTCGGAGGAAATAAACTTCGCTTGATCACCATAAAATACAAAGAAAACGGTCCTCCAGTGCTAAATGGAGTTTTAAATATTTAGATAATTCATTCACATCAAGTGGCAATATAATATACAACTGGCAAATAAAACCGGCTTTTATTAGTTGCTCTGCTAGGCTCGGCAGAAGACTCTGCGGGCTTTATCCTAAATATATTTACAATGATTACCACACAAGAGTCCCAACTGCTCCTAACCGTCTAGAGCCAGTGAGACTATGGCATCCCCAATCGGGGTATGTTATGAGGTTGAAGGTAGTGGGGAGGGGAAGGAGATGGGGAAGAGGAAGGTCTGGAAATACCTGGTTATTCAGATCTGATCACCAAACACGGCTTTAGCCATTTTAAGCAACGTTTCAATTCTGAATGGTGGTCTTTCACCAGGGCGATGCTGAGAGTATCTACCACTCTGGAACGTGCCGCAAATATACGATATAATATTTAATATTAATTAAATGTGTTATGACGCATATTAATAAAATAAAATTTATTTGCGCACGCCGGGTTCGAACCCGCGACCTCTGGATTCGTAGTCGAGCGTCTTACCACTCGACCATGCAGGCCGTCAAAATATATTTTAACCGGTTGGTAGCTGAGTACACAAACGCATCGGATTCTCATCCGTGTGTCGTGGGTTCAATTCCTCTGCTAGCTTAGTCTTCCATAGTCGCACGAGCAACATTTTCCGCTTATTACGATGGTACTCGTATTGGGAGTTTTTCAAATATTGTCAGGTTATTCGTAACCCGGGAATGTTTGTCTTTCTTTAAAAAATAAATAAGCGGTTCACAGCTCACTGCAATAAGTTAATCAAATGATAAACTGATGAAATGAAACATAACATAAATTCAACGTAAATTTATAAATTGTTATATAATATATGAAAACAATGTATTCAAAAGAAAATATGATTGAAACATTTTACAGCATTGTGATTTATTTATTTTATTAGCAATTGAACAACATCTCTCTTATCAAATCAATAGTGAATTATAATTATTCATTTTTCTGAGAACAGAAAATTGTACTTTCAAAATATAAATATCCGTGGGATAAAAATCTGAGTAACTTCAAAGGTAAGTCCAAAATTATTTTCGTATCCTAATATCAAAATGAAAATCGTGAAATTCACCAAGTAACCATTATTTATATTTCCTAGAAATCATTTCGCGGTTGTGGCTATTTCAAAACAAATTATTAAAACTTTTTTTTTTATATTTCCGGTTCACGAATAACCTGACAATATTTGAAAAAATCTTACTACAATCATTATAAGCAAAAAATCTTACTTGTGCAATGATGGAGGACTTAGCTAGCAGAGGAATGCTCCTTGGGTAAGGCGCGCTTTTGTTCGGGGATGTAGAATAAAATATAATCACTTTACTTGAATCATTTTTATTGGAAGAATTTATAAAGTAAAATAATTAAACCATTAACTGAAGATATTTAAGTATCGCACGGCAGCGCGATCTGAATAGGAATGCATGAGATGAAATAGGTCGAGGGTAGAATAGAGAGTCGTAGTAATGGTCAACTTAAAGATCATAGTCCAACACGTGGTCTATGGGATAATGCACGTTCAAAAGAGTTTTAGAAATCGATCTTTACAATACAATTTAAGAGACAGAAATACATTAAAGGAAGCAATTAAGAAATACAAAAGGACATTGGTATGAATGGTTAGTGACGTGGGGTAAATTGCACATGGGCGCAACTGGGTGGGTCATTACAGACCCCTGGGTGGGAACCCAACGCATTTGACAACACAGCTAATTGTACTAGCTGAAAATCCCCCCTACTTTTACCGTATACACTCTGACACAAAGTAACCATCGATGAAAAAACGATATCGCCCTGATCGATGATCATCGCCGTCAAAAAGGATCGAGGATTTCAGCAGTATTCAAATGGCAACCATCAAACATGTGACCTTTTTTCCGCGGGTTCAATGTGCCGTAGACAGTGATATGATAGGGTATAATAAATAATCTAATATTCTAAATAATAAAAAATGTCAGCATTAAGAAGTCTGAGTACTGGGGACTTGTGTCTATTTGAAAAGTGGAGTAATTTAGCTGCGTGACTTGAATTACAACGGGAATAGTTAGCTATGGAAAAGTAAACAATTTTCAGACCGTTCATTACAGCCGTGTTAACACGAACATTTTAAATATTTATGCTCGGGTATATTAAAATGATCATTATTACCACGCAAAACTAACTCAAAGCAACATTTCAAAAATAATACGGTGAACATAATCATCTTTGACGAGAGAATGGGGTAAGACCGTACAGCTATTATATACATAAGAGGTAAGAAGTTAGAGTAAGATGGATTAAGATGAGGTCGATGATTTGTGCAAGAGTCGTGCAAATTGGGTGGCTGTTCTTTCCAGAAGAAAAAAAACATACTAGGCAGCTACGGACACTGCCGCAGTTATTTTCGGGAAACGAAATCCACTTCCATACTTGAGCCAGGCTCGTCAGATGGCGCCTGAGTTGTCAGAGCGCGCTTACGTTGCCTATATTCGCGGCAGTACCGCGCATTGGTTTCAGGTACCGGCCCGGCGTTTTGGTGTCATTTTCTCTGGAATTTTGTGCTACATGCATTCGTGCCCGATTTGTGATTTTGTTTGTACCTTGGAGTAAGAATAGATGGAGAGAGCTAATTGTTTAACCCAACTTATGCAAATTTGCGATAAATCACTTTCTCCGGGTTTTTAAGTCGCACACCGTGAGAGAGAAAGAGACAACAAAAAAATCGCACCGCTTTTAGGTATTGTAAGGATGTTTTCCGTCTCCCGCGTCTCCGCCCACTTCACTTCATTTTGACAGCGCGTTAGGATTATCGAATTACTAACTATATAAATACATTATATTAACTATAAACTTACATTATTATTTAAGCAAACGTTATGCTATTCGTTCTATAAGATATTCTGAATCTATAAATCATTTAATAGTATGTTTGATATCGTTTTGTTATGCAAACGCTTTTTGAGATTATGTCCTATATTTGTTTGTTGGTAAAAAAGGTGTGACCATGAAAACCCTAGCCACGCCTGTTCAGAGTAGTTAGGCAAATGTTTTCAAAACTGACTACACTACCTAGGATAGGTAGGTCACTATGTATATCAGTACTCCAAGGTTTGTACTCTACCTTCATATAACCGCGACATTAAAAAAAACACAAGAGATTTTCAAACTTATTTTCTTCTTTATATAACTCTTTGTTAAATCGGGTCGAATAATTGGTCTCTGAGATATGATCTCGTTTATGGACACGTGTCAAATCCGGAAAGTAAAAATCAGCCGCAACAAATCGGAGCAGCACTGCACAAATATTCATCCTTCCTCTTTAAAGCGAGACTAAGATGGCGGCGCTGTCTATTTTTACCTACATACTTTCACGATGTCAAGATTCGGAAGTGCTCTACTGAAAACTGAGTACTGAGACGTCTGCAAGACTCGTGAGGCTCACGGCGGGCGTGGGTGAACTCATTATTACGTGAATTTTAGGCAGGTAGATAATTCATCTGAGCCGATAGCCTTTAGGGTATAAGGAACTTCGTGATTATCAGAGCATATAAAAGCAATTAATTAAATTTAAAATCAAATACATTACTTATTCTAATAAGGTTAAATAATGATTTACCTAATTGACGTGAACTTTCAGTAACAAATAACACAAGTAGGTAGGTAAGGTACTAATAATATATTAATTAATTAATTCTCGGCGAGAGAATTCGAATTTTAAGATATTTGATAAAGTTTTGGAGGCATGACGTCAATCATTAGCAATAGAAATGTTCCGCTCGTGGAATCAAACATATCTGACAAACGATATATTATTAGGTTCGTTTTAATTATCTAAATAGTAAAGCAAGAAATCTGTTTTTGTGAAGCAGTAAAAACTCTCAAGCGGTGAGCTCTCGGACGTTATGGAAATGGCACAATTTTTTGCAATCTAGAACAACGCAAATATTTTCAGTTTACAATGTGAGTTATGGAGCTTTGAAACACCCAAAAAGATTTCATATTTGTTAATTTATAAATAATAAAAAAGATCGTTAAAATCTATCGAAATAAATAATTAATTTCAGAGCGAATCTGGAAAATGTAAAAATAGAAAAAAAAAAATTTTTTCTCCTTTATAAATTTATTTTTGTTAACTAACTAATCATCACGCAGTTTCCCCGCAGGGCTAGGCAGAGAGGACCGAGTCGGGAATATTTGAATGATTATTATTACCACGCAAAACGAACTCAAAGCAATATTTCGAAAATAATACGGTGAACATAATAATATTTGAAGAAAGAATGAAAGAACCGTCTAAAGCCATGTCATCCGGAGTATGTCGTGAGGCTGAAAGTAGAGGGAAGGGGAAGAAAAAGGAAAAGATGAAGGTTGAACAATACCTGGCTATTCATATCTCGTCACCAAACACGGGTAAAACCATTTCAAGTAAGGTTTCGATTTTGAATGGTGGACCCTTGGTAAACGACACTTGGGTAATCTACCACTCTGGAAAGTGCCGCAAATATTTCGTACATCATTTTATATGAATTATAAGTCTTATGACAAATATTAATTAAATAAAAGTTATTTGCGCATTCCGGGTTTCAACCTGCATCCAAACACATTTTTTTGCACTGCTTCGTACAGATTGATTTTATGGTTTTAGTTAAGACACTAAACCTTATTTTGATTTTATATTCCACAAGTATGGTGGATGGTGTCACATTTGAATACACGTAATAAAATAGGAACTAAGTGCCATTTTTTTTTATTGCGTTACACGCTTTACAAATTTTCTGCGTACTTACCTTTTTTTTGGCACTTAGTTCCTATTTTATTACGTGTATTCATTTTTGAATACCTCAATATTGTAAGCAAAATTGTGGCCAAGAAAGTGTGATCTACGATAGTTGGCTTATGTGTGGGGCCTGCGATGTACACATAAGCTGAAAAATTCTCGCAAAAAAATTACAGATTTTCTGACCTTTAAGAGTAGGTTTGACATTCAAACGAGTTTTTATGGTAAAGAAGGCAGGCGACCTGAACATAAAACAATTAAACAAAGCCTTGCTTAAAATATTCTTGTAAGAAAGAAAGAAAGAAATTAATAATAATACATTTAAGACTCTAGAAAAATATACTTAACCAAACACAATTTTTTTTAGTTTTTTTTTTAAAGAAAGATAAACATTCTCGGGTTACGAATAACTCAATACAGTCACCTGACAATATTTGAAAAACTACTACTACCATCATTATAAGCGGAAGGTGTTGCTTGTGCAATAATGGAGGACTTAGTTAGCTGAGGAATTGAACCCACGACGCCTGGGTGGGAATCCAACCCGTTTGACCTAACTGCTACTAACCGGAATTGATAGACAGGTTGGTAAAAACGTTGGGATATTTTGAATAGACAATCTTGGTATTTGGGTTGGTCAAGGTGTCACCCCCAGCGATATCAGTTGCCTGTGAGGTTGTGAGCCCTGCGTCCTGCGGTTGCGGTGCTTAAATGCGACCCCGGAGCCACCCGGTCATTATTTAGTCGACAGCGGAAAGGGAAGGTCCTTCTTTCCCGCTGGGGGTCGTCACATCACCCCGCCATGATTTCATTGGGGAAATCGAAGTCCCGCAAGGATGCAGATTCGGTTCGCAATTAATTAATACCGGTTTATCAGTGTAATGTTGAAGATATTACAGGCTCACACTTTGGATGAATCTCATGCTCTGAAAGTAGAATGTTCGCAAGCATCCCTGGCACCCTGATAACCTAACTGAAACGGCCTCCATGGTCGAGTGGTAAGACTCTCGACTGCGAATCCAAAGTTTGCGGGTTCGAACCCGGCGTGCGACAATAACTTTTATTTAAATAATATGTGTCGTAACACATTAAATTCATATAAAATAATGTAAAGTTTATTTGCGGCACGTTCCAGAGCGGTAGATACTCTAACTATCGCCCTGGTGAAAGACCACCATTCAGAATTGAAAATGGCTTTAGCCGTGTTTGGTGACCAGATCTAAATAGCCAGGTACTTCCCAACCTTCATCTTTCCCATCTCCTTCCCCTCCCCACTACCTTCAGCCTCGCAACATACCCCAATTAGGGATGCCATAGTCTCACTGGCTCTAGACGGTTGGGACTCTTGTGCGGTATTCACTATAAAAAGAATATTTAAAAAATTAAAAGAGGAATACGCATGAATGTGGAAGAATGTGCAATAATGTGCGAGGACTGTGCGCCAACACAGAGTTATGTAGCGTTTCATCCTCTCTGTTTAAAAACCTCACCTATTTAATCTCACATTATTAATAAACCCACGTGTTCATATCACTGTGGGTGGGTAACTCTGCTTTTTATAACCTAGAACGAATTACCATTGTAATCACGAGTGTAATTCAACAATTGCATTATTACAATAATGCTAAACGTGGTAATTTAAACCCACTAGCAATTGGCGCCCAACGTGGGGTTGCGGTTAGCTAAAGTAAAATCAATCTTCTAAAGATGTGTATTTGCCATCGCAGGTATTAAATGAACGGATAAATTGATACCTGCGGTTCTAGCTCTTTACTACTTTATTAACGAATGGTCAACCAAACAAAAAATACGTTATTTTTCAATTTACAAGAACAAAAAACAGTTCCCATGGGAAATGTAACTTTTTAAAGTTATCACATTTCAAAGTTTCCTTTCACTGGGCTGACACACAATATGAAGAAACTTCGCAATAAAATGGATGAAAACTGTCATTCCGCGGGTTCTCTCTGTGTATTTTATATTAGGGAGGTCGAGCGCGGAAAATTGAATCAGAAATTGTACTTTCTTTCTCGACGTTTCCGAGGAACATACATAATAATGTACATAGCAGAGGCTTGAACTTGTACTCATAACACGAGGGCAGCGGCAGGCTGGAAATATCGACTGGAACCTTTTCCGATACTTCAAGCACAGCCAAGTTAGGTTGTTAAAATTTGAAAAACATTTTTGTTCAAAATAACAGCATAATTATAATGTATTCTGTAACTTTTGCGGATAATTTTAACGTGGAAGTTTATTTTATATTCTTTGTACCAAAAGAAAAGAATATTCTTAGCAAGTTTTGGTATTATTTTTTAAACGTACAGTTGTAATAAATACAATATAGTTTATGATATTCCATAAGTTCCCAAATATGACATTTTAAATAATAAATAATAACAGAAGTTTCATTAATTCACGGAATTCAACCAACGTCATTGTCGTGGCTGCATCTGAATGGCTCAGCTCTCCTCTCAACGAGCGATGGATGCAGATGATGCGAAGCACGCTCGATTAAAATGACATTCACTGCTAAGAGGAACAACTCATTCAACTAGCGTTTGGATGGATCGAGTTTGAATCCCACAGCGGGATCCGTACCCTTTTTAGCACGTGGTAGGTAAATTATTGGCCCCATCAATCTTAACGCTGCCAGAATGGATTCCCTCTTGATGGCGTTTTGCAGAAATGAGACCTAATGTCCTCCATGAATATTTCAATTAAATATATATATTTTTTTTTTCTTACGAATTTATGTTTATTTTTTTATTATTATTGTGTGTATTACAACTTGTATTTTATTATTATTGTGACTATTTATTATCATCAATTATGGAAGGTATTGCATTGCACTACTCCTGCATACCTTCTGGAATAAAATTTTAGTATTTTTATTATTAACCAATGAAGTTACATAACGTTGTGAGAAATATTAAATAAATAATTCAACACAAGAAAAGATCATCTAAAATAATCAAGAAAACCAATGTACATATACCATACAATTGTTGTTATTACACTTTTTTAAATTTATGAGAGATAAAATATGTATAAAATTACCTTGCGAGGGAGAAGAGATCAATGTCTAAAAAAACGTCAGTATATTTGAACTATTTTCTTCGAATAAATTAATGTTGTGTATAGTTTCGGCACCGGTGCAAAGTCGGGAAACTCGCCAAACGCGCGCCTAACATTTGTACAAGGTTGACATTCAATACATGAGAATGGGTCGCTTTTACGACTCGTTCTTATGTTAAATAGCTCGGCTGTGGAACGACTTGCAGGCCTCTGTGTTTCCTTCCTCCTTCATCATGGGCACAACATATCGCAATCGGGTAAGCCATAGGCTAAAAAATCAGGTTTAATGCAGAAAATTTTTCAGACAACTGTTATTGAACTAAATTAAACCTTATACTTAAACAACAATTACGGTAAATATGCATTAAACGACAGCACTGCGATACCAAAGAATCAACAATTACACAACTCGTTGGTTGTCATGCAAATGTTAAACTATAATGCAACAATGTAATGTAATCGATAAATTATGAATCGCATCAAAGTATTCATAGCAAACATCCACAGGTTGAATAACACAATAATAATTGTAGTGACAAATCAATTCAATCGGTCACGGAAGTGATATTTGTCAGCAGATAAAATAACACATCAACAAACAGCTCTTGCTTGTTTTACAATACGAGGCTTTTTACGTTCGACTGGGATTTTCCAGCGCTATTAGACAGATAAACAAACACAGTAAAACTCGTTGGACGTTTCACAGATACGCATATATTGGTTATTCGACACCACAGCCCTCAATCGATAAAGGTTTTATCGACAATGTCGGTAATTTGTCACCATTCCCGAGCACGACTGCAGATCGCCGACGAAAAAAAAAACAGTTCAAGATTACACTAGATTTGCTTAATTTAGTCGACGTGAACTGTTATTTGTTCGTTGGCAATCTGCAGTTGTGCTCGTGACCGATGATAAATTACCGAAATTGTCGATAAAACCTTTATCGATGTTTTGTGCTAGGACCCCATAAGGCTGTTGACTTTTTTTTCATTTTGAATAGTAGGTATCGTTAGATTGGTGTAGTCTTAAAGTATCGACCTAGTGAAAGTCCACCATTCAGAATCGAAACGTTGCTTGAAATGCTTTACCGTGTTTGGTGACCAGATCTGATGGCTAGGTATTTATCGACCTTCCTCCTCCCCTCCCCACCACCTTCAGTCTCACAACATACTCCGATTAGGTTTGCCATATCCCCACTGGTTCCAAACAATTGGGAGCAGTTGTCAGCATTCAAAAATACACAATTTTTGGTTTTCTTATACAAACAATACTACCTATTCTATATTCTATTATTTATTTAAGGATGGTAAGGAAAACGTCAAAGGTTTCCAGTGAATACAATTCTTAAAGATTAATCTTTTAAATTAACTATGAAATCCATACTGGAATTTTACGTAAAACGTTCGAAAATGGCTGCGCTGGTTTTCAAACTGCACCTTTTACTGATATTTTAGTATGTTTTTCATCGAATTCAATAGATTACAACTTAGTGTTTTTATTCAATGGAAGCCTTAGAAATTTTCCTAACTGTCCATATAGATTAACAGATAAATCATTTGCAGTATTGCTTGTTTCATAATGCCACAGAGTGACGTTTAGCGCCATTTTTGGGTGCTGTGCCTTAAGCCTAAAAAATGAAGTTTCAGGCATGTAAAAACGTTTTGATGTGTAAAATCTTCTACTTAAGAACGTCTTTTCGGATTTACTTGTTTGTATAAAGTGGCAAATAAGCTTATTAGACTCTATTTGCGCCTAAGCTTTATAAAATAAAAGAAAGCTTACTTTATGGCGATGTTTTTTTTTTGCATAATCTTTTACATAAACAGGCGGCTGAAAGGGGTACCCTTTCCGATTTTCAACATGGGTTTTTTTAATGTTCCAGTAAGTCTAACCGGCTGAAACTTCCCGACTTCTCCACAATAGTGAAAATAAACAATTGAACATAACCGTTGGATATGTGGGGGGTGGTATGTTAGCGGAAAATGCAGTATAATTTACACCTTCTGATGACTGAAGGGGTATTCGTGTGTTTTATATGGAACTTGAAGCTTGTCCATGTTTATTAATTATTCTATCTTATTTTAAATGATAAATATGACGTACTGTTGTGTTCAAAATACATCACCTGTATCCTTAATACTATTTTTAATCACCTACTGAATTAAAACCCCAAGAAAAGATGGTACTGGGTGAAATTCCTATCCACTTCCCCAAGTATTGGACTGAGTCGAAATGTATTACGTTCTAAAAGTGGTCCAGCAAACTTTAGCAAATGATATACTGTAAAAGAAACCTTCATATCGATTTTAAAAAGGTGCGGTTTTCTTCAGTCACATAAATTTCGTGTTAAAAAAGTTAAAACGCCTTGACTTGACAGCATAGCTGTTCTAACGGATATCGCTCTTACGTGTATCTTCTCCACATAGCCAGTATCCTTCAGATCTTCTGCGATAATTTCAGGTATTTTACGCTTGGAACAACTTTCTTTCCTTTGACATCTGACACAGATTTTCCTGCTGTTGGACTGAGACTGGGGTGATTAAAGAATTAAACTCGTTTGTTGTTCAACAGCTGTACTCTTTCTGCATTACTCGAATGAGTTCATTAAACCAAGTAACCTGGCGTGCCAGCCACAGTCTAATGAGATATAAAGCGGTATTATTAAAGTGCAAAAAAGTGATTTGAAAGCTTTGACGGTTTCAATGATGGTATTTAGCTAGACAAAGGGTATCTCCGTACGCTCTCGAGTAATGGCGGGTCATTTGCGGTTAGGAAACTCGCAAAAGGAAAGTTCTTCGAGTTTAATAATTAACTATTTGATTGAAGTAATGGATTTGGAATTACATGTTATTACTGCACCTGTCTTCCATGCGCTATTTGAACATTTGTATTTGGCTAATACGCAAAAAGCCGTTGTGCACTAAGGCAGCTGGCATCGCTCAGCTGATTCACTAAAAAAGAAGACTGATGATAGGTACTCAAGAATATCTTGTTTCACAATAGTTTATTTTGTGTGGGCCTTATTATAATATCCCTCGTCCTCCTCTGTTCTCTGTAGCCTCAGGCAGGCTACCCGAGGTAGACAGACAGCTAGAGTATAGATGACGCGCTAGCCTCGCCGTTTTTCGTGTCGTCTCACCTGTACTCCATCTCGTGTCAGTTTTTTATGCCCGAGTCAAAAGACGTAAGGCGAATAATCACGAGGTGGTTCTTATATAGAAGAGCACCCTCGTATAGACGTAAATTTATAATCTTTTCGTGAATACAGGATCCAGAACCAGGCCAAAGGCTGTGTTTTAAGGCTGCAGGGAGAGGAGATAGGGAAGAGGGAGCTTGGTAAGTTCCCGGCTATTCAGACCTGATCACTAAACACGGCGCTATTTCCAGAAACGTTTTCGAATTGTGATCTTTCTCCAAGACAATACTTAAGGTATATTCCACTCTGTTCTGCCTCGTTTTTTCTTTGTTATCTTAACGTCTTTCCACCAGAGCCATCGAGCTTTAATATTTTTGATTGACAAAAAATAAGATGATAGATTTATTTCAGTACCCGGCTATTCAGATCTGCTCACTAAAGAGGCTAAAGCCATTTCAATTCTGAATGGTGGTATTTATCCAGGAATATACCGAGAGTAACTACCATTTTGGAACGTGGCGCAAATATACCATATATTATTTTAATCAATTGTGAAATAACACATATTAATTTTTAAAATATATTTGACCACACCGGGACTTGAACCCGCTTGGGGTGAAACATCATAAAAAGGTATCTGTGTTACTATTCAAAAATAATATCCCATGAGATGAGTCCCCGCGAAAGATTCGCGCAGAGGACGTTCACCTCTGTGATTTATTTGTGTTCTGCTTTATGAGACGACTACGGAACAAAATAAAGCAATAAATCTACGCAGAATATTTTCATTTGATAACCATTCCACTCGGGGCGAAGGAAACATAATAACACAGAATGCTTTAAGGTTTATCTGATCTTGACGTTAGACGTTAGAAGCGTTTCATTAAATTATTCAAATACCTAAATCATGCGCTTACCGATAGGTAATATAACATGTTAGTAAAATACAGAATATTTCCACGGGTAATACAGAATATTTCCACGGGTAATACAGAATATTTCCACGGGTAATACAGAATATTTCTACGGGTTTCGATCCACGGTGGAAAATACTTTCATTTTCGCCATGGTGATGGAACCGTGACAAGTGAAGCGTCGCTTTCCTGACTCAGTGACGCGTAGTGACCAGATCTAAATATCACAGCACTACTCGATGTCTATCTCTGTTCCTCTTCTACTTTCTTTAACCTCAACAATATGACCGGTCAGGTTAGTTAATAAATGCGTCGGGTTCCCACCAGGCGTCGTGGGTTCAATTCATCTGTTAGCTTAGACCTCCATCATTGCACAAGCGACATTTTCCGCTTGTTATGACGGCAGTAAGAGTTTTTCAAATATTATCGCATTATTCGTAACCCGGTAATATGTCTTTAAAAATAATGTATTTAAAAAAATCATAGTTCCACTGGCTCCGAGAATTCGTAACTCTTGGGTATCATATAAAAATATAGGTGTTGTAATATCCCCCCTCCCTACCCAGCAGTAAAAGTTATTAATGGCTGGACTGGTAATCAAAATAGGTTCGGAAAATTTTGGGTAACAACCCTTTTGCAAGAGCTTTTCGCCGGAAGGGTGAACTCGGTTGCGGTTCTTTTTGACGAGAAATTCCCCGAAAACCCACGCTTCTTAAAAACGAGAACCCGGTTCCAGTTCTTTTCAAAATATCGCCAGCATCTCCCCCCATGAAATAAAAAAATAATCAAATCTTCTTCTTGGAACTTCTTTGGTACCGAGAACCGGTCTCAAAAGTAACCGGATAAATAACCGGTTCCTCGTCAGTCGCTGGTAACTGGAACCGCAGTGACACCTAATTTCAGATATCAAACATCCCTACTTCGCTCTGGTCACCTCCCGGGACCAGCGTCCTTTGATACGGGTGAGGAAACAGGAGACAAGACGGAGAACCGAGACAGGACGGAGCGCCGGACGTCGGTGCGAGCGCGTCTAATCCTCGTGCACCCCCGCGCCTGGGCCTCCTTGTGTAGTCTGGCGGTCAGTTTAGGACAGACTCTCTGAACGTGTTTATTTCATTGCATATTGAATTAATGGGTCTTGTGTGACTTCGGCCAAATGGAAGAATCGTGGTGACAGGCACCGCCGTCAAATACAGCTTAACCAGTTTAGAGCCAAATAAATACATGATAAAGTGCAAAATTAAATTCTGCTTTTTTATGCATTTACTGCACTGCCATCCTTATTGCTGCATACCACGCATCGCCGTAAATTATGCCCTGGTAATTTTTCTAGTCCCAAATTCACCATCGGTGTTGAAGGTATTTCAGGAAGATTTTTAACACGGAGCCAGTTATATTAAAATTAATCAATTCATTTTAATATAATAAAACGTGAATTGAAGAAAAATAACTAGATCCACGCGAACAACTCTCACTACCGCGAGCCAAACGCTATTGCGTTGTTGACACTTTAGTCACGAGAACGTGGCAGCGCTATGGCGCTTTTCAATACTATTTTTTAGTTTTATAAAAAAGCAAGGCTCGGGAACACACTGTAACAAAGCTTGACTGAACTTCTTTAATGATCGTTGAGACTCGCTTTGATTACGTGATGAAATAAATCTGAGGCGAAGTCGGTAGTAAAAGAGTATGTAGTTAGATACTAATTACCTAATTAGGCATGCTCAGAGGCTTGATGGCTATGCGAGATATTGAATGTAGTAGGCAATGTGGGCGAAGCCACTTGGATGGTGAGAATCTGCTTTTGAGAATTTGATAGCGTCATCACACGCTTTGCAAAAACATAATACTCTAGCCGCGAGGATAAGACATACACCCTATACAGGCTGTAATGCTTTGATTGTAGGGGATGATTTGGTTAAAATATTTAGACCGGAGAGTGCTGGAGATGTCCTGACTAACTTTTTGGTTAGCATCCAAAAATACACACTATTTGGCTTTCTAATACAAGCAATGCTTATAATACGAGTGATTTATCTGTTAATTCTATTCGGATAGTTGGGAAAATGTCAAAGGTTTCCAGTGAATACAATTTTTAAATAGTAATCTTTTAAATTCTTTATGAAATGCTGGAGTTTACTAGAATTTTAGGTAAAAAAACTGCACCTTTTTGCGACATTATAGTATGATTTTCGTATAATTTAAAAATTGATTTAATTTTTATTCACTGGAAACATTAGACATTTTCCTAACTACCCATAGTAAATGTACAGATAAATCATTTGAATTAGAATTCTACATAGTGACATTTAGCTCCATTTTTGTGTTGAGGCTTAATAGCTCACAGCATGAAACCGTTAGAGAGAAAGATATAAGACAAGTTGTCACATAATATCGCACCACTTTTCGGTATGTAACAGGACATAACTCAACAGTTTTTTACGTTATATCATATTAAAAAAAAAAAACAATACTGTGAAAAAGTGGTTTTACAAATAAATAAAACATTATCTCGACATGTGCTATGGAATGGATGTATAAATACACTAGCCCTAGCTAGCCACGCTCGAGTCAGGAAAAAATCATCAATCCTGACTACACAAGCTATCCCTCCTGGTATATTATTGCTCTGAGCTTATTATTAATGCCTCCATTAAATTAATTGTTTGTTTTTTTTTATGTAGGATAATATATATGTTTATAATATTACTAGTTTGTTACCCGTGAAAATTAACGGGATGTAACTCGACTTGCTAAGAAAATATATTAGTTGCTTTGATCCACCCATTTCAGATCTAGAATAATGCCTGCTAAAATACGTTATAGGTAGGTACTTTATCACGAAGGTATTTGATAATTTCAATCAACATCATAAGTTCCAAATTCGAAATGTTTACACTCTTGCGGTCGTACGTATTCACTTATGAATAAAATAATATTGTGATTTATTGCATTCAACATCTAGAGATTCATTAATCAACTGCATTGCATTTATTTAGAATTCTGATTGATGGATTGGTAATTTGTTAGTTATAAGTCATACTAATTTTTGTAAAAATAAGGTTTATCTATGCTTCTATTATATTTGTATTCACTGTGAAGTCTCCTTGGGGTGAATTTTCACCCCAATTGGTGGAGGTTCTATTGCTAGATTTCTCACTATTGTAAATTACGAAAAAGTTGAGGAAGATCTCGCCAAAGGCTTAAAACACGTTTCCACGAACCTTTGAATGATTGTATCACTCGTTTATAACTAATAACTCAGCAAAGGATTCATATTCAAGAGAAACTTTTAAGCCGTATAACCTCCACAATCGATTTTCAAAAGCTGTTTTTCCCAGTATTACAGCCTGTACGGAGAGGAGTGGGTGATGGGAGGCAACAAGAGGGTGGGAGGTAGGGATATGCAGTGGTGAGAGTGCGGTAATTCGGCGTGGGAGGGAGAGGGTGGGGCGCCTTTGGACCGCGAAGTTTGAGGGAGGCTGTAAAATTATTCCGGGAAATATGAAAGGGTGAATTCGGGGAAGAATCCAGCGAAACGAATCAATTTATTAAGGTGATATCAAGTTCGCAATGAGAGCTTTATTAGCTCTGTAGAGGAAACTATTACGTTGATTCACATAATTAGAATTTGGTGAAACATAAACTTTATCGGTGTAAGACGCTTAAGTAAAATCTATATATCAATGATGTTTTGGCGTTGATCATCAAATTTCATATGTCTTAGAGTAGTGGATGAACTACTGTATTAAGGGTCAGCACTCAAAAATGACGCTAAACGATACTTTCTAGCATTCTAGTACAAGAAACCCTACAAATTAAGTTTCTGAAATTTTTATACG
Organism: Drusus annulatus; assembly: GCA_022651775.1. Classification (NCBI taxonomy): domain Eukaryota; kingdom Metazoa; phylum Arthropoda; class Insecta; order Trichoptera; family Limnephilidae; genus Drusus; species Drusus annulatus. The sequence goes on along the minus strand of JAGWCC010000036.1, from coordinate 1,249,604 downwards.
GGTTAGTTAGAAAAATGTCTGAGGTTTCCAGTGAATACAATTTTACAACTGTAATCCTATAAATTCTATGAAAAACATATAAAATTTTAGTAAAAGGTGCAATTTAAAAACCAGAAAAGGCATTTTTGAACGTTTTACCTAAATTTCTAGTATGCTTTTCATAAAGAATTTAATAGATTACTGTTCAATAATTGTATTCACTGGAAACCTCATACATTTTTTTAACTACCCATTTAGAATTAACAGATGAATCATTTGTAGTATTGCTTGTACTAGAAAACCAAAAAGTGTCTATTTTTGGGTGCTGACCGAACAATCATAAATAAAGGCTTAACATAAGACAGATCTCTTATTAGAGATCTACTATGGATCAGAAGGGATGCGTACATTGCTGCTAATTTCTTCAGATTGATTCGTGGATGGTCCGAAAGCTCAGCTGTCGTGGAGAGCATTCATTTCTGTGTTCCTGGTGGTTATCTTCGCCATCGACAGCATAGATTGTTTTATCTCCCGGCCTGCAGGACCAACTTGCCAATGGTCATGCCGGTGGGAAAGCAATCTTGTTGTCAAACCGAATCGCTTCGGATTTTGCTGAGATCTAGAATTTTTCCAATCTGCATTGATAATAATTTAATAACGCTATTTTTATTTAATTGCAAGTTATTAATTAGTACATTATGTGTATTCGCATGCCTGTATTATGTTTAACCATCATAATACAGGCTGCGCCTGGTTTGGTGGCTCGCAATATATAATTATTTTTTTATTGCAATAATATCAATAATTTTCAACGAAATATGAAAAAGAAGAACACAGAAAAAAAGGTCGCGACTAAGACTTGAATTCGGAACCTCCACTCTATCCGGAAGTAACGTCGCTGCCAACTGAGCAACCGAAACCTTTTAAGATACCGTATTTTTTCAATCCCACATTTAAAAAAAATGAAGAAAGAAAACAATTTCTTCCGATATATGGAGCCATCTTTGTATCTGTATGGAAAGCTCTACCCAAGCAAAGTATTTAAATATAATGATAATAAAAATTGGATAATTATTATATCGCCGTTTTTGTAAAAAATCACCTCAAGGGCGCTGTTCAAATCTAAATTTCTAGTTTATATTAATATTTATTCAAATTATGTACAGAGATAATATACAGAAACACACTTACCTGGTGGGTCACTTAAGGTAAACACTATTATTTTATTTGCTTTGGCAAATTACAGCTGATATTTATTTAGACTGTTAAAATATAATTCACAATTGATCAAATTACAAAACAAACAATCATGTGTTGAACCATGAAATGAGACAAACGAATAAAATTGAATATTATTTTAAAACGAAAAAGACATTTTCAATGTTCTATAATGTTTCATGACACATTTAAAAAACAGAATAATTTATCACTCACATAAAAAAACGAATAAGTAAGATTCAGTGAACCGTAAGAAAGGTGTAGGTAATGCCTACCATTTTGCGCGATGTTTTTTAGTGACGTTAACGATGTGTCACTGCTACAATAAAACGGTTCAATGTCAAGAGAGTGTCTGGAATAAATGTGAAACCTTTGTTGGCTGTCTTATTCATGAATATTTACTTTTCTCACACAAGGCGACAAAAAATAGTCGTACTAGAAAATCATCCGAGAAATCACGCGAGAATATTGACATGGCGACACAAAGAGCAATCATACGATTATCAGACTGACGGCTGAATATTATATTTTGATATTATAATGTGAGCGGCAGAAGCAAAAAACTATACTTTGTTCCCAGAACCATTAGGCAGTACTCTTAGAGTATATAGAGTGGTATCTATCCAAAGCAGTGTAGTCAGTTTTTGATGATTTTTACCGGACTCGGCGGACCTGGGCGTGGCTTAAGGCTAGGGTATTTATACAACCATTCATAATATCACATATCGACATAATATTTTTGTTTATTCGTATAACCATTTTTTCACGGTATTGTTATCAACAAAAATATAGTATCTAACCTAAAAAACCGTTTAGTTGTGTCAAGTTTAGTGGCATAATAAAAAATGTGGACGGAGTCCCGCGGTGACCTAGGGCCCAAGATCATTGTGACAGTACGTAGAAGCGGAGTATTATGTTTGTCGTCTCTTTCTCTCTCATGGTGTACGACGTAAAAACACGGAGAAAGTGATTTATCGCAAGTTTGTATATGTTGGGTAAAAAGAATTAGCTCTCTCTCCATACATTGTTACTCCAAGGCAGTACTTAAGTAAAATCACAAGACTGTACTGTGATCCTTGTGGTCGTTTTCACCAATAAAAAAAAACAAAATTAAGCAAAAAAAAAAGTTTTTGTTTAATGTGAATACCGCAAAAGAATTCCAACCGCACCCAACCCTCTGGAGTCAGTGAGACTATGACATCCCCAATTAGGATATGTTGTGAGGCTGAAGGGCGCGGATAGGGGAAGGAGACAGGGAAGAGGAAGTTTGGGAAGTACCTGACCACTTGAAGCAACGTTTCGATTCTAAATGGTGGTTTTTTCCAGGGCGGTAATGAGATTTTCTGCCACTCCAAAAGTGACGAAAGCGGCCGTTAAACTTATAGTTTCATGATTGCGAGTGATTCTTAGCGTGAGTTGAACACATGTGAACTAAATAAATTACGAAGTGGACATGCCGATTGATAAATTATAATGTATGCCGGCGCTATGTATCTTGTCACCTCCCACCAACAAATAAACACACCTTTATATAATAACACTTTCATCTGTGAAACTGATTTTCACGTCTATTAGCAATCATCAGCATTTATGATAATATATTTTGTGTTTCTGAGACAAGGTTAAATATCCCAGGATCGTGAAGCAAATGCATTTTGCAGGGTATAATAATATCAATTTCACTTAGAAATTAATGTAAAGTTTACCAAACCTCCGCCAAGTCTTAATAAAGCGAGCCACGATTCAATATTATTAAACTTAAATGCATCACATTTAAGATAAACAATCCAATGGGTTTAATGCACTATCAAACACGATTCCAACAATCACAATAAAGTCATCTCAATAATGTATAACAGGAGTTACTGAATACGCTACCGTTTAATAAAAGTAAACAATTGCATTATTTAATCTATCGTAGAGTTGTAAAGGTTGTACCATTTAAGAGATCTAATCACGCTAACCTTTGTTTGGCACCCAAACATACACACTTTTAGGCTTTCTAATACAAGCAATACTACAAACGATTTATCTGTTAATTCTACATGAGTAGTAAAGAAAATCTCTAAGGTTTCCAGTATATACTTAATTTTATTCTTAGACGGTATTTTTTAAAATTCTGTGAATTTTAGTAAAACGTTCAAAAATGGCTTCGCTGGTTTTCAAACTCCACTTCAACTGACATTTTAGTATGTTTTTCATAGAATTTAAAGGATCATTTAAAGATATTTATCTAACTACCCTAAGAAAATTTTCAGATACATCATTTGTAGGATTGCTTGTATTAGAATGCTAGAAAGTAATGTTTAGTGTCATTTTTGAGTGCTGACCCTTAACTTCTCTTTTGCCTCTTGACTCGTGAACTGCCTTTTATATGTCCTCGAAAAACAAAAAAATCCAAGAACAGAAAATTTCTCCGTTGAAATTACTTCTTCAAAGGAATTTTGTAAGGAAAATGACTAAAGGATTTCCAGTTAATACTTAATTTAATTCTTAGACAGTATTTTTTCGAAATTCTCTGTGAAATGCATACTGGAATTTTAGGTAAAACGTTCAAAAATGGCTCCGCTAGTTTTCAAACTGCACCTTTATTGAGATTTCAGTATGTTTTTCATAGAATTTAAAAAGATTACAGTATTTTTTTATTCACTGGAGACCTTAAACATGTTCTTAACTACCCCAGATAACCATTTGTTATTTTTCTTGTATTAGAATGCTACAAAGTGACGTTTAATGAGGCTTAATATACCGTATCGATATTACCGATGACGGTTAAAACGGACGTCTCTATGAGAATATCACATCACTATGTCGCGTAGTGTGGCCATATTGGACACTTCCCCCGCATTCGTTAGAATATTGACGGCTTTCTGGTCTGTTCCCGACATTTGTTCTAAAGTAAAGTAAATAATCTGTATATGACCCAGAAGCATTAAGTACCCTTCCATTAAGTCAGACAATGTTATATTTCATTACGATTTGTGCCGTTTCAGCACATAGTTTTAATGCCATATAACATCTATTTCCAGTTGACCCACATCTTACGGCGATCAATTAACTCTAATTGTGCCAGAATTTGTTGTTTAACGACTCGCAAAACAAATTCAACGAAATTAAGCGAGAGTTATGTTTATATGCAAAGTTTACTCGTATTGGGTTGAATATCGAACTGGTGAAAGGGAATTCACCAGAGGCGGGAAGTTATCCAAACGGGGAAAAATGGGGACACTTGGGAATAATCAAACCTTGAAACTAGTCGACAGAAAACACCATTAACGTAGGCCTAATAACGTGAAATACGACAGCGGCCAATGCGAATCACACTCCGATCTAACTAATGCTCGCGTAAAACAGCCTTGTAACAGAATCCTTGAGAAGTTAGGACTTGGTTACTTATGGGGCTGGATTCGTGGAATTATGTTTCAAGTTCACGTAGTATGTACTAACTATTACTGACTTAGCCCGCCGAGAGGGCGATGAAATCTTCAAACAATATTATTTTACTGTCTGTTGGTACACGTGGTTCCAAGGGATTATCATGCTATACTGTTCCCATGAGAATATTTCTTATTCTGACCATAAATAACGTGCTAGATAATACGATTACAGTTTTACTTTGTTAGTTATTTGATGTTTTCTCGAGCTGTTTTTTTTGCTTCCTTCTTATATTTGTGCCTATGTACTCGTATGTATGAATTGAATGAAACGTGATTAGGTTTACCAGCGAAAAACCTTCGAAAATTGTGGTCAGTGTTTAGTAATTATAAACTTTGAGAATGATAACTTGTACAGGTACCTAATTTAAAGATTTATTAAAAAAGGTAAGCAGGATTCCGGTATTCAAAAATATATTTTTAAAATATGAAGTTTTAAAACATGCCTACCTCTATGAATCTAACCTTTTATTTCAATTATCGTAATAAAGTTTTTTTGAAAACTGACTAACCATAACGCCGTTTCCCCACAGGGGTAGGCAGAGAGGATGAACCGCCAAACAGCCGGGCTCAAGTGGCTATTCAATCTGTGCATGGGTAATTGTAAGCGAGAATTGAAAGGTGTGGGCTTGGGCGCGAAAACTAACGATGTGGAAGTATGTTGCGTGTTGTATTCTGATGATGACTTGCTGATTCCTAACATTATGGAAGATCTTTGTAACTAACTAACTAAACTTACTAAACTAACTAACTAACCATCACGCCATTTCCCCGTAGGGGTAGGCAGAGAGGACGGACCGCCATATAACTCTGTTTTGGCACACACTCCTTGCTTCATTCACATTCATACATCGTTTCATACGTACTCTTCCGTTATTCTGAATCTTCATGTGACCCGATTCAAGTATTTGATTTACTTGATCGTGCCATGTCTTTTTCGGGCATCCTCAACTTCTTCTTCCATTCACTTTCGCATCATATATTCTTTTTACACTCCTTTCTTCGTTCATTCGCTCTATATACCCTTTGTAAATGTAAATATGTTAGTTGTAAGTCAGTACTAACTAGTATTAGGCATAAGTTAATATTTAAGTCTTATTTGTTAGTCTAAATTTATTCTGTCACTAGTACATAAGTTTTAGTTGTTAGTCTAAATTTTAAGTCACTAATCATAAGTTTTAGCTGTAAGTACACAGTTATAAGTTATAATTCATACGCCACTAGTTATTAGTCTCAGTGATTAAGCTGTAGGTTATGTTAATAATATTGTATAACGCCCTTGAGGTGATATTTCTTTCACGAAAACTGCGCTATAGAAATCCGCCAATTATTACTATTATCTACAGTATCTCGTGTCTAGGAATAACAACACTTCGTTGTATGCAGAGTTTTTTTTAATAACATAAGATTTTAAAAGTGTTGAAACTGAGGCAAAGAATGGTAATAGCCGTTCGACGTTTAATTTTGATATGTGCACATGGACAGACATTCTCAATAATTATAGTAATGAAATTAATATGTGTACGAGAGATAATCATAATTGAATTCGTAACAAAACGCGCCCGTGTGAAAACACTTTTTGTGAATGCATTGGACGTGTTCAACTGAAACATGGCATTTCAGTGAACAATGGTCCATTTTCTCTTAATGGTGTGTTCGGCGGGCAGCGAACCGCCACTAATTAGAATTAGCAGCAGATACTGATTAATTGGGGGGCCCAGAGGCGGCCGGGGGTGAAATTACTCTCAGTATCGCCCCGGTAAAAGAACCCATCAGAGACGACTTTAGCTGAGATTTGTGAACAGAATAGCCAAGTACTTCCAAGTACAAACCTTCCTCTTTTCATTCTTTTCCTACCCGCTTCTTTGAAAATGGAGATGCTACAGTCACTGTGAGTGCAGTCACTGGAGTGCAGACTGAATTCAGAGCTGAAACTATGGCAATTTCGTTTGGAAAAAATGTTAGGTTGAAAAAAGTGGGGGAGGGGAAGGAGAAAGTAATATTTTTTTAATCCCGGATGTAAAGATCTTTTTTACATTAACTACACACAGGAGACCCTGAGGGAAATAATTTCTCTCAGGGCCTATGTCATCTTTGGGAATGCTGTATGAAGGGTCTTTTTGAGGAAAGAAAGGAGTGAACCTGGGTGTTGAAGAGACCCATGTTGTAGGAGGGAGGAAACACAGAGGCCGGCAAATCGTTCCACAGCCGAGCTGTTGAACACAAGAACGAGTCGTAAAAGCGACCCGTTCTCATGTATCGAATGTCAACCGTGTACAAATCTTGGGCGCACGTTTGGCGAGTTTCTCAACTATACAACGGTGGCGAAGGGATCAATGACGCAAGTTCCTCGGAGCATCTTCTATTGAAATACCGGTAGAACAAGGACAGCATTCTCACATGACGCCTGTGCTAGACACAAATATAGCTAAATCAATTTCGAGCTTCACTGTTTTAATTAATTACTCTATGCGTCTAAATATTCTCAGAGCCCCAAACGTTTCCCGGAACTGGAGAATGATGCGAGTATTATAATTCCGAGTTCAGTGACTATAAGTTCCGAGAAATCCAGCCCGAAGGGGTCCAGCCCAGCTTCCCGTCCCAGATCTGAGACTGCCAAGAGATAATATCAGTTCCAGGGAAGATTTACTCAAACCAAACAACCCACTTTAAAATTTTCGTCTGTTGTGTCATCCGAACCGAAACGTGAATAACGGTTTACTTTCTGAAAAAACTTTTCTTTCCGAGAAACACATTTTTTGAAGATTACATTTATTTCACATTCAGAGAAAAATACTCAGAAGGAAAGAATTAAGAAAATAATAGAAAAAAACGTAATATCTTATATTATAAGAAAAAACATCCAAACTGTTCATAGAGATGAATGGAATAAGGTTTTTTTTTTCAACTCCTTGGGAATAATATAATGATATTTTATTATTTCCTGACGTAAAAAATATATTTAATAATTATTATGTGTTATTTCACATTTAATTATATTTGCGGCACGTTCCAGAGTGGTAGATACTCCATGTAATGCCCAGGTGAAACACCACCATTCAGAATCGAATCATTGCTTGAAATGGCTTTAGCTGTGTTTGGTGTCCGGATCTGAATAGCCAGGTACTTTTTAACCTTCCTCTTCCCCTACCCACTACCTTCGTCCTCACAGCATACCCCAATTGGGGATGGCATAGTCTCACTGGCTCCAGTCGGTTGGCAGTAGTTGGGGCTCTTGTGCGATATTATTCACTATAAAAAAGGATTCAGAGTTTAATATACTTCTTGCTTATGTGTCTATATTTTAAAGAGGGGGGGGGTGTCAAGGAGATGGGAAAAGGAAGGTTGGGAAGTACCTGGATATTCAGATCTGGTCACCAAACACAGCTAAAGCCATTTCAAACCACCACCCCTCTGGAACGTTCCGCAAATGTACCGTATATTATTTTATATGAAGAAAATGTGCCACGAAATAATACAAATTTATTTGTCCAGACTGGGTTTGAACCCGCGACCTCTGGATTCATAGTCGAGGTTCTTACCACTCGACCACGCAGGCCGTCGCTGTTCATAAATAAGAAATTCGACAGTTCAATTTGTTTAGTTCAAATGGCCTTATTTTTTTGCCAGGCTTATAAAAAGACATGTACTTGTATATGAACAAAATTGCCCAATAAGAATTTAGGCCAAAATGTGTTTTGCTCTAAATATTAAAAAAAATCAAAATATCAAGCTTGGATTATTTCTAATTTTGAAGCTGTTAATTCGTGGTGGAATTCCATTTTAATGATTTAATAAAACAAATTTATAACTTTATTCCTATTACTACCCCTGACGTCCCCAAAAATAGTATATAAGCCGTAGGTTAACAACAACTTGTACTAGTCTGAAGATGGCCGTCATAGGCTGAAACCGGTCCAGTCATAAAATAAAAGTGGAATAAAGTTATAAATTTGTTTTATTAAATCATCAAGCTTGGAGTAAGAATATACGTGTATATGGAAAGAGAGCTAAATATTTTTACCCAACCAATACAAATCTGTGATAAATCACTTTCTCCGGGTTTTTACGTCGTATACCATGAGAAAGAAAGAGACAAGAAAAGTCTTCACATAATATTGTAGCACTTTTAACTAAGTAAGAATGTTCTCCATTCGTGTTAACTTCACATTATCGAGTCGTATAACCTACGTCAACGGATTTTGAGGTTATTTCCTGTATCTGTGTTAATTAAAAAACTTGCAGTGGTTATACAAATAAATCAAACATGATGGTGATATGTGCTATGCGTGAATGTTCAAATAAGACCAAACAAAGATTGTGAAACATCACTTTTCAGGGGTATTTTATGTTTTAAATATTTTTGACCGACATTTTTAATGATATAATTACATAAAATCAACAAAAAGCTTCCATAATTATTTTCTGTTATTAGTGTTTGTGAGATATTTTGACTTAATAAATCATTTTAATAGTGTATTGCTATTGTTTTGTTTAATGTGTTCTAATATGTTTATTAAAAATGTCCGAATTCCATGTGGGTGTTAACTAATAGACTATCCAACATCCTTTAATATAACTTTGTATCTTTCTATCGAGTCAGTGTAAAGTCGACCGTCTTGACTACACTGTTTCTTAAAGGTACCTCTCCATGTCCACAAAGATATCAAGTTATAGAGAGAATCAGCAGTGTTAAAATGAGGATGTTCGCGAATTGCCAGGTTGACGGTGTTGCCAGGTGTGGAAACTTATAGTAATGGCGGCTGGTACGTAGTGCGCAGCGTACACGTGCATTGTTAATTGTCGATTATTGAGAGGCGAGCTATTAATTTGTCGGCCAGATGGAAGCATCGCGATTAAATTACCCTTGAGAGGGAATGTAATTACTTCACCAGGAAGTGCACTCAAACGATCTATTCTGATGCAAGCGATATCGACATCGTTATAAGATTGATTATAAATAGGCGTAAATTGTGCAAACAATAATAATTACAGTTTTCTTAAAGCGTAGTTATTGTGAAAAATCACCCCAAGGGCGCTTTGCAATGAATATGCAAAACCAAAAACCTTAGTACTACAAATACCTATAATACGAACAAAAATGATCATATCATCTAACATAGCGATGTAACCTTAGAGTAACGTAGAGACCTAACATTGCGAAATTTTGTCCGCACTTTTTGACCAAGGATTGACCAAGGGAGGTATGACGTATATGCTTCCAGCCAATCGGATGCGAAGAAAACCGTAAAGATAAACATTATTCCGTCTTTATCTGTTCGCGAACAATTTTGCGTTAGTATCATGAGAAAGAAAGAGACCGGGATACTTTTAGAAGCCGTACAAAAGGGGAATTCCCCGTTCTTGAAAATTTTTTTGACATTCTCGTAAATATTTTTAAGTTAAACATATTACGAATCCATTAAAACTCATTTCAAACGGAAGTTTATTAAATTGGAACGAATAGTCCAAAGATTAATTACATATTGGTGTAAGTTACTAGTTGTTTTGTAGGTTAGGATGTTAAATATTTGAGATCAAACTAAAAAAGACGATTTTTATGGTACATACGTGTGAAAACTGTTTGTTTTTGGTCCTTTTGTACTTCGATTGAAGCAACCAAGTATAGCACATATGGCCATGATGTTTTGCTAGATATCGGACAAAAAATAACTCAAGTTTTTAACTATTTACGCACTTTTGACAGTCCGTTCGCCTGACACTCCAAACATGAATGAAGTGCGTACAGATCAAATATCGCGGACATAGTATTTAGCCCGCCCCAAATCGTGTATTGGTTTCAACAATTGTTTGTCTCTTTTTCTCATATGCGTATAGAACCGAGCATAAAGAGAGAGCTATATTTTGCGAGTTTGTCAACGATTTGTCACAAATTAGTACGGTCTCTTTATATTGTTACTCTAAGGATGTAACCGCTCTGTACGAACTACTACAACGAACTACTTCATTTTGCGGCAGTTCACACTTCACATTTTTGTCGATGATTTGTACAATTTCAGAAAAAAATGTCCTGCTATTGCTTAAAAATATATAATATTGTTAGGTTAATTATATAGTTATATTGTGTATTATTTTTGTCTCTCTTTGTGTATTTTGCCTTTGTTTGTATTATTTATCATTGATTGAGTTTTTGTAATTTTATATTTGATGTATCCTTTATATTTGTAATTTTTAAAAAATCATTATTATATACTAACTGAGTTTACATGACTAGATTATTTTCACGTAAGTGAGAACATCTGTTAAAAACCCAGTATAAATAAATAAATCCCACATTTCTCACTGTGCGAATGCTTCAATTGTAGTACTTCGAATTTACTCTTCTGATAAATCGCCGCACTTTTTTTGTAGTGCGAAGTTCGTGAAGCAATGTATGAACTGCGAACTGATAGCACAAACGAACAATGTAGCAGTCACTCGAGTTCCTAGTTCCTACACTAAACGCTACACTACCTACTTCGGTGCGAATTGAACGATTGAACTGTTAGTTGAATTGAAGCGTTCACCGTAAGGGGTTCATTTGAAAGAGCTTGCAGTTCGCGTAAATAGGAGGAGCATAGGGGTGAGTTCGCTATAGCAAGCTTTCAATGATTTTCTGCCCGAGGTGTTACTTTGAATTTATTCTGACGCACACTATAATTTAAAATATTTTTAGAGAAATCTCCCGAGAAGTAATTAATTAATCGCATAGAAAATTAAAATTTTCAATATCGTTTTACGGTAAGAATGTCAATGGTAACGGTCAGTTTTTATTAATCTAAAATATAAATTACTCGCATCCTCTGAAAACATTTGAGATTATTGTTACAGAATCGTCAGAATTAATTAAAATGACAATCTCGGGCAAGCCCTTCGTTTTCGGACTGTTATTTACTCGTAATGACAATCTAACGGTGAATTAGAAACATTGATAATAAGATTAGCGACCCTAGACAAAGCAGTAGAACGCCTACATAATATTTGAGCACTCATAGCGTTGCTGCACTATGTTTAATACAGTGAACTCAATTACCTCAGACAGTCTCGGTAGACACTGCAGTCCTTATTGATCGGAGGGGTAGTTGGGGGGGGGGAGTATGATACCTCAATATATATTGCTTAAAAACATAGGCAAATGATCGTTACTAGCGTTGTGACCACTTTGAAAGAACTACTTCAAAGAACTACTTCTTTTGGCAACAGTTCCTACTTCATTCATTGCTCATTGAACAAATACTTCAATTGAAGTCGGTAGTTCATTTTAGCGTTCATTCACTTCAATAACTTCATCTCATTGAACAAATATTTCAATTGAAGTTGGTAGTTCATTTTAGCCTCCATTCATTTCATTAAAACTACTTAAATTTGCAGCAGTACAGTTGCGAAGGTGAAGATTTTGGCGAGGAACCGGTTCCAGTTCTTTTCACTTTGAAATCTCTAACGACTAGTACGTGCTTTTCGGCGAGGAACCAGTTCCAGTTCTTTTCGTTTCCAAATCAAATCTCTTTTATGCGAGTTCGACTTCAATTGAAGTGTTCACTTCGAAGAGTTCATTTTAAAGAACTAACAATTCGTGAAGCATTCACAAAACATTGAAGTTTTTCCAAAAGCTAAACGTTACTCCCCTCCTGAATGAATAGAACTGAACTTGTGAATTGCAAATTTTGTGTCCCAATTAATGTAGGCGGGTTCGAATAGTTACAAAAATAATAGTTGGCACTATTATTTTAACTTTCAGCACGAGTTGGTAGGAGAGTTTGAATGAAAAAAAAAGTGTGTTGTGCATTTTAACGCGACACTACGCGCACACTAATACATACAAACAATAAAACAGTGTGCGTTAGTTGAATGAGCCAACAATATAATAACGTTTCTGCGGCAGAGTAAATTAATAGACAGTTATAAAAAGGTCGAATAAAACACTGTAGCAAATTAATATGTTAAGTATACAGGTAGAACTTTGTTACGAGATTGAAGTGTTACTTAATATGATCTGTGTGGATTGCATTATTTTTTATTATTTTGTCGTTCGGAACAAAGGAAATATGTCAAATAATTCGTGCACTACTGTAAAAAATTACGTCTTGTTTACAAGAATATTTTATTTTCGAACAGCATATTTGCCTATATTGTATTGATTTCTAAACCAACCACGTTCTAGCGGTTCTTGCTTCTCGCACGTAGTCGTCTCTGCAATTCTTAACTCTTGAGTGTATAAGGTTTGCTCAGCGCACTCTACTTTCAATCCGCGTTCGCGCTCGCAAGTTCCATGTTCACACTTTTTTTTTCTTCTCTCTTATTTCTATGTTTGTCTTCTCATTGTAACAGAAACTGGATGAGGAATGTTAACCTAAGTATGCATTAGCTGACCTGTTCTCAGCGCACACCCGTAATACTTGTGTACTGTTACAACTGTCAATTGTGTACCCGACTAATGTGTATTTTATTGCTTCACGGCCAGTAACTTAACAGAGTAACGCCATTCGTGGAAATCGGGAAAGCAGAAATCTGTTCACTTTGCGCAAAATATAACATTGAAGATTATCTTAACTATAAAATACGAAATCTGTTATGCTAGCATTGCTAGCACTACACGATCTTCCAACTGTCCAACTCCCAACAGTTGGAGGATTGTGTAGAGGGGTAGTTCGGGGGTGTTGGCTCGGGAGCGCTCCCGTGGCGGTAAACAGCACCACATCAAAGGAGTTTGAACGAGTTCGCTCATTTTGTGGTGGCTCTAATATATAGCCACCTTGGAGAACCAATGTATGTAGAGAGAGCTAATTATTTTTACCCAACCGATACAAACTTGCGATAAATCACTTTCTCCGGGTTTTTACGTCGTACACCATGAGAGAGAAAGAGACAAAAAATATAATACTCCGCTTCTATCTACTGTCACAATGATCTTGGGCTCCTGAGTCACCGCGGGACTCCGCCCACATTTTTTATTATGCCAATAAACTTGACACAACTAAACGGTTTTTTAGGTTAGATGCTATATTTTTGTTGATATCAATACTGTGAAAAAGTGGTTATACGAATAAACAAAAACATTATGTCGATATGTGATATGAATGGATGTATAAGTACCCTAGTCTTGGTCTTAGCCACGCCCAGGTCCACCGAGTCTGGTTATAATCATCAAAAACCTACTACACTGCCTTGGATTGATACCACTCTATATACTCTAAGATAGCCACTATACGATCGTCCAACCGTCCAACTCCGAACCAGGTTCGAAGTTGGACGGTTGGACGATCGTGTAGTGCTAGCATAAGTGTGACATCTAGACAAGTCGAATCTTAGCGTTATAAAATTCGCACCACTCTTCCTGTCACTACTACCACCGAAACAAAGTTATTGAACGTAGAATTAGAGGAATAGAGATTTCTTACGTTAATGAGATGCTGTGTCCACATTGAGAGTGGAAAAACGTCTGTTGTTTTCTAGTAAATAACAACAGCCTTGGTAACGATAGCGACTATTGACGACAATTAGCGTTGTGACCGCTTTGAAAGAACTACTTCTTTTGGCAACAGTTCCTACTTCATTCATTGAACAAATACTTCAATTGAAGTCAATAGTTCATTTTAGCATTCATTCATTTCATTAACTTTATTTCATGGAACAAATACCTCAATGGAAGTTAGATTACAAAGAACTACTTCAATTTGCAGCAGCACAGTTATGAAGGTGAACTTCAAAGCCTATAAATAAGTACTACATTACAAGTATTTCAATTGAAGTCCGACTTCAAAGTACTTCGATCTAAAGGAATGTGATTTTTATTTTGGCGAGGAACCGGTTCCAGTTATTTTCACTTTCAAATCTCTACCGACTAGGACGTGTTTTTTCGGCGAGGAACCGGTTCCAAAAATAACTGTACAAATAACCGGATAAATTCAAATCACTTTTTTGCGAGTTCGACTTCAATTGAAGTGTTCACTGTGAAGGGTTCATTTTAAAGAACTAGCAATTCGTGAAGCATTCACAAAACATTGAAGTTTTACCCAGCGCTAACGACAATGCTTTAAGACTCTCAGTGGCTAAATTCAAAGTGATAATCTATCCTTAAACACTGATGTTTAAAATATTTATTATTATTATTGAGGCTCAGGTAACAAATTATCATTATTTAAGAAAGTGTCATGAAAACATTAGATTCGGTAGGCACTATTTTCACCGTGGGAAAATCATACTTTTCTTTGAACTCTAATATGAAATTTTCCCAGAAAACTCATCAGTATTGATGGAAATGAGATGATTTTGATGAAATGTTTCGACTTATTGAAATATGGAAACGCGCCAAGAATTCTCGAGAAATTTGTTCATTTCTGCAAAAATTGTACAAACGGCAGTTCCATCTCCAAAATAATTTTATACATTTGAACACGATTGAAATATTATGACGACACGTGTATCAACTATCAACTACAAACGAAACACAGTTCTATCTCCAAAATGATTTTATACATTAGGAAACAAATGAAATATTATGACGACACGTGTATCAGTTGGAAGCGTGGGTGTTCCTCACGACAGCTGTAAAGCTATTTTCGTAAGGTTACAAGTACCGACACGTTAATTGTCTTCAATATTATTTCATTTTCTTTGTTTTGGCAAATTTGTTTATTTTTAAACAAACTTCATATCTGGGTTTTTTACACCATTAGCTTCTAGTAAATCTGTTGATACACACATGCACTCTTATACCCATATCTGAAAATTTTTCTATGATTTATGATAACATTAATAACGATCATGATTTTAGATAGTTTTAATTTGCATAGATATCTGTAATATATAGTTTTCTTGTTTCGTTATATTAGGTTAAGTAATTTAGTGTAAAGCGTGCTTAAAAATAAATGTTATTGCAAAAAAAAGAAAATAAGATTTAAAAAAATAACACAAGAACTAGAAAATATTTTATGACAATAAGTACATGGTTTTAGTAGATAGTAAAGATTTCAAGGGTCAGCACCCAAAAATACACACTTTTTGGCTTTCTAGAAGGTAGCAATACTACACGTGATTCACCTTTTAATTCTATACGGGTAGTTAGAAAAATGTCTAAGGTTTCCAGTGAATACAATTCTTCAACAGTAATCTTTTAAATTCTTAATAAAATGGTTACTAGAATTTTAGGTTAAACGTTCAAAAATGCCTTCGCTGGTTTTCAAACTGCACCTGTTACTGACATTTTATATGTTTTTCGTAGAATTTAAAGGATTACTGTTAAAAAATTGTATGTAATGGAAACCTCAGACATTTTTATAACTACCCATAAAAAATTGACAGATAAATCATTTGTAGTATTGCTTGTATTAAAATGCTAGAAAGCAACGTTTAGCGTCATTCTTGAGTGCTGACCCTTAAGTTGGAAGAATACAAGTAAGTAGAAAACCGAAACTAAGCAAATTATGGACGTTTAAAAATATGGCTTTAATTTTTATTTCTACCCACAGGAAGTTAGGCTTTGTATGTGTGATTTTTTAAACAATTTGGTTTTTAAGACCGGTTTGAGCTCTGCTACATTCTGTACATTGGCAAGATTTTTGGGAAGCTTATTCCAGATGACTGGGCTGGATATACGAAAAACGCGATAATAGACAAGATTATTTGATCGAGATAGGCTTTGAAATGTCTATTGACCTGTCAAAAAGTAAGACAAGACGGTAAAATGTTTCATATTTTTCAATAATTGTTATGTTAAAGATTTCTAGAAAAAAAAAAAAAAATATATATATATATAGCATCCAATAAAAGTGTCCTAAAAGGACTCGTCTACTTGTGGCCCTGCGTGTAACAGTGTACTGTCGACTTCATTATTCAGCCGCTAGATCGATAGTGCAACGCTCTGTGCCGCGGCCACGTGCCCAGCTGTAGTATGCAGGTTCATACATAACTTCTGCACGGAACCTAAGCACGATACATTCAGAGCTGATACATAAATACTGAAGCAATCGACTAATAACCTACCGCTTTCGGTGGGCCAGTTCGGGCCCTTCAATATTAATTAATAACAACTGACAATCGAGTTGCAGTCGTTACGAATTCAGTGAATTAATATTTTGGTCAGGGGCGGATTTAGCGGTACTCTTCAAGAGAGCTGGAATCGGGCCCCGCGCTTACAAGGGACCACCGATTTAACAGAAAAAAAAGTTAAATTGAAACTAACCGAAGGACTCTCAGAGGCAAGGAAGGATAATTGAACCTCGACATTTCCTGGAGGAAGTCTGAAGAAAGAGAAGTGAGTTCTCTCGGAAAAACGAACAGCGATGGAATTGCAACTACGCCAAGGAGCTCGAACTGCCCGGCAATACCGCCAGGGACAACAAGACGACCAAGATCATCTTCCGCCAAATACAGCATGGCCCTACAAACTGCTCTCCGGCATAACCATCGCCAGGGAGGTGTTCAAAATGGGTATTCTAGTAAATTTATTAGTGCTATGGCTTCCCGGTATATCCAAAACCTCTTCTTACATCTACTCTCCCTCTCATACAAAAAATCATTCCTTAATATTAGGAAATATATTGTGTGATTATTTTGAGTTTATTTTATTATTTACGACCAGTACTTCCTAAGAGAGAGATAGAGAGGCATTACATTACACTTAACGTTCAACGTTACATTTAGCATTACATTGTGATAAAACGTCTTCATCGTAAGGCCAGTTTTACGTGTTCTTTGTCAGTTTTAAGTGGTAAAATTTATTTTCGATGGGGCCCGAATGATTAAATCCGCTCCTGGTCATAGTGCCCCAAATCAATTATAGAATTTGGGTTAGTAATGGTAATTAATTGAATAACCGCGAATTTCATACAAATTGCTATTTCAAACGTAACATCTCCACGTTAAGATTACATAAGGTGCAATATTAACAAATCCGGTAAGCAAATACAGAAATAATCAGTGTGCTATATACACATCAGCAAATTATTGGCAATACTTGGCACTTAGCACTTCCATATTAAAGTGGCATCTGGCTTTTGAGGAACCGGATGTCAAAGACAACAACTTGTTTAAATAGGATAGACATAAACAAGTGAACTCTTTAAATGAGTGCCAATATTTTTCAGTCACCAAATTGCCTACAATAATTTATGTTATAGGTACGTCACTTCAGATCTCGATCATTAGCTTGGGTTGGGTTAGGTTACTCTTATTCCTTCTTACTGAAATGTTTTTTTACTGGAGAAGGTAGGTACCAATAGCTTGTGAATATGATTTCTGGTATCAATATTTTAATATTAAATGATCAAGCATAGCAAAATACGTTTTTGGGGAATGGAGAACCAATAAGTTGATGTCCAAGTTTTGGTGCTCAAACGTTATTTTCGGTGGCAAAAGGCAAATAAAAATAAGTGGCCAACAAATCACTATTTGTTTAGGTGCTTGGTAAAATACGAGGTTGAGTAAATAGTTCAATGGCTCGCATAGAGCTACATCAGGAAGGTGACAATTACATCGCATGTGTTCAGGAAAGTTTCCTAGTGGAGACAGCACGAAAACATGACAACACATTCCTAGACAAGATACGTATTTACCCCACTCGCGTAATATTCAGTGAATAGCATGTAGATCTAGACTTGGCGCGAGCTAAACACCGCTCGGTAAAGCGCAACCAATGCACGACACTTTTCTGTAAGCGGTGCCAGAGTTTGAAAGACAATTAATACTTCAAAATAAGTAGTCATCACGGGACAGACTGGCTGGCTTGTAATAAAGCCAAATTTAGCTGCAGCAGAGAAGCGACAAATGCATCACACCCGAAACCGAAACTGGTGAATATTTTGAAAACTACGACAGAGTGCTCATCAATATGCACATTGGTTAAAAAAAAGTATACATTTCTGAATGAAATACCGGTAAAGCGAAACCAAGCTTTTCATGTTCCTGTATATACTATTATAAATTCTATGGCTGCCTGGATGGAGTATACTTTGGCGGTACTCTGGATACTACTCACCATTATTGTAAACACTTGTTACTATTATAACTGTAATTCTGTTTTTATTTCTTTGTATCTTCTTCGTCTGTGGAATGCATTGCATGATGCTACACCTGCATACCTTTGGAGATAAATTATTAAAAACACAGCTTACCAAGTTTTTCTGAAATTGTTCGACAGCTTCTTTCCCGCTTCTGTTGGCCTCTCGCTGAGGCTCCTCTTCATCTCCCTCTGCATGTTGGTGGCGGGGCTCTTCACACAGTTCTCGGTCTCCTTCCCCTCCGACACCGTGGTGAGCTCTGGCCCCAGATCCTTCCTCTTCAGGGCCCGCTTGGAGTCCCTTCCCAGGGCCAGTAGGGACTTCCTGGCGGAAGGCTTGGCCTTGTCCTGCCCATTGTTGTTGGTGTCGCTGGCCCCCTGATTCTGGTGGCATAGAGTCCCGTCGAAACTCTGCACGAAGCAGAGCATCACTGCGTTGTACTCGCTTTTCATTCGTTACTACTGATCACGTTCATTGAATCACTCGGAGAATCGGTCACCACATTGTTATAAACTCCTGACAGTACTTGTTCATTACACTTGTGGGTACTGCTCACTCGGAGTAATTAGTAATTACTTTCACAGACGTTTCATGCGCAACACTGATCACTGAATCTCACTGTTTTGTGACACTAAGACGGTACTCATTTATTGCCAGATTGCTAAAATTCAAATATCATTAAAAAAACGTCGAACATTTAAAAAAGAGCCTTGAATAATGAATATCGTCAAATTTACACAAATGTCAAAAGCATTCGCTAGCGAATACAAAAACCAGTTTGTCAATTCTCGCTAGAGATTACATCGTTTTTTATTGAATTCGTCAGAAGTGAATATTACTTTATAAACAGTTCCGATGCAAAGAGTTAATATTTCAAGTATTGGTAATGTTAAAAATTAAGAGCGATGCATATTCTGAAATGACTTATAGATTCGGTAGTACCCACGAACTCTTCACGCCGGTCGCAATAGTTGAAATTGCCTCCTCGCGTCGAACGCCAGCCTTTTCTATGGGCTTAGTGATATATTTTTTTGATTTATGAAAAGTTTCATAAAAAATATGCAGTGTTTTAAGAACGTAGAATAATTCTATGCATTATATAGGATGATTAAAAAATCACGATTACGAAATTCTCAAAAAAAAAAAACAATCGCATTCGTTCCACCAAACTGACCACGCTATAAAATAATGGCTAATTAACCAGACGTTTAATAAGACTGACACTGCGTGTAATAACTTAAGACAAATCAAACAATGCAGTCACTGGCTCATTACAGTTTTTAATGCGTGTTGTAACTCTTACGAAGGAAGAACATCGAACCGGAGTTACGTACAATGTACAGTACGTACGTACATGTGTACAAACACAACAGTATTTCCAATTTAGACGGTGCTCACTCGGGCGGGACATGCCGGACGATTTAATTATTCGGCCAATTAAGTGGATTAAGATAAAATGAGGTGTAGCGTCAAAAAAATTCCAGCGGCAAACAAACACATGTGCAAAAAGTCTGCAAGAAAAATATGTAAGTCTAGAATTAAGCATTTAAAAGTTGTGTTAACAATTTTATAAAAATACTCCACTCAGGAAGATTCGGGTTATTTGAGAATTGAGTAGATATACTTAATAAAAGTAATAATATTAACAGGGAATTTATATGGCGCATTTTGTGATAGTTCACTTCAAGTGCGCTTCTAACCAAATTACACAACCTCATACAATAATGAGAAAATAATGTATGACAGATGTGTGTGCAAATAAAAACTATCTACAATCGTGAACGTTATCATAAATCATTTTTTTAATGTTCAGATATGTTTGTAATAGTGAATGCACACAGATTAAAACCAATCAACTAGAAGCTAAGGGTGTGAAAAATCCGGATGAAAAATATGTATAAATATCAGAATTTCTTTTAAAAACAAAGAAAATAAAGTAATATTGAAGACAGTTAACGTGTTGGTAATAAAAAACATCAATATTCAAGTATTTTAAGGAAACGATTCTAAACTTGGAAATTTTAGTAGTTTCCTGAAATCTGTTTTTTTTATATTAACTTTACACGGTAGGCCTTGAAGCTTCCCTAGGGGTCTGCGTCACCTTTGGGGGTGCTATGTGAAGAAACGAGTGAACGTAGGTCTAAAAGAGACTCGTGTTGTGGGAGGGAGTAAACACACAAGCTGCAAATCATTCCATCGAGCTGCTGAGTACAAACACGAGTGGTAAAAACGTCCAGTTCTCATGCGGAAATTTCAACCGTGTAAAAATTTTAGACAAGCGTTTTCCGTGACTTCCGATTGCATGCCGTTCCCGAAGGATTCAAACGATGCCAGTTCTTCGGAGCATGTTCCGTTGAAATATCGATGAAACAAACTTAACATGCTTACTTATAGATTTTTTTGGAACAAACAATCTTTATGATGACAAGAATTATTACTGCGTCTTTTGTGGGCCTTTCATTATAGATAAAATTATTATATTTTATATCTACATATTATATTTATACTGGCGTATATTTTTAATATTCCTCGGTGCATTCGTGCTGGAACTCAATTATTATCTTGGGTAAACATGTCTTAAAGGTTATTAATAATATAATAACTGAGATATGATACATATTATAAAGTTAGTATTATTTTATTGACGTACGAGTATAAGACGTGGTACGTCATGGGTGGGTGGTTACTAGAGAAGGGGAGGGGGTAAGCACGAACTTATTATGTTGATGCCCTGTAGGTAGGTTTACTTTAACTTTAACCTTTATCGGTTTATCTGGATCAAAATTAACTAACCGAATTACTAGCGAAAATGTTAAATGTTATTTTTAATAACCTGACTATATCTGAGAAACTCCTACTGCCATCATAATAAGCGGACGATATTGCTTGTGCAATGATGGAGGACTTAGCTAGCAGACGAATTGAACTCACGACGCCCGGGTGGGAATCCGACGCGTTTGTCCACTCAGCTACTAACCGGTTTTAATAATATAAATTGGAAATTTTATCACACGGAGAACGTTAAATTGAGTTGGGAATCGTTCCATAAAGCAACATGGTTGCGTATTATTTTATACATTTTATCGACTCTTTGCCACCCGGTTTCGTCCGAGTTGGAACCTTTAATTTATTTTTCTTCCGGGACAGTGTAAAAAATGTGATGAATAATATGGCGTCTTGTCTTGGAACGATGTGAGTTTTAAATAACATAAAAAAAACATGTTTCAAATTTCACGACGCCAAAGCTCACCGTTCGAGAGCTTTTGCCGCTTCAGATATCGCACTAACAGGTATATTAAAGATGCCAACACCTCCTACACCAGTTAGCCGACTGACCTTTAAAATATTCTTTAGCGGAGCATGTTAACACTTGACACGGAGAAAAAGTGAAGGCCGTTCACTCGGAGCAAGAATGCTAAAAATTCGATGGTGAGAGGAAGGACCGAGCCGAAATACACTATTAAATGCTGAGACCGATAAGACATTAAAAAAAACGAGTTGAAAAAACAACACAACACTCGAACAACGGAACGAAATGGGAATGAATTTATAAACAGCAAAAAATCTATATGTATGAAGCGGTGAAAACATCCAGCTGGGCATTAATTTAAATACACTGAAAAGTGAACAGGACAGCCAAGAAGCTAAAACTCTGTTTACTTGCTAAAAGCAAATGATTATACCTGTAAGGGACTAGACTACTGGGGTCAAAAATACCAAGCAAAAGAAGAAAACTGCTCAAATACGAGTAAACAATTAAAATAAGATTAGTTTTTACCTCTGGCAGTCTTAACTATTAGCACTCAATCAATTGAAAATTGATCATGGAGAATAAAAATGAATCATGTATCGTATTGTAGATTTTTTTAACAGCGCCAGGGAATTTTTCTCCCTCTTCCTGTGTCAACTGTGGTTAGAGATGAAGATATAGTATTTTCTACCCGGCGAGCCGGCTGCCTTTTGCTGATGTAGGCCCTTTTTGTGTATGTTTATATACTCAGAACAAGAATATATATGGAGATATAGCTAAATATTTTTACCCAACCTATACAAATTTAAGATAAATCACTTTCTCCGCGAGAGAGAAAGAGACAAGATACGTTCTCACATAATATAGCACCACCATTCGGCGTGTTCTCCGTCTCCCGCGTCTCCGCCATCTACGTTTTGATATGCGACATAACTGGACATAACTCGGTATTTTAGGTTATATCCTATATTTTTGTTTATAACAATACTGTGAAAAAGTGGTTATGCGAATAAACAAAAACATTATGTCGACATGTGCTATGAATGGATGTATAAATACCCTAGCCCTAGTCCTAGCCAATGCCAGATCTAGCCGAGTCAGGCTAAAATCATCAATACTGACTATAGAAGCGCTCCCTCCTGTATATTATTGCTCTGAGTTTGTATACAATAACTTAAAGTGAAATTTTGAACTGGGTTTTGTGTACTTCTCTTTATTTAAGCCCACTCACCAAGTTAGGAGGGAATAAGATGGAATTCGGACGGAGACGAAGTGGGGTCCGGGTTTGATTCCAATTTGGAATAAAATGTTTTGTCTAAATCTATTAATGAATCATGAACTCTAAAATCTTATCGAGCACAATACCGTTGTAAGATTATGTGGGTCACAAAGACTGCGATGGGCTGGACATGCCGAGTGAAGAATGCCACATGATAGGTCGCTAAAAATTATGACCAGATGGATGTCTGGGTGGAAGATTCAGAAGCAGATCGAGGAAGAGGGTTGTGGCAGAACGGGAAGGTCTGATGACTGGAGGAGAGTGGCGAGAGACCGCAGTGATGATGAATGTGATTTTAATCACGAGCTTGAAAAATCGTAGTAAAAACACACATTAACTATCAAAAATAATCCAGATTTTTTTTTAATTGCATACCGCACAAGAGTCCCAACTGCTCCCAACCATCTGAAGCCAGTGGGACTATGGTATCCCTAATCCGGGAATTTCGTGAGGCTGAAGCTTGGAGAAACAATGTATGGAGAGAGAGCTAATTCTTTTTACTCAACCTATACAAACTTACGATAAATCACTTTCTCCGCATTTTTACGTCGTACACCATGAGAGAAAAAGAGACAACAAAATAAACACACCGCTTTTATGTACTGTAAGGACGATCTTGGTCTTACGCGTCTCCGGGGACTCCGCCCACATGTTTTGAAATGCGACTAAACTCGACACAACTAAACGGTTTTTTAGGTTATATGCTATATTTTTGTTGATAACAATACTGTGAAAAAGTGGTTATACGAATAAACTAAAACATGTCCACATATGCTATGAATAGATGTATAAATACCCAAGCCCTCGTCCTAGCCACGCCCAGGTCTGCCGAGTCCGGTAAAAATCCCCAAAAACTGACTACACTGCCTTGGATAGGTACCACTCCATCTACTCTAAGGGCTGAAGGTAGTGGGGTCGGGAAGGAGATGGGGCAGAGGAAGGTTGGAAAGTACCTGGAAAAGCAACATTTAGATTTTTAAGACCACCAATCTAACGATACCTACCATTCACAATGCAAAAATGGCATCAGCTTTGTGGGCCCCTGAATTAAAACATCGATAAAGATCTTATCAACAATCTCGGTAAATTATCATCGTTTCTATTTAGTCTATGTGAGCTACATACCACTCTAGAACGTGCCAAAATTATAGTATGTATTAGTTTATATGAATTCAATGTGGAATAACACATTTAATAAATAAAAATTATTTACGCAATCAGAGATTTGACCCCCGACCTCTGGATTCGTAGTCGAGCGTCTTAACCATTCTACTCCGGAGTCTAAAGGCTGATTCACACCAATGTCCGGTTCCGCTCAGTGCCGATATTGTTCCGCAAGAGAGCTTATTGATATGGTATGAATATCAATCAAATCTCTCGGTGCCAAGACAAAGTTGTATGGCAATATCCTTCTGCCCACCCTTGTGATATTTAACTACTTAGTTAGTTAAATAATTATTTTTGAACCCAAAATACTAACATCGCATTTTTTTTTATCCAAAACCATTTTTTTATCACTAAATAATATTTTTATTAATTGTTAATTATTAAAAAATATTATTTAGATAAAAATTGGTTTAAAAAAAAACGCAAAAATATGCGTTAGATTTTTAACCCCAAAGTGAATAATTACCTAACTGGATAAGTCGTAGTCGAAGCGTCTTAACCATTCTATTCCATAATTTTTTCCATATTTTTCAATCTAAAATAAGCCTCATATTGATTTTACTATAAACCTCATGTAATAATTGGAGTTCATTTTATTTTTCATAGAATGTAGTCGAAATAACATTTTAATTTACAAATTTGTGGTTTATTTATTACCGTCTGAGAGACGGCTTACATAATAATGAGGTTAATAAGAAAAAGTACCACATTATTATGTAAAATGTAAACCATCACAAATATTAGCAAGAATGAATTTCCAATTTATATTTTTTTATGTTATAATATTTCTAACAAAGATACACGTGTATCCGGCAAGCATTGCTTTTTCGTCGAATGCTAATTTTCCATGTGATTTAACTTTCATACTTTCATGCGGATCAATTAATTAGTGGAATTTCCATCGTGTCTCTAATCTAATTTTTTTTTACCCAACCTATAAAGAATTACGATAAAACACTTTCTCTGGGTTTTTACGTCGTAAACTGTGAGAGAGAAAGAGACAAGACAAGTTGTCACATAATATGTCTGTCTCAGCACAGGAATCTCCTAGTGAGACAGACATGAACCAAACCCATGTATTTTTTTATTTATATTTTAGCAAGAATAAAAATAAAATAAAAATATCACACCGCTGTTAGGTATGTAAGCATGTTTTCCGTCTCCCGCGTCTCCGGCGACTCCACCCACTACGTTTTGTTATGCGACATAACTCGACAGTTTTTGAGGTTATATTCTATATTTTGTTGATAACAATACTGTGAAAAAGTGGTTATACGAATAAACAAAACAAAATGTCGACATGTGTTATGAATGGATGTAAAAAGTTGTGTCCATGAAAACCCTAGCCACGCCCGAGTCAAAAAAAATCAACAATTCTGACTACACTGTTTCGCAAAGCTACCCCTCCTGTATATTATTGCTCTGAGTAAAATAAATATATAATGATGGCGGCTTCTTACTTCACAAACTTGAACCAACAAGAATGAGATACTACAGGTATTGCCAGTAAATATATACAGTGATATCATCTTAACGGTTCCAGAGCGAAATCGTAAATCCGGAAACAAGAAACGAATACGTAACACTACAAGTAATAATACATTATATTTAATTAATTAACTAAACATTTATTTTATTTCATTTTTAATTTTACAAAAATATTGAATATACAGATTGAAAAATATATTTATTACTGAGGAAGATTTTCGATTTGAAATATCACAAAGAGACCTTCGCCTCCATAAAACAAATTACTCGTAGTTTTGGTTTTTTTACGTGAATACCGCAGAGAGCTCCCAACCGTCTAGAGCCAGTAAGACTATGACATCCCCGATAGGGGTATGTTGTGAGGCTGAAGGTAGTGGGGATGGGAATGAGATGAGGAAGGGGAAGGTTAGGAAGTACCTGGCAATTCAAATCTGGTCACCAAACACGGCTAAAGCCATTTCAAGCAACGTTTCGATTCTTAATGGTGGTCTTTTACCAGGACGACACTTGAACGTGCCGCAAATATACTATATTTTATATCAATTCAATGTGTTTTGACACATATTAATTAAATAAAATTTATTTGCGCACGCCGGGTTCGAACCCGCGACCTCTAGATTCGTAGTCGAGCGTCTTACCACCCGACCATGCAGGCCGTAAACTACACACGGAGATTGGAAGTAGACTTATTTTACGTATTTTACACATTGAGGTAAACTTATTTATTTACTCTATTTTTTTCGGGCGAAGCCGGGTTGTAAAGCTAACGATAAATCAAGTGAATGACGAGGTTCAATCAGCAGGAAGTTATAGCGCTTTTAGACAGAAACACGGCCAGAACTGGCACATTTATAGACGCGCTGCTATGGCACGATTATGTGATGTTGGCTAAAGTAGTCCGCGCTTATTCCATAGAATGGATCCGGACTTTTCTACCGAAGAACAAGCTGCGAGTAGAGACTGGTGGTACCCCCCAGTCCCCAGTGCCGGTTACTAGTTACGTGAGAACAGGTTTGACTACCAGCTGAGATCTGGTATCTGGTACTGCCGCAGCATCCACTGTTTCTTCGGATCCGAGTAACAGCGACCCGCTTTATTTGGGACTCGCGAATCACGTAACTGGGAGGTCGATGCCGTGCGCCGTTATGATGGAGGCAGATAGAGGGAGGGCGAGAAGAGAGTGGAATCCGCGATCTGTGAAAGGTCCCAAACAATCGACGCGGAAGATTGGCAGTTGAATGCTCGAAACCTGAATCTAGTTATCTTAGGCCTGTGATAGTTCTTCAGCTCGGCGCTAAACGTCGGTTTGTAGCATTCTAATACAAGCAATATTACAAATGATTTATTTATAACTTCTACACAGGTAATTTGGAATAATGACTAAGGTTTCCACTGTTTCCAGTAATTAAAATATTTAAACTGTTCTATGAAAAACATAATGTCAGTAAAAGGTGGTGATACACAATGGTCATGTCGGTGGGGAGGGCACTTTTGCTGTTGAATTGAATCGCTTCGGATATCGACATTTTTTGCGTCAGTGAAACTGCCTTCAAACAGAAAGCTTTATTGCTGCTTGCTTAACTACTTTGTATTATGTATTCATCTTGTTTAGTTATAAAAACATAGAAATTGTATATCTTTTTCATCATCAATTAACTTCTTTTCTTGTCTTGTATATCTGCTGTGTACTCTATTTTTTGTACACCCCATACACATTTTTCTATATATCTTTAAAACGCCTTAAAATTATATTTTGTAATGTTTTTAAAATGAATAAATAATTGAATTGGAATTGAAAACCCGAGTGGTAGGTACTCCAAGTATTGCCCTGGTGAAAGACCACCATTCAGAATCGAAGCGTTGCTTGAAATGGCTTTTAACCGTGTTTGGTGACCAGCTCTAAATAGTCAGGTACTTCTTAACCTTCCTCTTCTCCTTCCCTTCTCCACTACCTTGAGCCTCACAACATACCCCAATTGGGGATGCCATAGTCTCACTGGCTCCAGACGGTTGGGAGTAGTTTAGACTCTTGTGCCGTATCAACTATAAAAAAGGTGCAGTTTGGAAACTAGCGAAGGCATTTTTGAACGTTTTACCTAAAATTCCAGAATGCATTTCATAAAGAAGTTAAAAGACTACTGCTTAAGAATTGTATTCACTGGAAACCTTAGACATTTTCCTAACTGCCAGTATAGAACTAACAGATAAATCATTTTTGGTATTGGTTGTATCGGATAGCCAAAAAGTTTGTATTTTTTTTTCAAACACACGAAAGCCTGCCAAAATTTTCCCCAAGTTATGCGAATTCATAACGATAAAAAAAATATTTATTTACTAGTAGTTAGTTATAGAAATGACGCAGAGTTCTGTAAATAGTTTTGTTAACCTAGAAATTTTATTTGATAAAAATCTGTGTTACTTTTACAGTGCTCTCTCACCGTTTGAGTCATTTTTGACATTTGCAGAGATTTTCTACGATCTTTGATCGAGTGAAAAACATCGAACACAGTTAATAAGCAGCAAGCTTCGTCACCAACTATTTTTAAAACGCGTTCAAACTTTATTTATAGTTTTGTTGACCTATTTCTTTCGTAAAACATTGACTTCAAACTCATATCACCGACAAATTCCACAAAGAAGCTGCGCAGTTCATCCATTCCACGTGTCAAAAATTTTCAATGTTTTCTACGATTCGGCAAAATATTCAAATTATTTGTTAGTGTACAGTAAAATATTTGTCCAAGAGTTGCGTGTTTCGAATCCGGCGAAATGCTTTGCCGAGTTTTCAATTCAGTTACTAAGATTAACGCTAGTAAAGTAACTAATAACAGCAATAATAATCAGTATCGCAAATATTTCATCCACGTAATGCTTAATTTATTACGACAGCGAAGGCGAAACGGATTAAAGGAATTTAAAAAGGAACATAACTCCCTGTAAATCAATCTAACCCGACAGAAACAAACATAAAGTGGCGCCTTTTGAAATCTGGCGGAGGAACGGTTTACGAAATAGTTTACAGACAAGAAAAATCTTACGTTTTCCCGGATATTTCTGTGTCAATGAGGGAGCATGTTACGTAATAATATACTCTGTGTAAAATCGGGCAAACTGTTATAAATTCCTCTACCTTCAGTCGGATTGCAATGTTGAAAATTGATTTTTTTCATAGTGTATACCGCACAAGAGTCCAAACTGCTCCCAACCGTCTAGAGCCAGTGCGACGGTATGGCATCCCCAATTGGGGTATTTGTGAGGCTGAAGGTAGTGAGGAAGGGAAGGAGATGGGGATGAGGAAGGTTGGGAAGTACCTGGCTGTTAAGGTTTGGTTATCAAACACGAAGGAAGCCATTTTAAGCAACGCTTTGATATTGAACGGTGGTCTTTCACTAGGGCGATACTTGGAGTATATACTACTCTGGAACGTACTCCAAATATACTGAATTAAATGTGTTATGACACATATTAATTGATTAAAGTTATTTGCGCACGCCGGGTTTGAACCCGCGACCTCTGGATTCGTAGTCGAGCGTCTTGCCCCTCGACAACAGAGGTCGATTGATGGTGGTAATGATGTATTTGTTCCATAGTTGATATTTTCTTTATGAGAGTGTACTTTTCTTACTTCGACTCACTTCCGATTTGTTCTTGTGTTCGGCTATAAGATGCAAGTTCACTCCCTCCTACTTAAAAATACCATTCACACTGCTTCTTACAGCATCCCTAAATGTAGCACGGACCCTGAGGAAAACCTAGGGGTTTTTTTTAGAGTTAGTGAGAAGTTTTTTTAATCAATTCAATTCTGACAAAATTAAGTAGAATTCGTCACGTCTGCTCGTTTATCGTTGAGTTTTTCTCCCGTGAGAAAGGAGTAGACGTGACGAATCAATTATTGTCCTCTGACAGGCAATGTCCCTCGCAATTTGACATAACAAACAGATTTTTAATATATTTTTTTAATAAATCGATTAACGCGATGTTCTGGCCGAAGAATCGCTTATATTACAGTTCATGGCTTCCAGCGAGCGGGCCTCAGTGACCAGCGAAAATTCCACTGGTAATAATATTATTCGGATTCCACAAAATCCAGAAATAAAACTCCTCTCATCTTGATACTGTCCGTTAGGAATTAAATTATTCGGAGCTCTGGCAGAATAACAGTCAGTTAGATTCAATGTTTTTAGGTAAACATTTTCAACAAGAGCCACGGAGATTATTCCAAATCCTGTAATGGCAGACAACTTACTAAAATATGATTTATGCAATGACGTTACAAATATATAGACACGTTGTAGCGCTCTCAAAGTGGCAAGCAAAACCACGCTAGTTGGTGTGCTCGATGTTTAAGCCGATTTAGTACTAAACTGTCACGCGTCGCTTGAGGCCGTTTACTATATCTAATCAAATTACAAAAATAAGTGCCAAAATGCCCTCGTGGGTGATAAGAGTGTTTCAATTAAACTGCAAAGACTACTAAAAACCAAGGAATAACATTTCATTTCTAAGTGCGCGCAAATTGACTTATTATTTTAGACAACACAACTATCTCCATTGTTGAACAACATAATGATGTCTTCGCGTAAGTGAAGTGCTATCTCATTCTTACCAGAGCATTTAACGCTATTAGCAAGTACGGAACGCAGTCCGATCCTACAACTGTTTCGTTCATACACACATATTCTATGAATGTCTATCTTTGTCATACACGATGATACATGACCGATATTTTGAATGATGAATTTACTGGTAACGTAAGTGTGTTTGTTACTTGCCACATTTTGTGTTAATATTCTAAGGCTATATCGTGTCTATATATTTGTAACGTCATTGGATTTATGTCCATTATTTTACGAGATCGATTCTGGTGGAATATTAAAACATGGTGATTCATGTTGATGTTGGTGAATCGTGTATTCTTGCATGGGTCATGTGTCACACTTGGCAACTTCCTGTACGAAGTTTCTGGAATAATATGTTTATTGTGTCCGCTAGTTTCATGACTACACATGAGACACGTCCCGGGAAAAGGACCATTTGAATTTGAAACGATCTTGTATTTAATCTGCATATTGAATAATGCGGAGAATCGGTTTACATTTGTGATTCATCGTATTCAAATTTGTGTATCCGGAGCGCGTCTCCGCTGTTTTAAATCCCAGTACCTAAATCCATATTACCGCTAAGATTTGACCTAGTTTTTACTCTCAGTCCTCCTGATTCTACTCCACACTCCCCTCGGAGATACTCAACACTCTGCTAGATAAGTATAAGCGTATAAAGACTTCTCTTCGCGGCACATCGGGCCGGTTTGAACGACGTTCCTTTGCCTCCTTTGATCACCAGTGTCGCTGGTTTTACTCCGCGAGTGCTTTGTACTCTTTGTAAGAATGAAGACATAGCTTTTGTTATATCTATTATAATGGTCTTCGGCCATTCAATTCTTTTACAAGAACGATTTCAAATTATTATTTCAGCTTTGGGAGTGCTGTGTGGAGGGTCTTTTTAAGGAAAGACGAAGTGAACCCGGGTCTTCGAAAGATCCATGTTGTAGGAGAGAGGAATCACGAAAGTCAGGTTAGATGTTGGAGTCGTAAAACCGACCCGTTCTCACGTCAATCGTACATTTGCGTCTCTCCCAACTGTGCACCGGTAAAGAAGATATTGATTACGCTAGTTTTTCAGACCACCTTCTATAGAAATATCGGTAGAATAAATCTAAAAATTGTAATCCGTAATATATAAATCGAACGGAATATAAAACGCAGTATCTGTTTTTCCGCAGTCTAGAGTTTTTTAGGGTGTCCTCTAGATACATCTATGAAACTATAGTTCCAGACTTGAGGTGGCTGTGAAACTCAAAAGGGTGACGCACTGGAGTGGCACTATGAGCATAATCGACGGAGTTTACCGTTAAGGATAATGATTCTATTCTTAACGAGTGCCATTCGTGCACAAAAATAAATTCGCTACATTCAACTACTGATCTTAATTGTCCAGTAAAACTAACTTTATTATCCGAGGCGATTAAAGCAAAGTAGAACTGATTTTCTTTTATTGCTGATTAGAGTCTACGGGGGCCATTGTTCGTATGTCGACAAAAGCAAAGTTTTATAATGGACCAGTACATTCCGCCATTGCTTGCACAAGAGGCAAAAGACCTTGAGAAGTAGTTCTGCCAGATTGCCTAACTCCATCTAACTACTTCTGTAGGTACTAGGACTATTATATCTAATTTATAAGTTTCACTGTTCGATTTCCGTTGACCCACTTTGGAAATCTGGTTAATGTTCGCATTGTAATTTATCCCATTCATCGTGCGGAGATGACAGAAGAGTTTTAAGGTCAAAAGAAACGTAAGCACGAAATCTATTATTGTGGGCACGTGAATGTTAGACGAACGCAGATTACAATCGAAAATAAAACTGCATATTTTGCGTAGCTCTATCGACATGTTCATCATTGCAATATGCTTTCCTTTCTTAACCTAACCTAACCCAACAGCACACCTCTTCTCATTTTGTACCACCCCCACTTGGCCGATCCACGCATACGCCCTATTTGTTGGGTTAGGTCTCAGAGCAAGGATAATATTTTTACCCAACCTATACAAATTTACGATAAATCACTTTCTCCGGGTTTTTACGTCGTAGACCGTGAGAGAAAAAGAGATAAGATAAGTTCTCACATAATATACTTTTCGGTATGTAAGCTTGTTTTCCGTCTCCCGCGTCTCCGGCGACTCCGCCCACTACGTATTGTTTTTTATTTATTTATTTATTTACGCCCGTTACAGGCTTTTACATACATGTAAACATTTTTTTTTTTTTTAAACAATTATGCGACATAACAGGATATAACTCAACGGTTTTTTAGATTATATCCTATATTTTTGTTTATGACAATACAGCGCTCCCTCCTGGTATATTATTGCTGAGGGTTAGGTTATGTAAGCATTCATAATGCGAAATTTAGCATGTCGATACAGCCACGCGAAAATCCGCAGTTTTATTTTATGTATTTGTTACCCCGTGTGGCCGATCTCCACACACGCTCTATCTGTTAGGTTAGGTTAGGAGATGAGCATGCCCATTGGGATCGTGATCATGTCGACAGAGGCATGCAAAAACTTGCAGTTCCCTTTTAATTCATCGCCCCATTGGTCGATTCCACACACGCCCCCTACCTGTTGGGTTAGGTTAGGTTGTGGACATCCACAACGCGAACGCGAGCACGTGGATACAACCGTTCAAAACATGCAGTTTTAATTTCGACTGTAACAGTAATGAACTTACCATTGTTTTCTACGACCAAGAAAATATCTATAGATTAAGTTCGGTGTCGCAGAATAACGTAGGTCGGTTGGTGTGTTATGTATTCCGATGTTTTACCGTCGTCGAAGCAAATGAACTTTGGACCTGTCTCCCCCGTCACTTCCCGTCTGGAGTTTGCTAAAAGGGAGACCTCGATCCACTCGTCAGAAGCAGCTTCAAGTAAATCTATAGGTAGAATTCATGGCAGCAATTCTGAACTTCGCAGAGAATCTGAGAACTATATCAGTTCGATTTTATTAGTTTTATTTCCAACACATTTCAACGTACTGAAACAACTCTAATAGTATAAATAATTGTGTGTTTTGTTTTGGAGTGCGAGGTAAGCGTGTGAATTAATTATATCATATTGTTATTTAAGTCATAATGTTTCGTGAACACCTCACTAGAATAATCTGCACCAAAGTGTTCAAATGCCTAAATATGAAAATGATGTGTGTTATTGTTTCATTTTTTATTACTGAAACAATTTTTTACGAAATATGAAAAAAGAAGGCACATAATTTTTTTTTAAAAGAAATATGAGATTGATAAAAATGACAGTATCCAAAAAGGTTTCGGTAGCTCAATTGCCAGATACGTTACTTCAAGTCTCGGTCACTATCTAATATTTGTCTGTGTCTTCTTTTGTTTCATATTTCGTTGAGAAAAAATAATATTGTTTCAATAACAAGTATAAAAAAAGCATTAAGTTTCAATAAATAATTTTTTTATTTAAATATTAATTCTAGACTTTGTGAGAAGTCATAAGATCTTCCGTAAATAAATATGGACAGTTAATCCAAGACACTATCTAGGTGTACAACTGTGCTCGGGTAGAGCTTTGCATACCAATAAAATATTGTTTGCCTATATCGGAAGAAATGGATTTTAAAAAAATCAAAGAATTATGGGATTAATAAAAATGACAGTATTTAAAAAGGTTTCGGTAGCTTAATTGGCAGATAACTTACCTTGATCCGGATAGAAAAGAGGTTCCAAGTCTCTCTTCAATAATTTTATTCCTATTTAAATACTATGTTTGTTAGGTATAAGTTATACGTTTTAAGGACGAAAATGATAAGTTTTGAGTTGTTCGTAAATGTAGTTTTATATTATATTTGGATTTGGTTTTATTATAAAATGTTTAGAGTGAATTGTGCACATTGTTTTTGAACCAAGATTGTGATAATATATTATCATGTTTATGTTTACGTTAGGAAGAATTATTTGTTGGTCTTATTCAACATGACAGGCATGCAGTTATAATGTTTAGTCGCGTAGTATATATAATAAAAAACATATTGGCCATAATACACAATTGAGCTTTTATTTTAGGGAAACAGGTTAGTCGTGAATTCTAGTAGATACGTGGTAGGACATAGGAAGCAGAAGTTGGTGGATAAGCCTCACGAAGACAATAATATTACCCGCACATCAGAACATTATACATGTACATAGTCATGTGGAGCATTCTAACCTTTATTGCTACGTTCATGGATCAATTTGCGGTGTAAATAATTCATCCATATGCCGTGAACAAGCGTTTTTCAACAAGTTATAATAAAACAATGGATCAACAATGTCTTTCGTTATTAATCTATGAAATCTCTCTTTGCACAGAAGTGTTTACTGTTATAATAAAACAATGGATCAACAATGTCTTTCGTTATTAATCTATGAAATTTCTCTTTGCACAGAAGTGTTTACTGTTATAATAAAACAATGGATCAACAATGTCTTTCGTTATTAATCTATGAAATCTCTCTTTGCACAGAAGTGTTTACTCCCGGTGAGCATTGAATAATAAAGTTGCAAAACACGCCATGTCTTTTGGCGTTCCGTGCCACGATTCAAATTTTTAATTTATTTTTCATTTGACGGTTGTATGCTCGGGAAAACATTTTAAACTAGTTTAGTAAATAAACACATTCGAAGCAGACGAAGCAAGCATGAATTTCAGTAAAAAATAATATGTGTGATAAAGTAGGCCACGTGTCGACAAACATGTCTTATTCAAATTGGGAGAAAAAACTCCCGGTGTCTTTTAGTTGCTCATTTTGCCTCAAAAAAGTATCGCCATTATTCGTCATTGTTTCTAAGGCAGTTTTCATTGGCTGGGACCTTGAAGTAACAATATATGGAGGGATAGCTAATTTGTTTTACCCAACCCATCCGAAATTGTGATAAATCACTTTTTCCGAGTTTTTACATCGTACACCATAAGAGAGAAAGAGACAACAAATTTCTTGGACCGCTTCTATATACTGTCGCAATGATCTTAAGCTGGCTATCTTCGCTGGTTAACGGCGGGACTCCGCCCACATTTTTTATTTTGCCACTAAACTTGACACAACTAAACTGTTTTTTAGGTTAGATGCTATATTTTTGTTGATAAAAATACTGTGAAAAAGTGGCTATACGAATACACAAAAACATTATGTCGATATGTGATATGAATGGATGTATAAATACCGTAGCCTTAGTCTTAGCCACGCCCAGGTCCGCCGAGTCATGTAAAAATCATCAAAAACAAGTCCTTTTCTGACTTCACTGCCTTGGCTTGGGCTACCTCTAGTATACTCTAAGGCTGGGACAATGCGGCGGGAGCCCGTTAGCTTTCAGAGCTAGGTGGGGTTTCATTTTTTTCAGAAATTTAATATGGTTTTTTTGGTAGATTAAAGGGAACTAAGACTGGACAAAGGATTTTGAAATTACTGGAAAACCCTTTCGCGGAAAAACAACATTAGTGCATAAGCCGTCATGCGTGTCAGATAACGCTGGTGAGTCCGTCTAAGCTCTAAGCTGTTATCTACAAAGCTTGGCTTTATGCGAATTTAGTTACATAGAGACAGTTGGCAAATTGTTCTAAAAATGTATTTTGCATTGGCAAAATTTTGAAGTTGTTTAAAGTCATCTGTAAATTGAGGTGTAGCAATGCCACCTGTATAAAAGGCCGACTTACAGCAGCGTCTCTAGCGGCAAATGAGCCTTGTTCAATTTTTTTTATGAGAAATAAAATGTGCATACAATTGCAAAATATGAATATGGATTCGCCTATTGTTTCGATAAGCTTCTGTTTCCTCCAAAAATATAATCGTAATATATAAGTACTGTTATAGCTTCGTTAGAACCTTTCACTCCTTATCATAAATGACGTATGGATCAAAAAGGAAGATACGACGTAGCTCCCGACGACAGAAAAATAATATCACCCAAATCAATTCATACAGGCGGAATCACGCATCGAAAATATCGGCGGCCATCTTACCTGTCAGTATCTGGGCCTTTAATTCATTCGGCGTTGGGTTTGGCAGTAGCTTGGAGTAACAATGTATGGAGAGAGAGCTAATTATTTTTACCCAACCTATACAAACTTGCGATAAATCACTTTCTCCGGATTTTACGTCGTACACCATGAGAGCGAAAGAGACAACAAATATAATACTCCGCTTCTATGTACTGTCACGATGATCTTGGGCTCCTGGGTCACCGCGGGACTCCGTCCACATTTTTTACTATGCCACTAAACTTGACACAACTAAACGGTTTTTTAGGTTATATGCTATATTTTTGTTGATAACAATACTCTGAAAAAGTGGTTATACGAATAAACAAAAACATTATGTCGATATGTGCTATGAATGGATGTATAAATACCCCAGCCTTAGTCTTAGCCACGCCCAGGTCTACCGAGTCCGGTAAAAATCATGAAAAACTGACTACACTGCCTTGGATAGATACCACTCTATATACTCTAAGGGCAGTAGGCAGTGAATAAGGGGAACTAGCAGGACGTGGGGAAGTGTAGGTACTTGCTGATGTAGTCCCTAGGGAAAGCTGCCAGGCTAACGAAAACGAAAACGACCCGACTGAACTCCACCCCCACAATGAAAGCTCGTTTAATAGCAAACCAAGATTCATATCTCTTGGCAAACTTTCCCTTGCGTCACGCATTCAATAACAGAAAAAAAGTATTTTCTAAAATGTACGCACAAAAAAAAACACGAATTTCATCCGTGAAGATTCGAGGCCATTTACATAATAATAATAAAATAGTTTTTTTTTTAAATACATGAATAAGAAATAATTTATCAAAAATAGCATTCCATAATGTTCTGATCCCAGCCATATATTGTAGGACGGCGATGCATGGAACCTGCAGAAAAAGGACGAAAGTAGACTGATAGCATTAGAAATGAGATCCTCGAAGCATATAAAATGAAAACACGTATGACCGAATCACGAATGAGTAGATCCAAATAGAATACAAGGAATATCTAAGGTTCAGAAAAGGACATGTAAAAAAGGAGATGTAGAGTGGACAGACGGACGAAGTATGATCATGTCAAAAGTAGCAGTAGCAGAAGGGTAGATATGTATAAACGTGAACGAACGAAAAGTGGGTAATTAAGAGTTGTGTGTTGTTCTACCCTCTATGACTGGTGACTACCCGTTGACGAAAAAAAAACGTGATAGTTGGTAAACAGCGTTTATACCACTGCAGGAAATATAGGTAACTTTGAAAACAAAGACTATTTTTTTAATATATTTTTTTAATATTAGTTACTTTGAACATTCAAGTTTACATGTAGCTAATTATTTCATTTCATTTTTGACTATAATATTTTAA
This sequence comes from Drusus annulatus, assembly GCA_022651775.1. Taxonomy (NCBI): domain Eukaryota; kingdom Metazoa; phylum Arthropoda; class Insecta; order Trichoptera; family Limnephilidae; genus Drusus; species Drusus annulatus. The sequence goes on along the minus strand of JAGWCC010000036.1, from coordinate 1,211,852 downwards.
CTTATATACTACTTATTATTTTGATTTATATGCATTTTAAATAGTTTTTACAGGCTATTTTGAATTAAATGATTGGCATAATTTCGATGGTTTCCGGCAGCGCATTACAAGATTTCGTCCTGTTGGCCCAAAAAATACTGCCCACTAATTTTATTTGATACTGACTAACCACGACCGTTTAAAAGGGGAAAATTTAGAATAGTATCTTTACTTTGGAAATAATTGTAACAATTAATTGGACGGCACCTGACAAAAGGTTAACCGTATAACAAAACTTCTGCATATAACTTTAAATGGCTTCTATGAGGAACAAAATACGATTGAAGTATATCGGTCCAAAGCTAATACTGTCTACTAATCTTATAATATCGTGATACTAACCTCAATTACATGAACATTTTCCTAAGTGAAATTTGCCAGACAGCAATACAAAAAGGTTGTAGAAGAGGATAGTATAATTGTACGATTAATTCAACGGCACGTGACAAAGGGTCGAGCCGGCTTAGTCTGGGGTAGTTGGGGTGTTGTTAGGCTGCAGGAATATACCGCCCGGTGGTGTTGGGGGTGGTGGCAAGGGGCTAGTTTATGGGGTGTGGGGTAGAAGAGTGAGTCTAGACGGAGGAAACTTCGCTGAAATGGGAATACATAAAGAAAAGCCGTTCGCAGTAAAGCGAATGAAACCCTAACTGCATATTGGTGCAATAAAACACACCGAAAGCCAAGTAGGTATATTCCACAGATACAAGCAAATCTGTTAAAAAAAGTAGATAGAAAATTATTCTTAAAACTCACCCTACATAAATTAATATTATTTACTGTTATTTTAAAGGTTTCTATTATAAATGACCAGCTTGGCTAAAAGTGTGCATGTGTAGATTTAATCTGTTTATTTATAAAATATTATGAATAACATATCGTTTCATATTGCATACAATATCACACTGATTTATCAAGAATGATTAAATAATTTTCCATTGTTTATTAATGGACTGGTGGTTGCAAAATGTTATCAGTTTTAAGTTGTTGTTATATAAGTCTTCAGTAGTTGTGAACATGTGTAGGATGAAATAATATTATCACAATGTTAGATTAGTATTAATAAACTAACTAACCATCACGCCGTTTCCCCGCAGGGGTAGGCAGATAGGACGGGCCGCCATACAACTCTGTCTTGGCACACCCACACACCAATTGCTTCGTTCACATTCATACATCGTCTCATACATACTCTTCTGTTATTCTGACTCTTCATGTGGCCCGATTCAAGTATTTGATTCACTTGATAGTGCCATTGTCTTCCTCAGGCGTTCCCGACTTCTTCCTCCATTCACTTTCGCATCATATATTCTTTACACACTCCTTTCTTCGTTCATTCGCTCTACATGCCCAAACCATCTAAGCGTCCCTTTCTTGAACCTGTTCATTACGCTTACATCAGTCTTGCATTCTTTCCGGAAATAACACTGAAAATCTAAACTAGGAATTAATATGTAATGATAGAAAGTAAGATCTGTACAGCGCCCTTGAGGTGATTTTTCACAAAAACGGCGCTATACAAATCGTCCAAATATTATTATTATTAAAATAAGATTGATGTATTTTTGAATTTCAGAATGTTACGTATTCACATGACATCCGAAAATATATTGTTTAATTATTCGAAAATGAAAAGTGTGTAAGCAAGAAGCAGGGTTATCTGACGGTATTATGGTGGAGAAATGAAATTGACAAATAATAATAAAAAGAAAATTGACAATTAAGCTGAAACCCCTAACTACAATAAGGACGACCGGGTTTACAGGTTAAATTAAGCCAACATTTTAAAAAGCGACAAGATCAAAAGTGACAATCTTGACAATATTCTAGACGTGGAGGGGTTACTCTACCCAGAGCGGAGAAAATAATATAATGAGGTTTTCATTCCACGTTTTTTGTGGGGTGTTTAAAACATAACCTGACACATATTAAAGACATGCAGTAAGTGTGTAAAATAAATTTAAAAATACATATTCTGAAACTCCATTAATGGAGAACTGAACGCTGTTAGCGCAAACAAAAATAAAATACGCAAAGCTAGCAGTCTAGCAAAGGAGACGGAATGCTGATAGGTTAGGTTATAGACTTTGGATCGCATCGATTTTAAACCTGCGAGACACCACAGAAAAACAGACTTTATGTCCAAATAACTATTATGAAATTCGTAAAAAAAATTCGCGACAAAAACTTTTTTCCATTATTTTTTGTTTAAGACCTGACCGGTTTCACTTTACGACGGGCATCTTCAGACTGGTACAATTTTAAGTAAATCTATGGCATATATACTATTAGTGTCCGGAATGGACGCTTATTGAATCTAATAGTGACCATCTGCGACTTTGGGTTTTGTTTTATGACTGACAGAGGCGGCTTTACAATACCATTCCAAAATACATTCGGGTAGTTTTATTACCTTCTGGGAGACGGGTTACATGGTGATGCGTTATTAACATACATTTTCGTTAGTCGTTCAATGCACAGCGATGCTGCCAGCGCAGTAAAAACATAATTATCCCATGATGTGGGTTATTTTTAAACGATTTGGGGAAATTTTTAAATAATTTAGGGGATATTTTAAATAAGATCTTTATTTTCACGGCACCCCTTCCGAATGGCGCCCGTGTTTTTTGCACAGCTTGATCGTCGGGCTTATCGCGAATATTACTGTTACAGACCAAGGTATTATCTGGACTGTTTACAGCAGTTTCTGAAACATATTTGGCTCACTGCCCCCCTTTCAAACATATTTTTCAACAGTTCCCCTCCCTCGCTCCAGGAAAACTTTTTTTTGGCAAATACTTAAATCGACAGGGTTGCATAATATATATTGGCACTGAGAGTTGAAAACTAATTATACAAACAAAGCATTACGCATAAATTGAGAGCTATAACAGCATTTACCCTTTCGTTATTCGTTAAGTACTCTTTAATTATCTTTTTTAAAACTTTTTTTTTTTTTAAAGAAAGACAAACATTCCCGGGTTACGGATAACCTAACAATATAAAAAAACTCCTACCGCCATCATAATAACCGGAAGATGTTGCTTGTGCAATGATGGAGGACTTGGCCAGCAGAGGAATTGAACTCACAACGCCCGAGTGGGAATCCGACGCGTTTGTCCACTCAGCTACCGACCGGTCATATATCTATACATATGCATGGGAAGATATTTTTCTGGTATATTAAGCCACAGCTTTTAAGTTTAATAAAGCACCCTTGAGGTGATATTTCACAAAAATGGCGGTATTAATTAGTCAAGTATTATACACCTATGTGCATTTAAATATTGTACCAATTTTGTTTTGAAATTTCCAACTTTAAATCTGTGCTTATTATTTTTGAACCTTCTTTGTTTCTATTTATAATTTAGTTTGTATTTTTTTTTTCTTAACATTAATTACCTCACTTTTTATACTGTATTTCATGCAAAATGTATAAGTTTGATTTCTCTGTAAGATTTTTGTATGATTGTATTAACGTGTGTAATAAAAATTTAACTTGTCTCAAAGTGACAACTAAGATATAAAAACTTTTTTTTTTTAATTAAAAAAGTAAAGACAACAAGCAATCTACTCCACACAGGAGGCCATCAGGGGCTATATCCTATGCCCAGATGAAAGACCACCATTCAGAATGGAAACGTTGCTTCCTTCCGTTTGGTGACCAGATCTGAATAGCCAGGTACTTTCAAATGGTTAGCATATCTGAATTTTTTATCACAACAAAAATTTACGTTGAGTAGAGACGAAAAGTGTATTTGATTTTTTTCCCCATCTCCTTCACCTCCCCACTATTTTCACAACATACCCCAATTGGGTAAGCCATAGTCCCACTGGCTCCAGACGGACTGACTGACTCATTGACGGCCTGAATGGTCGAGTGGTAAGACGCTCGACTACAAATCTAGACGTCGCGGGTTCAAACCCAGCGTGTGCAAATAAATTTAATTTAATTTATATGTGACATAACACATTTAATGAATATAATATATTTGCGGCACGTTCCTGGGTGGTAGATACTCGTATCACTCTGGTGAAAGACCACCATTCAGAATTGAATCGTTGCCTGAAATGACTTTAGCCGTGTTTGGTGACGAGATCTGAATAGACAGGTACTTCCCGACCTTCCTCTTCCCCATCTACTTCCCCTCCCCACTACCTTCAACCTCACAACATACCCCGATTGGAGATACCATAGTCACTGGCTCTAGACAGTTTATTTTATTTTATTAGGAACACAAACAAAATATTTACAGAAACATGTTTAAAGTGTAATCAAATAAAAAGATGAGTGTAAATATTTCAAATTAATGTGATCACACCATACATTATAATATTGTTATTAACAAAGTATAATACACAAAGGCTGCACTACGCGCAACATTGTGCCTAGGTAATTGACACCTGATGCACACAAAAATAATGACATGGAGGCCAAACAAATAAAATATAATTGGGACTCTAGTGTGGTATTAACCATAAAAAATAAAAAAAATTTCAAAGACGGTTGGGACGGTGGTATTCATATAAAAAATAACCTTAAAACACATTTTAGCACCATGCTATTCACCTCATCGCCCCCTCACCGTCTTTTAACTTTCCTAATGGGGGCGATACCACCCAATTTGGGAATCACTTTTTTACGGTTAAGTTTCAGATAATCAAGAAAGTTAACAAATTCATCTCGTCGCCCCCTCACCGTCTTTAACTTTCATAATGGGGGCGATACCACCCAATTTGGGAACCACTTTTTTACAGTTTAGTTTCAGATAATCAAGAAAGTTTACAAAACTAAAGGTCGGTCAATTCCGGCAGCTGTAAAGTTCACGCGGTCTGTAAATTATTTGACATAAAGTAAGTTGTGTTCTGATGGAAGTTGATAATATACGAGGCCTGTTCAAAAGAAAAGGTGAATTTTGAATTTTCGCGGACTGTGTACATTCGATTATCGATGTTTTTGTTGTTATTATGTTGGTACACATATGTTTATCATATGTTAGCATTATCAGCCATTTTGGATTAGTGGTTTGTTTTTGACAGCTGGAAAGGTTAGTCACGTTTTTGTGTGTTCTTCGATTTTTTACTTTAAAAAAAAATGGATCAAATAATAAAATCCATGATTTGTTTTTCCACAACTCCAGGACGCTCATCGTCATTAACATCTTCTCGGCCTTCTGAAAAGTGTTTATAAGTGGTACAAGCGCTTTACAGAAGGCCGAGAAGATGTTAATGTCGATGAGCGTCCTGGAGTTGTGGAAAAACAAATCATGGATTTTATTCTTTGATTCATTTTTTTCAAAAGTAAAAAAAATCGAAGAACACACAAAAACGTGACTAACATTTCCAGTTGTCAAAAACAAACCACTAATCCAAAATGGCTGATAATGCTAACATATGATAAACATATTTATGTGTACCAACATAACAAAAAAAAAACGATAATCGAATGTACACAGCCCGCGAAAATTCAAAATTCACCTTTTTTTAAGAACAGGCCATGTATATCGCGTTCTTCGGTTACCATATCGTCATTATTTCTTTGCGATGTTGTAATTCATTTACAAATCAAACATTGCGTTCACCGAAATATTGCGTTAGCGGAGGAATCGAGTCGGTAATTAAAAACAACGTAACTTAAGACTACGAAATAAACTGTGTTCAAAACCGTAACCGTTCGAATGGTTTTGTTTAAAGAAAATCCGACGTAGCTAAAAAATGTATCCAAACATCAAACAATATTCAGGCTGTGGGTCTTCTGTAAAATAAATTCAATGGACGAAAATAGACGGCCTCGGTAGATTTTAGAGAAATTAAAAGGTTGAGGGATAATATTGTATTGGAACTTTTAGATCTGGGCGTTGTGATGATGCTTGTTGACGTTATTTGGTATACATTTCAAAAACAGTATAAATAACATAAATTTTGATGAACCACGTAGATTTTGAATTGAAATAAACTTTTTTTAAAGAAATATTACCATTCGCGGGTTACGAATAACTTGACAATATTTGAAAAACTTATACTGCCATCATAATAAGCGGAAGATGTTGCTTGTGCAATGATGGAGGACTTGGCTAGCCGTGAAATTGAACCCGCGACGTCCGGGTGGGAATCTGACGCGTATGTCCACTCAGAATGTACTCTTTTGCGGAATATTAACATTTTAACCATCACTCCGTTTATATAGGCAGAGAGGATAAGCCGCCATACAACTCTGTCTTGCCACACTTGCTTCTATTATTCTGATACTTGACATGACCCGACTATTTATTCACTCGATAGCCTTCATCAGGGCTGTTTTATTTTAAACAGTTGTTTTGAAACTTGGGTACACGTAAAACCTAGTCGGAAAATTTAAATATGTATTATAAAAAATCACACATTTTAGTTTCAGTCACAATTTTGAACTCAATTATCATAATAATAATATAATAACCAATGATATTACATATAGACACGTTGTAGCGCTCTCAAAGTGGCAAGCAATAATCACGCTAGTTGGTGTGATCGGTGTTTAAGCCGATTTAGTACTAAACGGTCACGCGTCGCTTGAGGTCGTTTCAAGCAAGTTTGGAACGCGGTCCGAACTTCGGATCTGTTTCGTTCATACACATACGAGTATATTCTATGAATGTCTATCTTTGTCCAACATGACCGATATTTGAATGATGAATTTACTGGTAACGTGTGTGTTTTGTTTGCCACATTTTGTGTTAATATTCTAAGGCTATAACGTGTCTATATATATATAACGTCATTGATAATAATAGTTAAATTGTATAACGCAGTTTTGTGATAGTTCATCTCAAGTGCTCTTTACACTAAATTACATAACCTAATATAAAAAAACGAGAAAATAAGATATAAAAGATACGTATGCAAATTAAAACTATCTAAAATCATGATCGTTATCATAAATCGTGAAGTAAATTTGGATATGGGTATAACAGTGTATGTGTACATCAACAGATTAAAAAACATATATTAGAAGGGTGTAAAAAATCTAGATAAAAACTAAATAAATGTTGACGAATCTGTTAAGCAAAGAAAAGGAAATAATATTGAAGACAGTTAACATGTTGGTAGTGGTATCATAAAAGGTAAAATCAACACAAAGATGTAAAAAAAAAATAGATCAGTGCCCATTATCAAATCGTTAATAATTGCCTAACGCGTAGTGGCTGTAAACGACTTTGTCTGTAAAGTGGGGATATTACAACGTGGGCACATTACACAGTGGACTCAGTAGCAGTACAGATGACCTACTTAGTGGGTTTAATGCGTTTTACATTCATCCATTTGCCGCTCGAGAAACATTACCTACTGTGGTATTGCGAAATCAGCAGAATGGACAGTGTATCATAATATCACAACGTGTTATGTGTGGATCAAATAATGTTATTACAGGAAAATATCGACAATTGAGTGAGCATTTTATGCGCAAAATAATTTAGAAATGGCTAGAATGTTTGTGGCAGTATGTGGCAGAGGGCTGTTTGCTGACGATGCCGGCACGTGCAAATATTGCGCACGCAGCATCGAGTTTGTCGAAGAAAACATCGAAAAATTGATTATTTCTTACAATGCATATTCATAAAGAAAATTTAAAAAATACTACTACTAAAAATTATGTCTTGCTTTATTATACAGATTTAAGGTTTTTGCTATATTTTTTTATAACTTTAAAGCACATTGCGTGCACATTCAAGGATTAATGTGTTTGCCGTAGCAGAGCGGTAAGCTACTTGACTCCGAACCCGGAGGTCGCGAGTTGGAATTCCGGCATATGAAATAGTATCACTCTCAGAGCAATAATATACAAGAGAGTGCTGTAGAGACAGCTGTAGTCAGTTTATACGAGGTTTGGCGGACTCGGTTAAACCTGGGCATGACTAGGGCTAGGGTATTTATACATCCATTCGTAGCACATGTCGACATAATGTTTTTGTTTATTCGCATAATCACTTTTTCACAGTATTGTTAAAAAAATATATATATAACATGTAACCTAATAAACCGTCGAGTTATCTCAATTTATTTCGCGTATCCTAACGTGTGGGCGGAGTCAACGGAGACGCGGGACACGAAGAACATTCGAACAATACTTTAAAGCGGTGTGATAATTCGGGATATTTTGTTGTCTCTTTCTTTCTCATGGTGTACGACGTAAAAACCCGGAGAAAGTGATTTATCCCAAATCTGTATAGGTTGGGTAAAAATAATTAGCTCTCTCTCCATATATTGTTACTTCAAGGTATCACTATTGTAAGCAGTATTACCCACTTCCTTCCGCCTGACAATATTCTTAAAATTGGGGATTCAGTTCGGGTAGTCGGCTATGTGATTAATTTTAAAGTTTTTGGGGCAGGCTAAAGATTGCACCGATGATAGCCAATCTTTTATAGGAGAGGCCACATATAGAAAAGAAATAATTTAATATTATCAACTGTATTTAATTAAGCGCTGTTAGGCAACGAAACGTGTAAATTAGTGATATGTTACAATACAGAAAACAGTACTCCTCTGCCAACTAATTATCTAACTGTGTGTCCCGGTCCATGGCACACTTACCTCAGTGGCAAGTTCAGGGATTTAACACTAAAATAAATAAATAAATGTTCAATTTGTATGGTGCCGTTTATGCGGATAAATCGACTCAAGGGTGCTTCGTTACTACATTATCTACGTGGGAATTAGTAAGGCATCACCTCACTAAAATCTACGCTGGAACTACGACGTTACGGACATTATTATTATTATTTACTAGTTATAACACCCGTGAAAAATCACAGGGAATAACTTGCCGAGAAAAAAATTCAGTTCCCATTTCAAATATAGAATAATGTTTGCTAAAATACATTGATACATCGGAACTTTATTAGGTAGGTACGGATTTGAAAAAAATATTTTTAAAATATGTTATTTTTAATTTACATCAGTTCTCGCAAATGAAATTATTATATTGTGCAGTAATTATAATAACCGTGAACTCATACAGCGCAGTTGTGTGATATTTCACCTCAAGTACGCTTCATACTCAATTAATTAAGCAAAAAATACTAACTAACAAGGAGAAAATAATAAAAATAATATGTACACAAATTAAAACTATCTAAAATCATGATCGTTATCATAAATCATAAGAGAAAAAGGTTCATAAATAAGTATGACAGTGCTAATATTCATATTATTATGTATATATTTAGTGTAATATTCCTATATTAAAGTGCCGACGAGAAAAAAAATCCTAGATCCTAATCTTTCGAGATGTGGGTAATTAAACTAATTATTCTCACAATAGATATTATTAAAACCATTACATTGCAAAAATATTAAATCCGAGCTCTCTAGCATCTTCGCAGAAAACCTGTTGGTATGAATAAGCAAAAACTCTTGAACGCCATGAAATTTGCAGTTTTTTTTCGCCTAGTATTTCTAGGTCAACCCAACTAGTTTAAGCTTAAAAAATATTTACAGCATGAGATATAAAGCTTTGAAATATATATCAAAATGTCAAAGGAGATGTTTTTTGTTCTATATTTAGTAAGTGAACAATAAGAAAAAATATTAAATATTAAAATTATACGAATAACCTAAAACACAAATATGAAACAGAAAAAAAGCCAGAAACTAAAAAGAACAATGGTCACGACCGAGACTCGAACTCGGAACCTCTACTCTATCCGGGAGTAACACTCTGCTGATTGAGCCATCAGGACCTTATTAGAAAGCGACATTTTTAAACAATCTCATACGTATATTAAAAATTATTAAAATTTTCAAATTCTTAGAATTTATTTAAACATTTAATAATAAATAAGCATTAATGTTTTAAAGTTAATTCCGATTTTAATAAGAATTAAAAAATAAGAGTTTAAAGATCTCATGCGAAGCCGGTTAGTAACAACTATTTATAAATACATAAATCATTAAGAAGAGACTTTCTTTTTTAGATCTCAAAGGTAAGTAGTAAATTTTATTTCTACTTTACGATCGCTTGTCAAAATGTAGAAAAATACCCAAATAAATTATTTTCACTATTGCTTCGTAACATAATATATTTATTTGATCAAATTTTGGTTAGGTAGAATAATTGGGAATGCGGCGAAAATTTTACGCCATAATGGAATCACGTGTTTGGCAAAAACCACTAATTAGTACCATTTTTTTTTCGATTCATCCGTATGAGCTCCCGCTAACTAGCAAAAACCAACACCCGATTGATGGAAAACCAATAATCAATAGGCAATGTATTACTAATGAATTAAACATCAAGTATAAAAAGGCGGTTTTATTTTACTTTTTATAAAAATATACCATCAAAAAAGTTATTAGAAAAAAAAAATCACGTTTTCCGTAAGTATGAATATTGGGTATAATTTGATTGGTTTTCTTATGATAGCAGTTTAATTTCAAGGCTTTGCGGACATTTTATATTACATTTATATGAAGGCATTCTTATATAATATTTTATTTAAGAAAGACAAACATTCCCGAGTTACGAATTACCTGACTATACAAATTGCGGAAAATGTTGCTTGTGTAATGATTGAGGAGTTAGCTAGCAGAGGAATTGAACCCACGGGGCCTGGGTTGAAACACGACGCATTTGTCCACTCGTCTATTATCCGGTCAATATTGAATTGATATTGATGAGGACGAAAACTTTTAATTGACTTTAAAGGAATTCAGGCACAATATTCAGTAACACACTTATATTTTGGAGATAGTTATAAAAATAAATGGACATATTATATTGAGATCGTAGAAATGTACCCAAATAGATAATATGTTTATATAAAGGAGTCCTTGAGGTTTTCCCTTGTCTCTTGGGATGCTGTAAAGGTTTTCTAAGGAAAGTTTATCAGAGTTGAGCTGTCGAACAAAATGTCGACCTGATACAGATGCTGGGAACGCGTTTTTATATAACATGAAACTAAAATTGCTAGAACTTGAATTCTTACTCGATTATATTAAATTTATAACCCAGCTTATGAAAAGCGCAAATATTAATGAAAATGATATTTTTCAAAATTCTAAATTTAACCAATATTCATAATTATCAAGTTATTTTATGCATTTTAAAAGATAATTTATTAAAGATTTTAATAATACCAATTTTTTTACTTTATTTCACTATTTTTTTATTATTTGAGACCTGTCTGGAGATGCCCATCATAAGGTGAAACCGTTCAGGTTTAAATAAAAAAATAGTAGAATAAAGTTAAAAAAATGGTATGATACGAATTAACAGTTTCAAAATTAGAGATCATTTATTATCGTTTTCGGCATTTTCCACTACCCGGGCGACCGCTCTAAGCACTGAGCTATTGTGTCAACCTTCAGACCGCTGTGTCCTTCCAAAACCAATGAATATTGTTATGTGTGCCTTTATTCGTTGCAAGGTAGATTAATCACATGATTTTAAAAAGTGAGAAACATTTTTAAACACAGCAAAATATTCCAGAGTAAACTTCATGTATCAAAAACGATTCTAGATAGGATTACATGTTAAACTATATTATTTCTCACAAACACAGCATTCGCAAGGAGCAAGAATGGTTACCTAAGAGCACGATCATTGATCGCTTTATTTCTCGGAACTTATTTACCGAACTCCGAGTATGAGTGGAAAGAATGAACACAGGTTTTATCGCAATGGCATTAGTTTGACTCCCACGCCAGCTACATTAGTTTTTTACCGTTGGCCAATTATAATTACTGAAGTACTCACTGCGGGTGGGTGGCCGCAGAGTTGAGGATACTTTTAGTATCGCCCTAGTGAGAGAAACCACCCAGAATCGAAACGTGGCTCG